>OX366517.1:11215000-11815000 GCA_947256265.1 Acronicta leporina
ATAAAAAACAGTTAGGTATCAAATTTTTATCTATATTTGCCTTATTCAACGTTTAGTTCAAACTGCACCGAGCGATAGGATTTATTTTATAAAATAGGTATTGCTTCGTGTTTAATAGGAAATGACTACAGCTCGCTTCCGTATAAATTTCATATCCAAACTTCTCTTCCTAACCTCCTTTAGCTATGATGCCTTCAATAAAATGTTTATCTGATGGAATAATATGAGTATAGGAAATTATAGACCCCGTACTAAAGCGCATTAAATTTTATCCGTGTATAGATCAACTAAAACAAAAATATGGGCTTTTTTGAATCATAAGTAGGTAAAAACCAATTTTAAACAACACAAATCCATACTTTTATACACATTAAAAACAATAAAGTTACTACCGCTACTTCCATTTGTCTGTCGTTTTGTTAGATACTGATTATACGTTGAAACTGCCAAACCGATTTTGATGGATTTTGGTCTTTTATCTCAAACAGTTCTTCTTGGTGAGAGTGAAACTGCGGATAGCAGTTAAGTATCTGATAATATACAATTATGGACCCTGAATACAAAGTTTCCCTACCAAACAAATCAACACCCTAACGCGTTTGCCAAACACAGAAGACCAACTTCAAATAGCATTCAAAATACGTCTCCCTACCCTCTAATCCGTACGTAATCTTCTAAGTTTTCCCACAGCCACAATGTAGTCTCGTTAAAATCAAGTAGATTGCGATACGACCGACAGTGAGGGGACAGGATAAAATTGTTTTGGTACAGAATGGGTGACAGTCTCGCAGCTGTCCGCTGACAACGGTCGTCTAGAGTGACACTGTAATCTATTACGCGGAACACCCAGCCCAGTATTTGTTCCCACTGTTTGGTTGGACAACGTTCCATTGGCTATTTGGTGAAGTAAAAAAGTCATAGCTGTAGATGTAGACGACAATCGGTGACAAATGATTGATGAATTACCGACCTATGTTGCTGTCAAAGGGGGTTTGTCGTCGTCTAAATATTTATTACTAGGTGTTTCCTACAGCTTCACTTGCATCCAAAGGATTTTTTGAGACAATAGGTGTGGTGTCTAGAAGATCTATTATATCTACCTCTATACCAAAATTAATCAAAAATGGATAAGCGTTTTAGTTGTGAAAACTTAACAAGACAGACAGAATTACTTTCAAAATTATAATTTTAAACATAATACAGTACCTAATGGATGGGGTTTAGGTACGATTAAACATTTCTCCACTTAATCCCCATGACCTAAAAACCATTTGATATCGTCATACATAGTAATAGATAAAAAATATATAAAAATGACGTAATTTCTAGTGTCATTGCCACCCCGCTTAAAAGGATTCGGATATCTTGTTTCACTCCATTTATTCAACGCCAAATAGAATGACAAGAGTATTTTTAAGTTTTTTTTTCTGAGTCATCATGAAAACAGCTTTTTACATACATCTTGAATTAAATTCAATGTTACTGCCAGCATCATGTTGCTCTTGACAGCCGTGAAAATTGATACTAATGACGACGCTTTTGATGACGCTTTTGTGCCATATTTTTAATTCAAAATCAAATATATTGTTGAAGTAGAAAGATAACCAAACGAGGAATAACTAAAAAGCCCGGCGAAGATATTTTTCTTGGAATTTGTATGTAAATTACATTGCTTACGTATTGATTCTCGAAAATATGTAGTCCGTCAGAAAAGGTCTTCCGATCTCCATCTAAGTTATGGTCGTTTCCGCCCCATACCCTTGTTATGTCCGCTTTATTGAGAAAATTTATTCTTGCCCAGTTTTTGTTATGTAAGATGTTCCGTAACTAAAGTGTATTTCATGTTAGATATTCTCGTAGATAATTATTTGATAAGAATCAGTAAATAGCCTACACATCCATAGTAAGCTTAGAACGGTAAAAGGAAATGGATAACTTAATAACTTAGGCGCTCGGAGCCAATGGACTGGCAACGTTCCTATTACTGAGCCATTGTAAACTCAACTAGTTTTTTGTTAGAAGAGCTTAAAGCTACATATCCGCTTTTACTTGCAACGAAGGGGAAATTCATTTTAAGCTTAAACGGGAATCTCTACTATTATAAAATTGTAAAAAATCTTTGTCTGTACATTGAAGATATTTAAAAAAAATAAGTGGGTTAGGGTATATAAAGGTCGCTGAACCCAAAAATGTGATTTTTAAAATTCTTGTCAGTTTGTTACGGGTTGGCGTTGGCGTAATTTTGTTATAACTGTTATAAAGTATATGCTCCAACTTAAAAACTGGTGGACTTCTTATCTCAATTAATTGAACAGATCCTGAGATACAGCTTGACCTCTCTGATGTATACAGACCGATACTAAGTAGAGGTCATCAATGTTGGTTTGTATGTGAGCGAAGCCACGGGCATAAGCTAGTATAATATAAAAGTAGAGCTTGACTAAGGAAATAGAAAATATACATAGAAAGTTTTTAATGTAGGATATATGGATTCTCAGAATACTATTCTTACTAATTATCATCATCAAGATTACTAACTCATCCTAATGCAGAGTTTGCACGAGCCTGAAACCTAAAATTGCACTTGAGATTGCAATAATTTTAGGTTAAAGTGTGTTTAAACCCAACTCTGAACTAACCTCTCCTAGAATTCTGTCTAAGCTTTTGGATTTAGTTTCCGACACGATGCTATATTATTATATATCTTTATCATCAATCCAATTTCTCACCCAAACATAACCCCCCTTTTTATTGCTCTTCGGCTTTTTTTTAGATTTTCCCAAAATATTCACTTAAAACTAAATAAAGTGATTTGTTTTTATATGCTACCACAATTCCGGGTAATCATGCCAATAAATGCAAATGTCTACGGGTAGCCTAGTGGTCCAAAGCACACACCTTTGATTATTGTATGATCATGTAAATAATAATTAATTATCACTCGCTTAAAATCGTCAAGGAAAAATGTCGTGAGGAAACCTGATGGACGTTCAATACAACACTTACGTTGTGTTTCGCTGAGTAAGTGAGGATAGCGAAGGCCCAAACCCTTTTAAAAGGCGGGCAACGCATTTGAGACCCCTCTGATGTTGCGGGTGCCAGGGGCAGCGGTAATCGCTTACCATCAGGTGATCCGTCTGCTCGTTTGACCCCTATCCCATAAAAAAATGCAGCAAGAACTAACGGCTTTTTGCACCCAATGACTGGCGTCCGAAAATTAAATTACTAGGTCCAATCGCTAAACTTGTGTAAACCTGGCACAAGACCATGCCTCGAAGAAGTAGATTAACTACATTTATTTTTATGTCTCGCAGTGCAGATGGGACGCTAGCAGGCTTATCTTATCGAGTCTTATCTATCTTATAGAGGATACCTCGTTGTAAAGGATGCGACGTCGAATCCTGGAAACAGTTTTGATCTGTAAAAGGATAAATAAAATAAAGTGTATACTGTATACTTATGAAAAAGATAGGTATATTCATTTTATAGACGACAAACCTATTACTTCCGTATCTATTAAACATATGTTTTGGATCAATAGCAACTTAACGATGATTGTGACAGGAACCTGTCATTAAGCTCGTCTTATAAGGTAAAATATCCTTAAGATTATAAAAATAATACATATCGAACAGTCACATTCAGTTTGTATGTCCCGTGAGAATGAATTCGATATCGGCCTATTGTTTCCCTATAATGGATATTTTATGCAACACTGTGCCTTTTCGCTCGCAATGCCAGTCGACGTATCAATTGTTATGTCTTCAATAAAGATATAATACAAGGATATGGCTATAATATCGTATTATTATTATAATACAAATGCCTACCTACTCTTGATAACTACTAGGTAATTCAATTTCTGTAAAATTTAATTGGTGAGGTCTTACAGTTTTTTTAGATTAGGTGTATCTGCTTGCAACCGCTGCGTATGTAGGGCAAGATGTATGACTATTTTATTTTAGTTTTGTAGACTTGGGCCCACTTGCATCAACTTCATATATTTGTTTAAATTGTATTTAAACACGAAATTTCTATGAAAAATTGTGTTTAAATATAATTTAAACAACATGTTTAAGAAGTTGGTGCAAGTTGCCCTTGGTGTAATAATAAAACTAGATAAATAGCTAGCCAATAACTAGATCGCGCCCTAATTATAGATAACTTTTTCGCGGTCTCCAAATAAAAATCTATTATGAATTAAGTCAGCATACCATTAAGGGCCACTTGCACCAACTTCTAAAATGCCTTTAAATTGTATTAATACACAAATTTTCTATGAAAATTCGTGTTTAAATACAACTTAAACAGATTTATGAAGTTGGTGCAAGTGGCCCTAAGTGTGCGATGTGTCTAAACATAATATATTACTAGTAATATATTATAGGTACCTATTTATAATTGTCATACGGCTGAGCGATTCTTATTATTTAATTGTAACAGACAGTAGCTAACAGAATGAGCAATTAAGCAATAAGTCAAGCAATTTTTCAACAATGCAAAAGCCTTGCTAAATTACAGCAGAATCAGTATTTTTTTATACAATATTGTAAAAATGGTACAATACTTAAAAAAATCCCAACCTTTTATTCTCAACAAAGAAATTTTAAACTGTGTATTTCATAAAAGGGTTGACGTAATTTTACAAAGGAGAAAGCAGCATCTAAAAGATTTATCTAAGCTGATTATTTCAGCGGTGATGTCACAAAATGACTCCTAAAGGTCCAACAACAATACAATTTAATCAAAATGTAATTTATGAAGATTAGTTTAACACGAGTACAAAAGGAACGTATATTGGAACGAGAACAATACTTCGGACGTTGACGTTTTGTTCCCGAGAAACATTCGATGGCTGGATATGCTTAGTATTACCCAAATTCAAAAGTTAAACTAATCAAACTCATCTAAACAAATGTGAAACAAGTACTAACCATTTTGTTTTTAAAAAACAGGAAATAATAAGATCTAGTTCATATTGTTACAGATATAGACGGACATAGATAGATATAGACAGACATAGACAGATATAGACAGACATAGACAGATATAGACAGACATAGACAGATATAGACAGACATAGACAGATATAGACAGACATAGACAGATATAGACAGTATAGTTTCCATAGTTTTCCACACGTCGGTTATAATTGTATTAGAAAAACATAACGTAATTTGAAGTTAATCTAGCCAGTGATAAATAATGTGGCAAACTCCTTGACCATTCAATTTTAAGATTGCTAGTAAAATCTTCTTTATGACGTTGTAATAAGGTTGAATTGGAATTTCATTAATTTGTTCAGATATTATTGTATTCATGTGTGCATACATAACTGTCAATCCCACAGATGGTCATATAATAATGTGCCTTTGGCTATACATGTTACTGAAAAATAGCAGTGATTTCAAATGATTTCTTGACCACAATTTAAGATGAAAGTAAAATATATTGTGACACCTACACAATATATTTTACTTTTTTGACGTTCATAAATATTTTTGAAGCTTGGAAGGGCCAATATATAATATTAATGAACTCGACCGTACTGTAAAAAAAAATTTGATCTCATTTCAGTTAGTCTGCCAACCTTAAATTACCGTGATGTGCTATAATGACCTTACACTCTAATTCTCAGATGAATAGTGTCCAGCAGAGGGACAATAAAGGGAGGTTATGGGAATCAATATGATTTTTGTCCGATGATAACTACAATTATAAATTTTGCCGCACTCGCTATTTCTTATTTCTCATAAAATACTGCACGAATTTTTATACAGTTTTCAATAATATAAAGAGGGATTATCTAGAAAGGCCATATAAATCGCAGCGTAAAGGTGAAAGGACTATAATTTGAACATCCCGTGCGAAGACCGTTAGTGTCTATAGAAAAAGTTATCTAAAGTAAATATGTTTTTGTTATTTTGTAGATATAAATAAAATTGTTAAGTAACGTTTTAATATCGAAAAAATCTTTTTATACAATATTTCACACGTACCTACTCACGCAGTGATGTAGCAATAAACAGCACACTACATTACAGTTCTTTCATGCCAATTTGTATAGAAGTACTTATCTAGATTCTTTACTTCATTGTATCCAGTGCTGAATAGGCAAAGTGCGGCCAAAAGGCGAATAATAAGAGGTAAATGGTACCAACGCACCGAAGGCACCAATTTTCTAAAATCAATCACTTATGTAGCTGGCACTGATTGAACGAAACGACAATGCCCTGCGATACACACAAATAAAATTAGTAGGCAGTTAATACAAAGTTCGACGCAAAAATAGCTGATCATTTATATCATGAAATTATCATCGCATTTTGTAGTTTTTACACAAAAACATTTTACCATCATAACATACCTGCTGGTTGGTTTTCTTATTGTTAAGAAATCCAACAGCGATACATTACAGTAACTTAAATTATATATTATCGGTAGAGTATGGCTATTGGATAATAACAGATTTATTCGGGTAGTGAACAGACAGACGCAAAAATAAACGAAATAAATAGATGATTTATCTAAGTGTCAAATGACTAAGAACTAGTATTTCATTGAATGTAATAGGCTTACTAAAAGAGTTATTTTATATTGAAGATCCCATAGTATAGGAGGCGACTCTTTTAAATTGCCACAAACCCGTTCTACGACCGAGAACTCAATCTGAAAATCGAATCCAAGATATCGCGCGATTGACAAAATGATAGAGGCATTTTTTGCATCCAAGGAAGAAAAGCATACCTACCTAATGTTTTTTCTTAAATATTAACTCGAAATTCTAAAATATCAGCAATACTGCGCAATGCAACACAATTTAAAATTAATGGCAATGCCTTCATATTGATCTTATACATTAACCCTACTCCGCTAACATCGTGAAATTGAATGAAGATACAAGGTAGTAAAGCATTTAAATAGTTCAGCTATTAAGGCTGCAGAAAACCGTCTAGACGTGCACACGCTCGCTCAGTTCTCATGCAAATGGGCATAAAATTTACTGGTATAATTTGTGCATATCCATTGCCCTTATCGTGGCCCGACTCACAATTAAAACTTATTATGGCAGAGGTAACGGACCATATAACATTTTTACTGTTTCTAGTTTTATAAGTCTTTATTCTGGCTCGTAAATTGGCAGCGCGACGTTTAATTGGCATTTATTTTTTTATACTACCCTTTAATTTCAGCAGGAAATCGTGTATATCTTTTTCGTTAATCTCGGAATTAGTTACCTATGTTATGTCAATAACAGACTAAAATCATAACTTTCTAAATATAATGATGTAAAATGTAAATACATAGTTTCACAGGATAGTTGTGCAGGTTTTTAAGTAAAAAAGGTAGCTCTTGGTTTCACAGGTATGAATTTTAATATAGATATTCTATTTCACGAAGGCCGTTAAATTATTGAAATTTGAACTGTATTTCAATTAAATAAAGGTCATCATACAGGACTTCGTGAGATGGAATGACTATACCAGCCCAATAATTATTTGGAATATAATCTGTTAATTTTAATTTATTATCTATACCTACTGCATATTTATATACCGAACATACTGAAACTGTATAATGTAATCATCCCCATATGCCATGGAAACATTTTGCTTACTTTTTTGCTTACCGTAAATTACATAATGCTACCTAACGCAGCTGAAGTATTAATAGTGTTTTATAAGTATAATGAAGGCAGTATAATAACGGTGCCGAGGGCAACGTCATATTGCTTCAATAGCAATTCATCAAACGTGCAGGGTACTATCGATCACGCCAACGCTGTTAATGCACCGACAAATTAATGATTCCTTCAAAACACTGCCATCGTATTATTACCCTAATGAAATTCCACTATCGAAGTAAATTATCAAGAAGGCAATGTATCAGCCACGCAATTGTGCTGCAAATTACTTTTCAAGAGGCAAACTTTAGTGTACTTAACTGAAAAATTACTCGTCAAAGTAGCAACTAATCGATTTGCTAGACAATAAAAGTTTGGTTTTGTAATTACGCTTGTCTGAGGTCTTCTTTTAATTACTTTATAGCTGTCTTTGAAACCAATTTTCAAGAATATTTCACTAAGAATCTAGGCTTAAAGTCCGTTGAATTTACTTTCAACCAAAATTAATTATTATAATTAGGTAACTCTCGTTGATCATATTTTTGTTTAGCATTAAATGCAAACGATGCTTTATCTCTCCTGAATTTATTAACTTCGTAATATTTTTGTTTTAATTATAAACTTCTGACACTGAGATTATAGTTACAATGATTTATTAAATTGAATTATAAACATTTTTATTATCTAATAAAAATATGTGTTGTATACTTTTTTTGTTAATATTTACTAATGGATGCAATAGGGCGACTAATAAAATATTCCCTCTAACTAATAGTTTCTTTGTCAAACACTCGAAATATAATTTGATTTATTTTTTCATTTCCGACAGTTAATTTATTTGATGGAAACAAAATTATGTTGTAGGGCAATTGTAGCAAGTTAATGGGGGGCAGTATATGCCTACGGTGGTACGCCCCTCGATTCATTCCCTCGTATCTGATTCAAGCACGCGCTTTTTGAATCAACCGCTACCTCGCTGCACTCAAAATCACGAAACTTTTTACACGTAATGTGTTTTTATAGCAAAGGAATAATTTAACGTTTAAAATAATGCAGACTGACACGATTATGATGTATGTTATTAGCGTGCGAATTACTTTTTTCGATTGAACATAGAAGTTCCGTAACCGTTAATATAAAAATGTTGGTAGGCATCATCATTATAATCAACCAAATTACCGTCCCACAGCTGGGCAGGTTAACGAGTTGCTTTCAGTACGAAGACGGGCTGAAAGAAACAAATTGGTTATAGTGGTATTTTCACCAAAACGTTTGTACTCGACTTAAGAGTTTATCATGATCACTATTGCTATAGGTATAGCAGGTATACACCAGCATTTTTTATAGAAAATACTTTCTCATAACATGTAGTTAGTTACTCGTGCTGTAATTATACGTGGTAGGCTATTCATCGGCTCCCCTCTACGTATATAGCTTGGTAAGGTATCCGCTATTTCCATTAGCACCGTTCGCGTTGAAGCGACTCTGATTGCCGAAATGATTAGTGAGTTCAGCCTATACTCATGTAGATTGTTTTCAAATGATAATGTTCGAAATTAGATATGCTAAGAAGCGAAACGTCGGAATGATAAAAACTTCATTTGAAGAGATGTGACATGGTGACTAAAACATACTATCACACGTGTATCCCCAAAAGGTTAGGCAGATGTGTTCTAATGTATACCCACAATGTTCCGATAGATTTTCAGATCCCATGCAGAAGTGTGATTACTTGCTATCATGTGGTTGCCGGTTCAAACCCCACCCATTGCACTACCGACGTGAACCCACTCGTAACACAAGCATTTTAGCTTAGCACGAGGGGTTAACAAGAATACTAGTAATGTGTGAGCCACATTGCTAGTAAGCTTTTTTTTAAAAAAAAAATAAGTTTCAGAAACCAAAACTATAATAAATAATAATAAATATTCTGCACCATCTAGTCCCAAACTAAGCAGAGCTTGTGCTATGGGTACTAGACAATGGATATACTACTTATATAAGTATTATTATTTATTTTATTATTTATTATTATTATTTTGTAAATACATACTTATAATACATAAGAAACACCCAGAAGAACCAAAAACTTATATTCATATTAAATCTTTTAAGTACTTAAAATAAAAGCTGCTTTTGAATTCAATTCAAGCTTTCATAGCTGAAACATCAATCAGGCAGCCACCGCCTATGAAATTGCTGGTTAGACATTGCACTTTAGACGGCAATCACTAACAAGCTGGCACGAACCTTACCTCCACGTCAAAGTGAAGAGACGAGTCGAGGAGTCACGTACTTTAAATACAACACTTTGCCAGGAGTGAACCAGTGGTAAATGATTACGTTTCATGGGAAGCTTTCCACAATACAAAGCGGTAAAGTTTTGGCAGAACCATTTAGCTTCAGCCCATTATTAGAAAACTTTAAAGATGAACGCTCGTAAACAACCAAAAATTATGGATTCATTTGTAGTAGGTACCTACCTATTTATTTATAGGTATGTAAGAAGGCTATCAATTTATTATTATTTTTTATATACCTACCGTAATAACTTACTAAATACCTACTCTGTTTTAGTTTAAACAAAACGATTTAGGTCGTGTTTTTTTTTATATCTTCCATATTTACCTATACACTATAAAAATTGGATTGGTGTCTCACCATCCCAGTTCCAAAGATACACCCCAATTAATAATTTAAAGTAATTTTAAAACTCTAAAATGCTATTATTTTAACAAAAGTAAAATATTTTAAAATTAATAAATAAATTCATAAAATTAATATTTTCTTATTAATTTAATTTGATTCACTCCTATATTAATCACGTAATCACAGAAACTATAAAGTGTAAAATTTTGAAATTTGGCGAGTAAGTTTCATGTCAGGTAATAACAGTTGATTTAAGAGAATCTCTACGTGACTGGAAATAACTAAATAAACGCGGGTAATATTTTTTGCTTTTAACATTTTATTTATTAGAAACTCTATTTATTTCACAGTAGTTATCTTTTCAGGTTTTTTGTGACTATATAAATTAGACCGGCTAAACAAATAAAATTTTTATCTTAGCACTACCCGTCAAATAAAATTAGATTACAAGTAACCGGTTTGTTATTTTTTGATATCCGCAATTAAAACTATTTAACGTGTGACGAGTTCAAATATAAACGCATATAGCATAGAAAAGTGAATTGTGTCTGTTACATTACGACGGTGGCTACATGTGGTGACAATGTGGAAGTTACTAGCACTATCAACTATTTTGGTTAATTTACATTTAACAGTGTGTGTGGGTACGTCATTGAATTTCTGTTTAACATAACATACCATCACGCCTGTATTCCCCGAAGGGTTAGTCAGAGGTGTACTAATGTACACCCACAGTAAGTGTACATTAGTGTAAACATACCGGCTAACGGTATGTTTAGGTCCCATGTAATAGGGGGTTAAAAACTAGTTTTATCCCTTAGTTTCACTGATGTCGAAAAATAATTTATCTACTCATTATTACTAAGTATTATTAATTAATTATTATTAAGCTTCTATGTGTTCATATTACCTTAGACCTCTAGCATAACAATTTTCCAAACCACGTCCAATTTCATTCGGTAGTTTTTGAGTGATCTGTGTATAAATTTTGTGACAAACAGATAGACTAACAAAAATACTAAGGATAATTGTTTTGGCTTCTAATACTCTCACAAAGACCCCTTATTCTATTGTTTCTTAAATATCTCCTATATACAGACATCGGCCAGTCATGTTTTTATATAATGTAGGTAAGTATATATAATGTACTAGGTTTTACCCGCGGCTTAGCTCACGTGAAGCTATATAAGGATTAAAAATGGATCCCAAATATAATGTTAATGATAAACCAACAGTGACGATCCCTTCTTTGTATGGGTCGGTATACCTAAGGGAGGTCAAGCTGTATCTCAGGATCCGTTCAATTAACTGAGATAAGAAGTTCATCAGTTTTTAAGTTGGAGCATATTCTTTCTAACAGTGATAAAGACATTAAAATCTATTCAGTGGTTTTTACGCCAACCCGTAACAAACCGACAAACAGACAAGAATTAAAAAAAAATTGGATTCGACTACTTTTATATACCCTAAACCCACTTGTTTTTTTTATTTAATATCTTCAATGTACAGACACAGTTATAATATTAGAGAAGAAGATAAAATATGATTACCAGGCCATATTACATATTTCTAAATTTCTGAATAATTTTGCAAAAAACAAATTCAGGGTACCTATCTATTCACTTAAAAAAATGAAAATTATGACTCCGAATTTCTCATTTTTATGAAAATAATTACATTTATAATTTGTATCTACCTCCTACTTGTAACTAGAATTGAAAGGGTGTAATCAGCCATATCAACAATCTCAAGCCAATTTTTGCAACGTTGCAATGTTCGAACAGAAAGCATTATAAAAGTACATAGTAAGCATGAATTATCTATGTAAGTTTATACATATACCTAAATTATCAGCGGTGCGCGCGCTAACAACACCTATAAATAATATTCTAACTGAACAAAATAGCAACCAAATTAATTGATAATGGCAAATAGGTAATGTATTACCTAACAATGTCTTTAAAAATTGATACCAAAAACCTTCAACTTAAACCGGTATAATACCATTGGAATTATCATACGCGTGAGTTCAGTAAATAAAGGAATAAGTGAATATATGAATAATATCATTGCCTTTCTATAAAGTAAGGATACAAGTAGGTATACATGAGTATACTTACCCTTAGGAAAAAAACTGGTTTTAACATAACATACCAACACGCCTGTATTCCCCGAAGGGTTAGGCAGAGGCGTACTAATGTACACCCACAGTTCGCCGGTATGTTTAGGTCCCATGTAATAGGGGGCGAGCCTATTGCCATTAACCGGGCACAAATTCCTAACTCCGAGCTGCTACTGGGAATTTCATCGAAAACCCCAATAACACTTTGCTCGACCTGGGAATCGAACCCAGGACCTCTAGCGTAGCAGTCGCGCTCAGGACCACTGGTTTTATACCGATTAATAACATACAGTAGCTGTTATCAGCACGTTAGAAGAGATCATTAAAGAATCTCTTGAGGTCCTGATACAAGGATTAATAATACCTATTGTGCAAAGGTCAATAAAGAAGGAGTGTATTCAGTACCTATCCAGCGTTTAGACCCATCAAAGCAATGCTTCTATCCTTATGAAACCCATAATTGATACATGAAAAGATTTTTGTAAATCGGACCAGTAGTTCCTGAGATTAGCGTAAACAAACAAACAACCCTTCAGCTTCATATATTAGTATAGATATCCACATAATTAATTAAAAGAATTTTCTTTGTAGACATTGATCCCGGGACAGTATCAAATGGATCAAGAGCTAACGACGTCGGTGCTGTAGAAAATATAAATGTGGTACCAAGTAAGTTATACGTTTTTATTTATTCTTGTTACTGCTCAACTACAAGAGACGCGCCACTTCTCTTTTCTATTATATTGTTTTTTTTAATGTATCTCACAAGGTTTTCTCCTCTTTCGTGGGTGCATTTACAAACTACAATATCGTATACAAAAATCCGACAACTAAATATTGTCCTTACGAATATTAGTCCCAAGTGGGCACTGGACCCGTACTCCCTAGCGCATCGGATTGCTCCACTCTTGTGTCTATCGAGCTGTCAAAAAACAGATAGGTAGCAATTCCAACCACAAAGGAATCAATTCCAACCAGAAAGGAATCAATTCCAACCAGAAAGGAATCAATTCCAACCAGAAAAGAATCAACTCCAACCAGCAAGGAATCAATTCCAACCAGAAAGGAATCATTTCCAATCAGAAAGGAATCGATTTTTTCCGTGGGAGAGCCATGCTTCGGCACGAATGGGCCGGCTCGACTGGAGTGATACCACAGCCGCACAGAAAACCGGCGTGAAACAATGCTTACGTTGTGTTTCACCAAGTGAGTTTGAACCTGTGGCTCAAACCCTTTTAAAAGGCCAGCAACGCACTTGCGACTCCTCTTGTGTTACGAGTGTCTATGGGCGGCGATAATCGCTTATCAACCATTAATATTCTATAACGTGAATACGTCAAGAAATCTATGACAATAAGATTGACATTTTGCAAACAACAAATCATGTCTTATGCATCTACGCTTGCAAGCACTTGACTAAAAGAAATACCAACTTAATCGTTGGAGTGTAGACAGTAGAAATAAATAATTAGACTACCATGTGACGAAACCTGAGAGATTTTCTCGATGGCGTGTGAAGTCTCCCAACTTGCATTGGGCTAGTGTGGTAGACTGATACCTCTCATTATGAGAGGAGACTTGTGCCCAGCAGTGGGATAGTATAATGAGTTAATTATGTTTAGTTATCACATTATATCTTAATTATTCTTTTTTTTTCAGTAAAATGCGCTATTAATGAAAAATTCGACGCGTGTCCGGAGAATCGTTGTCTACCACAAATATGTGATCACGTTGGAATCCCTCAGTGTACCTCACACGAAGAAAAATATTACCACGGAAAGGAAGAGATATACCAGAGCATCGGATATAATGTAAAGTGTGGACCTCCAGCATGTGTGTGTATAGATAATCACGTGAGAAATAATGAAGGTGTTTGCATTCCTACCACACTGTGCCGTAAGTACTTTAGCGTATATAAACGCTAAACTATACAGTACCTCCCTAAAGATTCATGCGTTTCTGAGTAAAGACAGATGACCGATGGACAACGAAGTCATACTATAAGGGGTACTTTTTTCCTTTGAGGTGTAGATACCTAGAAACAAGAAGGAAATTACATTAAACATAGTACATTATAACGTAACAGGTGCTAAATTGAATTACGAGATAAATATGAAACAATATTTCTGGCAGTTCCATCATATAAAAATAAAGCATGTGTCTCACAACTCTACTTAATTAGATCTGGATCAGCATAGAGCACATCAGACCTTTACACTTTTAGTAGCTCAAGTTAATGATCTTATAAACTGTAATGTACATTATATCTGTAACTTACCTACTTAAATTTTGGTGGCGACCTCATTAGACCAACATTGTGTGAATTATTAATGATATAGCCCCTGAAAAACTGGTGTTACCCATTATGGTATTGATTAGATTCGAAGTAAAGACCCGACGAAGGACAACTTATGTAAAAAAGACTGTACACTGATATAATATTTTTTTAACTATATAATTTCTTTGGTAAACTGATAAATAATTATTTATTTCAAAATAAAAAAGGAAAGTTAAGTTACTGGTAATGTCCTCTGGTAAGGCTCCTCAATTTAGGCCCAATGATTCCAATTTACCAAATTTTCAGTCTGACCTATTCTTGCAGCTTCTTGTGGTAACGACAAAAATGCGACATCGGGCTGTGGGATAAACTGCGGCCGGCGCTGCTCAAACTACGACAAAAAGCCGGTGAAATGCGCGCAAGAATGCTACGTGAACAGCTGTGACTGCAAAGAGGGCTATGTTTTAGATGACTTCACTGGCTTTTGTGTTTTACCAAAAGACTGCAGTAAGTAAATCCTAAATTTATATACGTAATTTACTTATGAAGAGATGGGGTTAGCTGAGAGTGAGAGCAAGGAAACTAAAACGAAGATGCCAGTTTTTTTTTCTATATGTAAATTCAGCTTTATGTTACGGAGTTTCTTGCCAACTCCTCTCTAAAAAATCAACAATTTAGAACGGTTCAACTAAGTTTTGTCAATTAAAAAAATACCTTTATTAATGGTCTAATGGATATAATACACGATCGAACTAGCCTTGACTTGACAATACAGATCAAAGAAGTAGAAAGAAGTCAGGTGCGTGGGTAGTACTCATTACTGCCGCGTATGCTTGGGAATATTTATGCCTGTGGAAGAAGTAAAAGAAGCCTGTTGTAGTATGTAGTTTCTGCCTACCCATAAGAAAAGGCGTGAGTGCGGTATGTGCGTTAGAAAGAGGTGGCTAGAACAACGATAGACATTGAGTTCTACACTGCACTAGCCGCCCCCTTTCATCCATTGTTAACGCTACTTACCGCTCATTAGAACCCTATACAGCACAAGTCACTGGTAGCTTTGATAACCTAATGTTGTGACGCTTGAACTGTCAAGTCAAGGTCTTGATATTGAATCCTACGCGACTCTGACTTTTCGAAGCTATTTGCATATTTATAAGTAATTATATCGTATTAAGTAAAATATCGTGTGAAAATCTGCTTGCCTGAAATATTTTCTCGACAGCTATAGCCTAATCCCTCTCATTTTGACGTATTCCACATTAGGCACCCGTTTAAATGGCACCTGAGTTAATGGCACCTGAGGTATTCCACATACGGCACCTATGGATATTTTTCGCAGGTGCCATTAGTGGAATAATTTATTATTTAAAATTTTATTCCACCAATGGCACCTACGGATTAGTCGGTACTAGTGTTGGGATGTTTATTATTTTTAGGATGTCAAAATAAAAAATCGATTAAAATCAGTAGTAAGTTTAATACTTCGATCGAAGGTTTAATATAATAACATGATAATAAAACTATAATTAATATGATTAGCTAAGCGCCATCTATCTAATTCATCTGAACTATGTCCTCTCAATCCTTCGTAAAGCAAGAATCTGGCAAAGATTTTAAGGGTTCTTCAAGAAAATTGCAAGAATTACGCTGAAATCCACGGAAAAGTCAAAATTACAAAAATATGCAGAACGTAGGAACCAATTAATTAACAATATAGTCGAAGAGTATAAAAATGGGTTTATTTCTCTTGGTATGGAAAAACTGCGTTTTTAATAAAATATGTATTGAACATTTATAGCCACAAGTAAGTTATCCGCTGACCTTTAAAAAATATACTTGTGCCTATTTAAGTAAATATTATGTTATATCTTTAGATGTTACAAAATAAATAACTCAAGACTGATTTTACCGACTGTGTCATATTAAAAAAATATGTCATTATTATGACAAACTTAACTAAGATAAATAATTATAAATAAACGTAAAAAGTATTGTTTCTAAATTCTATTGTAACTCAAGGCTGATTTTGCAATATATGAAAATGAAAATGAAAATCGTTTATTGCCAGAAATTTTTACATTATCGGTTATGCCCTAGATCCTACACTAGGATTCCCTGTGTTGTAGGACCTAGGCTCTGCGATTAAGGAAACTGATTGTGATATTAAAATGTTTAAAAACAAAGAAGTTATATTTTTATCATGTTAAAGTCTACTGATTTTAATTGAATTTTTGATTTTGATGGCCTAAAAATAATAAACATCCCAACACTAGTACCTACTAATCCGTAGGTGCCATTGGTGGAATAAAATTTTAAATAATAAATTATTCCACTAATGGCACCTGCGAAAAATATCCATAGGTGCCGTATGTGGAACACCTCAGGTGCCATTCACTCAGGTGCCGTTTAAACGGGTGCCCAATGTGGAATACGTCCTCATTTTGGGTGGAGATCCTTACCCAGTAGTGTGACAATGTAATCAAATTAAAACTAAGCCACGAAGAAATAGATACTAAATGTTTCTTTTTGGGTGTTCATGACTAACATATAATATTTATTATCTTTTTGTGATTTTTTTGCATTTTTCATGCTAAGATTATACACTTATTTTAGTGAAGGAAAAATTCGACTCACAGGCAGGATTCGAACCTGCGTCTTCTGGCTAGGTACGCCAGACGCTATGACCTCTAAGCCATCGCGAGTCCTACCTGCCATGTCGAAATTTTGCCTTCACATTCTGAACTTACGTCTTAAAGGTGACGTCAGTAACATCTATTGAAAGACAAGTTTACCGAGACAAGCGTACCTAGCCAGAAGACGCAGGTTCGAATCCTGCCTGTGATTCGAATTTTTCCTTCACTAAAATAAATATAATATTTATATCAGCTAAAGCTAAGAGAATACTAACGTCTAATGAAATTTTCTAATCTATAATTAAACCTCCATCCAATTAAAATATTACAGCAGTACTGGTCTGTGTAATTGTTGTGCACTTTAACAAATTGCGCATTACGCATTAGTGAACATTGAACTGGCTGTAAACAAACCATTCTAACCACTTTTACAGCTTATTAACTATACTTAGTTGCACTGAAACTTTAACACTGTATTGTGTCTGTATTGGTAGGAACTCTGCAATACGTAGATACATATAGTTACACAAAGAGATGGAACTTCAATGAACGTATAATTACAAAACTCGATGACGTCTGATGGCAGTCACTTTTTTTATGGGATAGGGGGGCAAACGAGAAGACGGATCACCATGGTAAGCGATTACTGCTGCCCATGGACACCCGCAACACCAGAGAAGTGTTGCGAGTGCGTTGCCCGCCTATTTAAAGGGATTGGGCCTCCGGTATCCTCATTCACTCGGCGAAACACGACGTAAATGTTGTTTCACGACGGTTTCTGTGAGACCGTGTTATCACTCCGGTCGAGCCGGCCCATTCGTGCCGAAGCATGTCTCTGCTACGGTAATATCACTTCGTGTAAAATACTGCTATTCAGCCATATCTGTTTAGACTTAAAGCTGACCCCAACATAGAAAGACTACGAGGATGATGAGATTTATTTGACACCGGATTTTGTACAAATGCTTTACTTAAATAATCACAAGTAAGTTCAACTCAGTCCGTGCCTAGATTTTTTGTCCAACAATAAACGTCTAGTAATATTTTATTGATATAAGCCTGTGTTTAGAAATACAAGGACCCCAAAGCATTCAAGAAAAGCTATTTGGCCGAGAGAAATAGTACTTGAGTTGGAACCAAATTACGGTCAAGTAAGGAATTTATTTCTTAATCCTTTTGAATTGTTTATCTAGATTAGGTACCTACACTTTTTTATAGTGCCCGTCAGTCATAAAACACTTTACGGCTTATTTAGAACCTATCGTATTCGATTTCACTAGATATATCTACTTGGTCTAGTCAATATTTTTAATTGAATTTTAAACCGACTACAAAAAGGAGGGTACGTCTATTTATTTTTATCTAAGTCAAATTTCTCAGGCATTCAGGTTTCCTCACGATGATCCTTCGCCGTTTAAGCACGTAATAATTAACTATTAAGACGCACGTAACTACGAAAAGTTAGAGGCGCGTGGGTTGCATTTGAACTCGAGACTCGAGAACCTTTGCCTTGACAGTCCAATGGTAATAATTTGAATAGGCTATCACTGCTGACTGACCTGAAATATATAAACATACTTCATTGTTACACTAGAAATGTATTTGTAATTTTAGTCAATATACAAAAGCTTTCACAAGAACCCTAAATTAACCACAAAGACACTTGAGGGTGAATTCTATCTCACACAAATACAAACGAGATGATACTTAGAATGATAATAATATATTGTTAACAAGTCGTTCAGCTCAACGGATTAATTAAGTATTTTAATCATTTCCAAACCCAATTTAACTTGGAGTAGGTATGTTCTTAAATTCCATTCTAATTAAACTGCTAATTATTTAGCAGGTATAACGTTCATAAGTGAAAATGGGACGACGTAAACGAACGCTTATAAAACGGTTTATGAAATTTTGAGTAGGTATCTTTAATTACCGTATAAAGAAAGGTGATTTCCACTTCTCCAGCAACTTCTGCCTATTTCAGGAAGTTGAACGGTTCTTATATATTTTATCCTGTAGGAGTGGATATAGACTTCCAGCATTACCATTTATTACATTGAAATAATTATCTATACGCAAAATACGCACTTTGTCGTGGAGTTGCGGAAAATAGTCCGCTATACCATACCGTATACAGTCAGTTTTGTTGTCAATCTGCAAAACAAGAACTATTACTGATGTACTTAATTTAAAAACCATTTAGCTATGTGTTACTAAAAGCTATTCTTAAGACAAATAACATCTTCCATAATAAACTGCCTCATTAGCCTAGTGATCCTGAGCGCGACTGCTACGCTTGAGGTCCTGGGTTCGATTCCCAGATCGAGCAAAGTGTTATTGTGTTTTTCTATGAAATTCCCAGTAACAGCTCGGAGTTTGGAATTCGTGCCCGGTTAATGGCAATAGGATCGCCCCCTATTACATGGGACCTAAACATACCGGCGAACTGTGGGTGTACATTAGTACGCCCCTGCCTAACCCTTCGGGGAAAACAGGCGTGATCGTATGTTATGTTTATGTTATAATAAATGTTTCACTAAAACCTTTTTTGTAGGTAATAAAAATGCGCCTAAGCCCGAGGGTGACGATGGAAGTAGTGAAGATGATATCAGTAATGATTCAACTGAAAATGTAAGCAATGCTGACCCCTGTGGTAAATGTGATAAAGAGAATTGTGATGTACAAGATATGAAAGACAATAAGCTAGACGGTGGAGAAACTTGTGAAGTTAAAGAATGGAGTGATAAAGATGGTCAAGACAAGAGTGAGTTTATTCATTTTATACATTATTGATATTGACAAAGATGTATTTTAGTATGTCAAATATTTGTCTTCATTAATTATTAACTGACTCAAAACTTAAATAAAAATATAATTAAAAGATCTAATTCTTGTATATCAATATTGGAGACGGTAGAAAATGCCATCATTTATCAGCTTAAGCTGTGTTTTAATAACAATAACTAGGTACCTTCTTTTAAGTATTAAGGTACAAAAGAATGTATGGAGATTTCCGTTGAAAATAATTATTAGCATCTTATACTTAAACAGTGTCATGAAATCCTACGTGATCAAACATTAACACAATTACAATATAAATAATTGACAAAAAATTCACACTCAAAAACACAAAAAACGTTTTTGATAAATATAAATCTTGGTATCGGGTCACTTACACGTATATTCTCAAGAAAAAATGTTACAAGACCAGTCTAGGATTAGCTAAGAGATCTAACCGAAAAAGTTGTCGCGAAAAGTGCATGGTAATAAAATAAATATTGAAACATTCCAACTTGAAATTGGAATCGGTGCAGAAATCGCAGGAATTAATATTCAACCTTGGCATTTATCTGTGTTTTTCAATAATTTAAACTGCAATACTAGTTACGTAGGAGTAGTAAACCTTGCAACTACCTAATTTATGGACTGGTTAACTAGTCTTAGTTTTTAGGGTTCTGTACCTCAAAAGGAAAAAACAGAGCCCTTATAGGATCACTTTGTTGTCTGTCTGTCACAACCAAAGGGAATCAAAACCTACAGGGTATTTCCCGTGAACTCATAATCTTGAAATTTGGTACGAAGCAACTTCTTAAAGCACAGATAAAGGAAAAATGAGAAAAGTAGCAACCTAGCATAAATTTATGGTTACATTATATAATTAAAATATTTTTAAGTATGGAACCCTCGGTGCGCGAGTCCGACTCGCACTTGGCCGGGTTTTTACTATGATTTCACGAATAAAATTCATAGTACCTATGGCAACTAAACTACCGCGTATTATAAGTTTCTAAAGAATTGTGTTTTAAAGCTAAATCACCATAAAATGTTGCTTAGACTTTCATTAGTGTTAGGTTCATTGTTAAATTTTGTGTTCGGATAATTCAGTCTCTTTGAATTTATAAGATAGAAGACAAAAACTGAATATTAAACTGAAAAAATGTCATTGAAGGTATTTAATGTACTTTTAGATTACTTTCTCCTATATTTTTATGATACAAACATTTTAAATTTTTAGATAATAAAACCACAACAAAGCAACCTGGCTCTACTAAGACCACTAAACCTGAAAAAACAACAACAACGGCTGATCCTACATCAACAACAGAAGAATTAGATACGACAACGACAGAAGAACCTGATAGTACAACGAAAAAGGAAGAATCATGGTTGGAATCTATAAAAAATAAGTTTACACCCAAAACAGATGAACCATGCAAAAAAGATAAACTTAGTAAACTTACAACAATTACTGATAAAACGGACACAACATCTGAAAATTCAGAAACTACAAAAAGTACGTAACCAAAATGACGAATAAATAATAATATTAAATAAACCAGAGAATGCCCTGTATTTGTTAAAAAAATACACTGGTTTACAATTTAGCTTAATTCAAATCATAGCCTACAAAAAATTGTTTATTACTTACAGGTACCCTTTTTTAACTTTTTTTAAACTATATTCTAATAATGATGTAATCTCAAATCGATAGTCATTTGCAGTATTGTGGATAGGTATTATAAGTTTGAAATCACTGATCACATGGTTACACCAGATGTTAAATGTGTTGTCTTGTGCTGGGATATTAGAGCTCTTGTGATAATTATCTTTGCTAATACTGCTACATGTTTCTTCTTAGCTTTAATTATAAACAATTTATTCTCTTTATGTATATTTGTAATAATTAATAACAATTTGTTACAATCCTATTCAATAACAACATCTTTTCAAAATTATTTTGTTACTTTAATCTTCCTCTTTCCACTAATTTGCTATTCCTTTCATTATTTTCTTCTTCCTCACAGTAAATTTAATGACGATCCTTAATGTATTAAGATCGTTTATACGCCACGTGAAGGCAACATTGAATATTTGGTAAGTTTTATGTAATTAACATCTTTGTTAAACGGCCTCATTACCCTAGTTGTCCTCAGCGCGACTGGAACTAGACTGAACACTTTGCTCGACCTGGAAAACGAACCCAAGACGTTTAGCGTAGGCTAAAGGTCCTGGGTTCGTTTTCCAGGTGAAGTTCCTATTAGCAGCTCGGAGTTTGGAATTTGGGCCCGGTTAATGGCAATAGGCTCGCCCCCTATTACATGGGACCTAATCATAACAGCGTATTGTGAGTTCTCTACTGTGTGTACACTTACTACCACTTACGCTACGTGGTGTACTTTGTGTGTGTATCATTTATATTATGCAAATAAAAGATGCTATAATAATAATAATTTATATAGTTATAACGCCATTCCAAACGCTTCAGTTCAAGTTCAAAATCAGTTGGATTGTTCAGTTAATCTTAGAGCAATTTAAAGCAGGTGATGGTTCTGTGGCCTATTCTTCCGATGGAACTTCAAAATTACAATTTTATTTTAGTTTAGGCTGGGAGGACTGAAAATACCCTGTCATTTATACGATAGAAGTAAATAGGTACTTAATCAAAATGACGTTATTCAGCCTCTTCAAAGCCCTTTTAAATTGCCTACATAACCCTTTTTGAATTAACATTATTAATATTTTTTATTAATTATACATATTTCAGACACCACCAAAACTAAGCATCCGAAAGCCTCGACAACACCGAAATCAGAAACATCAACCAAAACAAGTGAAGGTTCAAGCCAGACATCTACAGAAAGCACCACTAAAAGTAGGTAACCACAATAATGCTTACACTACAAGTGGATGCCTTGCATTTGATAAAAGAAATGCATCAGCTATTTTAGCTTAATTTAAATCACAGCCTACTCAAAGCTATTTATGAAATATACGTATTTTTCTTAAGTGTTCAAATAAATTTCTTAAGTTCAAAATACATGAGCAATATATTGCCAACGAACAATAATTTTGACCTAGAATTCCATTCATATGATGATGTTTTCGCAAACGGTAACTATACAAAATCAATAAAAAAACATGAAATCTATCCATATCTGCTTGTAGTATTGCACAAAAGATTAAAATAATCCAGAAATTCTTCATTGTTGTACAAATTTATTTAAAAGCAGCGGTAGCCTAGGCTAGGTCGTCGGACTTGCGATCATGTGGTTGCCGGTTCGTCTCTCATCCATTGCACTACCGACGTGAACCCACTCGTAACACAAGCATTTAGCTTAGCACGAGTGGTAGTACAAGAATACTAGTAATATGCGACCCACATTGCTAGTAAGCTTAGTAAAAAAAAAATGGTGCAGCATTTGTGTACAGTTGCTTAAGCAGTTTTATGGAAACTATCGTTACTTTCTATAGTCAATAATGTATTTTATATCGCCAAATATATTTATGAGCCTGCTCGCACAAGTCATCAACATAATTGCACTAAGGAGGATTGACTATTTCCATTGTAACTTAAAACTCTTAGATTACTTCCAAAATATTTTCCTAAAATTTAAGTGTACCAGCGTGTAGCCTTTGGAACGTATCCAACCTTATGTAAGACAGCAGCTATACATGCTCCCAGAACAAGAACCAAAACATTTGATTTGATAGTGTCTCGGTTTTTAAAGAATAGTTTTATAAGAACTTTCATCAATTATCTGAACGGAATTCTAGGTATGTCGGGTATGTGAAGTATTTTCTAATTGCCCGCTTGTTAATTGCTCGAAGTATTTTTCGTCGTCTAGCAATAGTAACGAAACTCGCTCAGAGCCAAGAGAATGCAAGCTGCATGTGAGAACGTAATAGATGTAGGCACGGAGACGGTTAAATGTGTTGTCTTGTGCTGGTATAGAACTCGTGTGAATTCTTTGCTGATGCTGTTATATGTTCCTATTTTGCTTTAATTCATTAAACATTTAATTTTTTCTACTTATTTGTAATAATTGATTACGATTTGTTACTAATTTGTTTCGTACTTATTCAATAACAGTATCTTTTCAATTATGTTTTATTACCTTATTCTTCCAAATTCTCCTTATTTTCTATTCCCTTCTTTATTTTTCTTCCTCACAGTAAATTTAATCATGATCCTCAATGTTTAAGATTGCTTCTGCCACCTCAAGGAAAATATGATTAGATATCTGGTAAGTATTAACATATTTGTAATTAACATCTTTGCCTTTCCTTTGTAAGTAGCTATGTGTTTATTAATTATGTTGTATCAGTTGAAGTATTCAGGTATCATTGATGATAGCTCTTTTATTGATCAAGAAGGTGTCGGTACTGTGGCCTATTCTTAAGATGGAACTTGAAATAATACAACATAATTTTAATATTCTAAAATAAAAAATCAAAGTAGGTTCAGAGGACTGCGAAGGTAAACATGAATTGTATGCGTGTGCGTCGTCCTGCCCCCAATTGACATGTGCCGAGTACTTAAACGGCATGAAATGTCATGCGAAAACTAAACCGAAGAAGAAATGTCAACCAGAATGCAGATGTCGACTCGGGTACTACAGAGACTGGGACGAAAATTGTGTATCTGCATGGGATTGTAGTAAGTTTCCATTATTAGATAAGTATACAATTTTGATGAATAAAATTTTCAGTCCCTGCATAACTAAATATTGGTTATTTTTATCGTATAGAAAAATTGGCAAGGCCAACTACAACAAAAACAACGGTGTCATCGACAACAACCAAAAAATCAAGAGGTACTAATTCTTCTATTTATGTAACAATAATTTTATAATGCCACATAATAATTATTATTTCTTAATGTTATTCATTACTTTATTCCTATTAGGTTTCATTTTATTTAAAATAAAAGTATAAAAATGTCCATAATTTTATTACATACTTAGTTTTTTTTTGTTTTTTGCAGTACGAACTACTACAGCAAAACCTACTACACCAGAACCAAATTGTGAAGACGAGGCGTTAGAGTTATTCATAAAAGGAAACCTTGCTTATACTGTAAAAATATTGCAGGTTAGTGCTAGTATAGTGTAGTGTTAGTGCTATTAATAGTGATACAATATATCACTATTAATAGTGACAGCACAATTTGTGTGATTTAAGAAAGACGCTATTTTATCTACTTTTTTATAGGAATTATCACTATCGAGACCTGAAAGCAACGTGCTGTGCGCAGGCGCATCCATTCTGACCCTGACAAGTGAACTAGCATTGATGGCTACGGGCAACACAAAGAAACAGCTCCTAAGTGCTGTAAACTTTAGCGAAAGAGAACAGGTTAAGATTTTTTTACTACTGCTGATAATATAGCTGAACTACATACTAGTCGTGTATGTAGTAGCAGGTAGCAGGTCCAATTTAACCCACGAAATATTTAGGCTCAATACCTATAAGATAATAAAAAAAATATCTTCAAGCGATTAGTGGTATATTTGCAGTCCATACTCAGAATCCAATACTATTTATCTAAATGAAATCTTGGGTGTACAAAAATATACTACAAAATATTACAGTTCATACTTTGATGTCTCCATAGCATGGCTAATTTGAATACAAATATAAATTTATGACCGATTTATCACCGGCAATCTAAAACCGCTTTCGCTTTTTTACAAAAGAACCTATGTAGGTTCTTGTACCTACTGAATTTAGGAAACAACCCAGATAAGTGATAATTTCTGAAGCGGGTCACACCACGAGCGACAAGTTTTAGTAATTAGCTGATGGCGATGAAGCTATATTGTGCTGTGTCCATAGCTTTAATAAACTTTGGTGGCGAATAGGTATAGTTACTCGGTGAATGCCGCGTACGAAAGCCGAGCCATATTTTTTGTGCAGGTGACTTTGATCTGAACGCCACCGATATTACACTTCGTTTTTCATAACTTCCTGCATGCGTGCTATCGGAAAATTCCTATCAAGAATTTATTAGAAGCGACTGTTACAATATTTAAAACAAGTTTGTGCCTACCCTTGTGGGAAAATGGTGTGTGTATAAATGTATGTTAATAAAATTGGACCCAAATTGCTTACTTCAATTTTTTTTTTTGACGACCTCTGTGGTTTAGTGGTTCGAGTACCGGACTGCTGACCATGAGGATGTGGGTTCGATTCCCACAGAACACAAAAATTTATGTGATGAGTATGAGTGTTTGTATTCGTCTGGGTGTTTCTTATGTATTTACAAAAAAAAACGTATATAAGTATTATATCCATTATCTAGTACCCATAGTACAAGCTCTGCTTAGTTTGGGACTAGATGGTGCTGTGTAAAAAATGACCCAGAATATTTATTTATTTGAGTACACAAGACTATGGTAATAACATATTTTAATTTGTTACAGATTCGCTGCTTCTTCCCAACATTTATTGCAAATTACACGGGAGAACTCCGCTACATTGAATACAACTCTTTCTCTATTATATACGCTGATGAACAATGCCAACTGTACGATGATTTCAAAACTACCACAAAGGAGATTTTCTCGGCTCCACCCGAAAATATTGATTTCAATTCGCCAGAATCAGCACAACAGATCAGTGAAACGGTGAGCTTTTCTTTCTTAATTTATAAATAACTTAATAAACTCCATATATCCATAATCCACAATCTTTCTTAAAATTTATTACTGTTATTGTTTTAATTAATGTTTTGAAAACCTCCCACACTGTGAAGTAGGTTAAAAAGAAACCCCCAATAATTTTTATTTGTTACGAACAATTCTAATATTGAAGATACACGTCGTTCTACACAGGTGGCGCAAAATACGAATAATATAATAGAAAATTTCATATCAACTGAAACATTGTCAAAATTAGATAAAGGCTTATTACTGCTGGATGCCCAAAGCTTTAAGGTTAGTATAACTGTATAAGAATTGGTATATAACTACCTCATTGGTCTAGTGGTAAGCGCGACGGCTCCGCCCGAAGTCCTGGCGGACCTATGAAATTCTCAGAAGCAGGTTGACATCTGGCAGCTTGCATCTTTTAAAGATTACTAGCAATGTGGGTCGCACATTACTAGTATTCCTGTTAACCCCTCGTGCTAAGCTAAATGCTTGTGTTACGAGTGGATTCACGTCGGTAGTGCAATGCGTACATTTGTGCCCGGTTACTAATAATAGCATCGGTTCCTATTTCAAGAGAACTAAATATACCGGCGAACTTTTGGTGTAAATTAGTACACCTCTAATTAATCCGTCGGAGAACAAAGGCGAACTAATTTTAATTACTATTTGGTGTGTAACTCATTGGTGACGTGTTGGAAATATTAGGGTGATCCGAATCATCCCTTCTTTTATCAGCTCTTGCAGCTACCGCAATCATTCAGCACCTGCTATCTATCCACTGCCTTCTCAATACAACCCAATATTTATTATCTATGAAAGTATTTAACTAGCTACAATGACGTTATAATTATAGTTTAGGAAGTCAATCTACATAATTACATATATCTGAACACTGCAACGGCAGTGAATAAATGAAATGACGATTGACAAGAATAAATGGAAGAAAAGGACATGCTCTGCCAACCCTATTATGGGATAGGACAACAGTTACCATTAGAGGAGTACTCTACAATCCTTTAAAGAAAAAATATTTATTTAATTAAATAATATTTCAGGGACAATTGGAGAAGCCATTCGATCCTGCATATACCAGGGATAGATATTTTTACGCTAGTGGACAAATCGTCAAAAAGCCGACTATGAAACAAAAAGGAATATTTATGTATACAGAAAGCCTATTTGGAGCCAAGGTATTGTATTCTAATCTAAGTGTGGATGAGAGGGAAAATTTGCTACCGTAAATATACAGTTCGTAGAGGCTTTTAAGAGTCAGCAACGCATCAGCAACTCCTCAGGTGTTGCATGACTACTTAACAACAGGTGGCTCGTCAGCTCTATTGCCGACTTAACCAATAAAAATGTATGCATTCATAATTATGTTTTCTAAATAAGATAAACTACAATTTATTGTGTATAATTTGTATGTTTCATCCGGATGTCTACTGACAGGCATTCGACAAAATAAACTTCTGAGATTTTAAGAAAACTGAAACCGAAACTGAAACTGAAACAGAAAACTGAAACTGAAGACCCTGAAATTTATATTAATATAACAGTATTTGTTCATTAGAATACAAATATTAGGTATACAACTTTGTCACAATTTTTTTTGTCGTAACATTTCTCAAACTTTGATAATGGCTGTGATATATTACGAGATATCTCTAAATTCCATATTTTCAACTGCAGTCCAGCAACAAACTTATTAATTTTCAAAGTTTTTGTAATTAAACAATTTATACACAGATTGTGTCGTTAAAATATAAGAAAGGAAAATCATCAGAGGACTATAAATTGGTAATAGTTCTACCAAATTCTAAGCATGGTCTCAAATATCTAATGAAGAAGCTGGAAAACCCTGATGTGTGGCTATCAGCGCTTGATAAGATGCGTCCAGAGCTTGTTGAGATATACCTGCCGAGAATCAACATAACTGTAGGAAATAAATTGAAGATGCCCACGGAAAAGGTAATTATTAAGAAACTCGGATCTATTTAACTTGATATAATTTGTTGGGTAGGAGGATAGGAGTAATATTTATTCAATATATCGGCTATTTCTTTCCGAATAACGAACACAACAAAAAAATATACTAACCAATTTGGGTATACATACAACATAATCAACCCATTATGTGTCCCACTGCTGGGCACGGGTCTCCTCTCACAATGAGAGGGATTAGGCTATAGTCCACCACGCTAGCCTAATGCGGGTTGGCAGACTTCACACGCCGTCGAGAAAATCTCTCAGGCGTGCAGGTTTCCTCACGATGTTTTCCTTCACCGTTTAAGCGCGTGATAATTAACTATTAATACACACATAACTTCGAAAAGTCAGAGGTGCGTGCCTTGGATTTGAACTCGAGACCTTTGACCTGGCAGTCCACTGGTCATATCACTAGGCTCTCACGGCTACTGTTTTTTTGCTCTCACGGCTACTGTAATTTGGGTATAGCCATACGGAATTTTTGCGCGTCCCTATATTTCGGCGATTCGTTTTCTACATTAATACTATAAAGAGGAAAGATTTGATTGTGTATTTGTATTGAATAGGTTCCGAAACTACAGGACTGATTTGTAAAATTCTTTTACCATTAGATGCTGACATTATCCCTGGTGAACATAGGCTACTTTTTACCGCGGGAAAATGCTTTATTCCTACGGGAAAACGGGCGAAGCAGGGCCGGGCAGCTAGTTATTTATAAAGATTATTTTTGATTTACAGGCTAAAATTGATTTAATATTTGACCATAACTCTTCTGGACTAAAACACATAGCAGACTGTGAAAAGCCGACTGTTAATGAAATCCTACAGAGATCCGTCCTAGAAGTTAACGAATCTGGAATGGAACATCAGAATGGTATAGGTAAGTTGTCCACATCCTTATTTTTTTTAATTTCTATTATGATGTATGAATTCGACGGTCTCTGTGGTTTAGTGGTTCGAGTACCGGACTGCTGACCATGAGGTCGTGGGTTCGATTCCCACAGGACACAAATATTTATGTGATGAATATAAGTGTTTGTGTTCGTCTGGGTGTTTCTTATATATTATAAGTATGTATTTACAAAAAAAAAAAGTATATAAGTATTATATCCATTGTCTAGTACCCATAGTACAAGCTCTGCTTAGTTTGGGACTAGATGGTGCTGTGTAAAATGTCGGAGAATATTTATTTATTTATTATAATGTGGCAGAAGCAAAAGAAGTATGCCTGCCCCTGAGTGAGAACGGCGTGTATGTATGTACCTATGTAGTAATTTTTATATATGGATTTCATGCACTGGTTATTGGTAGAGATTCATGAACTGTAAAAATAAATGACAAATTAAGTGTCTCTAATCAAAGTTATGTCTCTATATTTCACGATGATGTATTTTGCAAATACTTGACTGCTACGTTAGAGGTCCTGGCTCGATTCGCAGGTTGAGCAAAGTAATATTGTCCCTATAAAATTCTCAGTAGCAGCAGAGTTTGGATTTGCCCGGCTAAAGGCAGTAGGCCCGCACCCTATTACATGAGACCTTAAGATACTGCCGAACCGAGGGTTTAGATTAGTACGCATTTGCCAATGAGATTCAACCTGCATTGAAAGCATGAAGGTCGTGATACCACCTCATAACAATAAAAAAAACTTTAAGAATCCTACTGTGTGTTTTTTCATTGTGTAGATACATAGTTATATCGCACATAAATTACTAAATACATTGTTTTTTACAATATAGATAATAAGTCAATAAAGACATTTATGTTTGTCAATAATAATATTAACTAGCAATGTGCATTTTCTACACAAACTAGTGCTAGAGTAATGCATAAATATTAATTTAGGGTTGACTTACCTACAAATAATAAGTTATTATAAAAATAAAACGCAACCGCATATACGTGAACACTAATAGTATCACTAGCGCGTTGTCGACCTCTGATGATAAGTCTCGTATATGGGATGTAACGTTACAAATTTCAAATTGGAACATAATAGCAGAATATTTGGCAATGCGGTTGCATCACCCCAGACAAAGTCAACAGATCCTCAAATTAACAACCATTTTTAATAACAGTTTTTTTAAAACATCAACCTACATTGTCTTCCCTTATTTAGCTATCACAGTATTGTACCTGTAATGAGTGTAATTGACTGAAAAGGGAAACATCTACCTGTATGAAAAGTATCTTAAAGTTTATTTTCGCATTTTTATCCTAATGTTATGCAATCAATTTTTTTTCGTTGGAATAAAACTGATTTTTGCGGATTTTATCGCGTTATATTGATATTATTGAATTCTTGACGTTTCAAGCGAAAAAAAAATTCCTGAAAATGTCTAGCGTCATAAACAAATATAAAGTCTTATTGTTTTTTAAATGGTATAACATACACCTAACTACATACTAACTATTCTTAATTATAAACTTTACATAAACTACTCTTTACAGATTTCGAATCGGAGGAAGGTGAACATCAGAATAAATTAAGACTCCCATATCTGTTCAAGGCCAACCATCCCTTCTTTTACGCCATATTTTCAAACCGAATAATATTAATGGCCGGAATTTATGGCCACTAGAGTGATAGATGTGTCAATGACCTTATAAATATGTGGTATACTTACATTGTGGTTGGAACAACTAATTCTAAGCTAGGTACTGCTTTTGCAGAAAGATTAATGAAATCTCAGGATCAATTTAATTCTAGCAATGTTCATTATTAAAACTCTTTTATGCATTATAATACAATAATGGCCTACCTAATACTAATACGATAGTAGCCTTATCACTCTCGTTTTGAGAGGAGACTTGTGCCCAAGAGTTGAAGAGTAAATCAGTTGAAGTTGGCATTGCTAATCAAGCATTTGAGAAAAATTAATCAAAGGTTAATGTGATGGAATGATAGTGAAGGATAGTGATACAAATGACTGTACTGCTACTGTGTGCGTAATTAAATTTATGTAGCCTGAGTATTCATTCGAAAAAGGTAAGAAAATAAGGAACTCTGTCAGTAGTTATTTGAAAAAATAATTCTTGGAAATATTCCATTTTTAAAGTTCAAATTATTTAGTCGTCTTTCATACCACGTCATGTATGTATTTGATCATTGTAAAATGTCATATAATTTTATCTTAATGTTTAGTACTTATCTTATAAAATATATTAAATAGATTTTATGATTTCTGTTTTATTTACTTATAATCCTTGTCTATTTAGGGCCACTTGCACCAACTTCAAAATTATATTTAAATTGTATTAAAACACGATTTTTCATAGAAATGTTGTATTTAAATCCAATTTAAACACATTTAAGAAGTTGGTGCAAGTGGACCTTAATCTTTTAATGTAGGCACTTAATGATTAAATGTAGAATATAACTCGAATGTCACGAAACTATTTTAATCTATCATTAGTCAAAGCATAGTTTTAGTATGATAATGTTGATTTTTGCATGACAGAATAAGATTTGCTTGCGCTCAGGTATTCTCTTCCCGAGGCCCTCAGTGACGTCATTATACTCACGAATTCACGATTAGTGTTGCCGTTGATTGACCGCTTCAATATCAATAAGGAACTTTTTAATAACGATGAATATAAATTGCTTATTGCCCCAACTATTTTTGTCTCGTGTTATTCGTTGTTTTTTAAAGTAACTGTATGAAAATACTGATTGAGAATCCACTAATAAAGAAGCAATTATGTTAAAAATGCATTAATTTATTTACACATAGTGATATCATTTCAAACAATGACGTCGACGGGAGCCAACTACGTGACACCTAGCTGTCACTGGAATAGAATACCGGTTGTGCTTATACTTATGATTATGATTTATGTATGTTTATGAACTATGAAACTTTGACCTTTATGTGATCATAGTAATCAAATATCACTTCAACGGTTTTGGCTGGCAATATACTGCATAAAAGAGGCGCCACAAATTAGTTTGTTGCCGTCACGTTAATGTGTGCCATGGCGTTACGTTTAACAAAACTTGACTTAATGCAATTACGGGAAATAAATTAAAAACCAGAAAAGTAAATAATTGCAGAAACAACTTGTAGCAAGTAACAATAATTAATGAAACTGATCTTAATAAACGCCAGGTGGTTTTTAATGACATCTAATAACATGTGCATATTTTATGTATTTGTACTGCAGCACATGAAACATAGAAATGACTGAACATAGGAAACTAGCATTATAGTAATTGTCCATAGCACACGGCAACACGCGCTATAATATTACTAGTATAATTTGACCCCTCATTGTACACAAAACTTATACTTACAATGGCGAGATCAGAATATCTTGGCAATTTGTAGCATAATGTGGAGCCGAGTGTCCATATTATTTTACCTAATTACAGAATTAACAAAAATACGTAGACAAAAAAAACTATATGACTGTAGCATCAGTGTAGTGGTCCGAAGTAAGACGTTAGAGATTCTAGATTAGTTTCCCAGGTCTAGCAATGTGTTATTGGGTATTTCTGTAAAAAACTCTGGAGCAACTCGGAGTTTGGGGTGTTTCTGATTACTGGTAACAGGCTTCCCCTTATTACAGCTTATTACAGGGCGCTAAACATATCGGCGAACTGTGGTGTAGGTACATTTATTACTCCGCCTTAGCCTTCGGGATTGCTATGTTAGATAATTCCAATCTAATTTTAATGTCAATATTTGGTGATTTTATTAATAGATATATTTGGTCAATACGGTGGTTTGATTTTGTGATTTTATTACAATATATTATTAAAGTGTTCACATTAAACGTTGATTGGCAAATTAGAAGAAGAGCATCTGACATGAATACAATTATTGTAGATTGAAATTATATAGTATTATGTCAGTTTTTAAGTAGACACCAGAAAATTCATGCTTATATCCCGTAGCGAAACTAAGGTATCCTCAACGATATTCTGGTAGGGAGTTGTGACTGACTGTGCAAAGATACCTAAATGACCAGTGATTTTACCAGACCACAGTCTGCCATGATTGGGGTGAATGTCACTAATCACATGGTCGTAACAATAGTGTTAGGGAAGGGAAGTCAGGTTTTTCGTCCGTACGCATCTATCACGAAATATGTGGCACAAACAAAATTTGCCTCCGCAGATACAATAAATATTTCCGCTATTCGCCAACACTTCATACCATTCGGAAAATCCTACCATTCTTTAACATCCAGTGTTATGCTGCAATGGGATCAGAAGTGATTATACAGGTAAACATTTAGGTATAGAAAATGATAAATCTCATTTTAAACTCTAGCATAATGTTCACAAACCGACAAGCTAAACAACAGTACCTAAATTATGACGAATGACTGGCACGAATGGGCCGGTTCGAACGGAGTGATACCACGGCCTCACTGAAAACCGGCGTGAAACAACGCTTGCGTTGTGTTTCGCCGAGTGAATGAGATTACCGGAGGCCCAAATCTTTTTAAAAGGCGGGCAACGCACTTGTGACTCCTCTGGTGTTGCGGGTGTCCATGGGCGGTGGTTATCGCTTACCATCAAGTGATCCGTCTGCTCGTGTGCTCCAATATCCCATAAAAAAAATGAAATAATATTAGTAAACTAAAGTACTCCAAAACTCATAAATTTTCAAAGCATAGTACGTACTATGCAGTATAACAAATATTTGCCAAAAAGCATAATAAAATTAATAATAGACGTTATACTATTTCATTAATTTTATTATGTGCCCAATCTTCGTGCATCGTGTCTCATTAATTACGATTTCTACCTATTCACACTTCTTCACGATTTGGAAATACTTAACGAACAATCAACGGACCGTTAAATTATTAATATGCCAGGTGTTGCCTGCGGTTTTAGTCGCATCTTAAAGAATGTCAACAACAGCGCCACCTATCGCATATGCACAAAAAAACATCAAAATTTATTTATTTCCTCATAACACTATATCTATCTTAAACCTAATGTGAAAATTTCTTTAATATACCTACTATTTTGCTTGATATTTATTTGACTTTATTAATACTCAGTTTACATTATAAATATGTATCTGACATTTGACTTTCAATTCATTTAATAGCTGTTTTAATTTAAATTTCTGAATTTGTTATGGTAAATGTGAGTCCTGTCTAGGCTAGTTTCAAATTTATATTACTTAACGTGTTCTGACAGTTATGAGTATTTTACATGACCTACGCAAATGTCTTTAACACTCGCATAATATCTAATAACATTATTATTATAATACTACTCTTATTACTGTCTGGGCTTTATAAGAGACCGTGATTCTCTGAGTTTATTTCGGTATTTCTTCTCAGAGGTCGTCAGTAGGAAATGCCGGCGTCATCGAGATAAAAAAAATGTAAAACATTGACTTGTAAAAGTGCTTTAAAAGATCCATTTACAGAAATAAATATAATTTATCATCATTTATTATTTATCAGAAAGCTATACGTTATATCGATCAACCTAAGGAAGAAGATAATGACGAACATACGCTTACTAAAATTTTATAGGTAGGTAAAGAGATTTTTGGGTACTTGTTTATAATACATAATACCTACAAGACATAAGAAATCCATGGATATTAGCAGTGATTTCAACTACATGTAACATTAATACAAGTGCAATATAAAATCCATAGAAGTTTTAATAAAAAATAAAAACTATTTGCCGTGTAGATTTTTTATTTAACTTCGTAAGTATTTTATTTAACTTTACTTTTGATTGTTAACAGTATTTAATATCTAATTAATTATTCAAGCAGTTGTTTATCAGCTATTGTAAACACACATGTGGAATGTAAACACAAAAAACAACAAAAGAAAAAATGTAATAAAACCTTCTGTCAGTGGTGCCTGAAACATTAATGGTTTATATCTTCTATATTATTGAAACAAGTGCACGAAGTCGTGCGTGCATGTATATAAGAGGTACATAGCCTCGACAAGTACTCCAGACGGTTTGGTTTTGATAATGTGGCAGACACTCTTGGTGTTAGCCTTTGCGGCTAGCACGTTTCTTATAATGCCCTCAGAAGGTACGAGTTTTTAAAGTATAAACCTGATGTTTATTTTATTATATAATTACATAATTTTGAGTACCATAAATATTGTTTTACAAAAAAATGTTTTTTAAACTATTAGAACACAATTTCACTAAAATTTGATTTACCAAAATGTACTAATGAAGCCTCTTTTCTATGAACATTTTTAGGCACTTCGCGTTGCCAGGAACCCACGACAACCAGCAAACCTTGCTCAGGTGGCCCAACTAAACGTAAGTACAGGCAATGTAATTTAGGATTTTTGCATTATAACTAAGTAATCATTATAAAACATAAACATACCATCAAGCATGTATTCCCAGAAGGGATAGGTGTAATGTATGTACACCCATTTTCGCTATTTTTATTTTTTATATTCCACGTAATAGGAGTCCATCTATTGCCAATAACCGGGCACAAATCCATACTCTGAGATGCTTCTGAGAATTTCACAGAAAAACCTAATAAGTAGATAACATTTTGCTCGACCCCAGGACCTCTAGCGTAGCAGTCGCGCTTAGAACCTCTTGACTAATGACTAATGAGGCACATCATAATCGTAAAGAAGTTATTATATTCTTAAGGCACTAAATTAATTGGAATAAGGTTGCTACATAACCTGATAGTGAAGTGTGTTAAGTACCTAAGTATATAATTGAAAACATAACCTGTTTGTTGAAAAAACTCTTATCAACACAAAACTTTATATTGCGCCTGCTTAACATATATTCGGCTACTAAAAATTTTTCTTAGATACATCGCGGGAAGATATTTCTCAAAGGGTGTAAAGCCAATCTACACCGAAGCCAGCATGGTGATCTGATCCTAATATCCTGAATAAAACTAACTTTATTTTCCCTTTGTATTTTAAACGTAAATGCTCTCGAAGTCAGAAGAATTAAGACATTTCAAACCTCCCCAAATGGAGTATAAGCGTTTCAATTTACTATTAAAGTAATTAACAATCTCGTAATTGCGCGAAAACTCGGAAATGCGAATCCCATGGATCCGGTTTCGTTGCAGCGATCCGTAAATGTTCAAAACCTAACGAGGTTTTCGATTCTTGCCCCGCTCCATGTCCTCCGCGGGAATGTGGGGTCAACAAAGCCTTAATTTTATGCGCTCCTGCACCTAAACCTGGTTCTGCTGATTGCAAACCTGGCTGTAGATGTGCTGACGGTTACCTAAGAGACAAAGCTGGTAACTGTATCCCCGAAAAAGAATGTCGTAAGTACTTTTTACTTTACAAATTCATTAACATGACCAAACTGATGAAGCTTTTAGATTCTCAAGTCAATTACATTTGTATTTCACCCTAGAAATTATTTGCTTCTAACCTATCGCGGATATCAGTTTTTTCGCGATTATTGATCAGTGATATAATATTCATTGATATAACACTGAAATTTATTTGTATGAATGGAAACAACACACTTCTAGCCTTTTTATGATGGGGTCCATTTTCAATCTAGCTAGCATGCAGCTGGCTGAATATCAGTATTTTACATGTAAAGACTACCATCGTACTACCCTTTTTTTGTGTACGTCGTGTGTTTTGGTCTTCTGACGATTGGATAATTTCTAAGAATCAGAACAGCCATAACCCATTGCAATGTGTTTGAATACATTTTAATAATAAATACTGCCCATTACAGCCATCAAATGCCCTAGAAACGAGACCTTAGATCCGTGCCTGTCCTTGTGTCCACCTCGACTATGTGGTGTGAACATCGCCGCAGTATCATGTCTTGCTCAAAACCCAGACGATTGCAAACCTGGTTGTCGATGTAAAGACGGATACCTAAGAAATGCAGACGGATTTTGCATACATGAGGATGACTGCCGTTAGTTGTTTTATAATATCTTATCAATTTATATTAAACACTAGCTTCCGCCCGCGACTTCATCCGCGTGGAATAGTTACTTAGTCTTAGCGTGATGAGATATAGCGTAAAGTATTCCTCAATAAATGGGCTATCTAACACTGAAAGAATTTTTCAAATCGGACCATTAGTTCCTGAGATTAGCGCGTTCAAGCAAACAAACAAACTCTTAAGCTTTATATATTAGTATATAGAGTAAAGATATAGATTTCAGCATTACTTAGGTTTTCTAGTGCCATTTAGGGTAGGATACACTATGTTAATGTTTCAATTTATTTATAAAACAGCACAATGTACGAACCCTAACGAGGTGTATGACATATGTCCTGCCCCTTGTCCGCCTCGCCGATGCGACGTGGACGAGCGAGTGATTAGATGCGCTGCACCGCCAAAGCCTGGTGACCCTGAGTGTCAACCAGGATGCCGCTGCGCCGACGGCTATGTGAGGAACGATAAAGGTCAATGTGTCACCAGAGATCAATGTCGTAAGTGAATTTTATTTTTATATCCTATAAAAATATTCTTTACACGAAACAACAAAAAAAAATTATGAGTAGCAAAATCCCCTTAACCCTTAACCTATCTCCGAGTCACCATCTTTTAATGAAATCGTGATTCCTCACGATAACCTTCATGTCTGAGAGAATGTCTCGACAGCGTGTGTAGTCTGCCAACCGCATTCAGAAGATACCCGTGCTCAGCAGTGCGCAATGAATTGGGTGTTATTTAATAGTTTTTTTTTAATTGATCGATATTTATCGTCAACCGATTCATATCAATCAATCAATCAATAAGCCCTCTATGCTGAACTTCCGTCTGTTATGAAGTGTTAGTTTGTACCAATTCATATGGCGAAGGGTAAAAAATCCTGTTTTATTTTTTGCAACAGCAAAATGCACAGGGTCTCATGAAGTCTTCGATTCTTGCCCATCGAGTTGCCCGCCGCAGACATGTGAAAGCATCGGCAAAACATACCATTGCCCAAAAACGCCCACTAAATGTCCAGAAGGAACTTGTATATGCGAACCAGGATATTATAGAAACAAAATTGGAGAATGTATTTCTGAAGAGGATTGTCGTGAGTATTGATGGAATTTTTATCGTAGTTACCTACACATTTTACTAAATTAGTTAGGGTGTGTTCTAGTTTGCTAAGACATGGCTGAATATGTAGCTATTTTACGTATTAGGCCTCAGACATAAATATGTAATGAATTTATATAAAACTAGCTTTTGCGCGCGGCTTCGCACACCTGAACTTACGAGTATATTAGGATTAGAAATGGATCCTAAAAATAATTTAATCAAAAATCTTAAATTTAATCAATGATCTTTTCTTTGTCTGTTTGTTTGTCTGTATACATCAGAGAGGTCAAGATGTATCTCAGGACGCGTTTAATTAATTGAGATAAGAAGTTCACCAGTTTTTAAGTGGGAGCATATACTTTCTAACAGTGCTAACAAAATTAAAATCTATTCAGTAGTTTTGGGCCAACCCGTAACAACCAGACAAACAGACAAGAATAATAAAAAACACTACACACAAACATTTTTGGGTTTGGAGACGTTTATACACCCTAACCCACTTGTTTTTTGTTCAAATTTTATAACAGTATATAGAGAAGAGATAATAAAATACATTGGAAACCGTAAACGGATGCTAATAATTGCCATTTTAAGAGCTGAGTTGATCTTAACACCATTTCCTAAAATATAGGCATGCCTACTTAAGGAATCTAGATATTTTTCTACGTTTGTATGATAGCTTACAGCATAGATCGAACCATATTAATTTCAATATCATTATACCAACAAAAGCGGCTGTAGCCTAATGGCTACGGCGCCGGACTTGCAATCATGTGGTTGCCGGTTCGAAACCCACCCATTGCACTACCGACGTAAAACCCACTCGTAACACAAGCATTTTAGCGTAGCACGAGGGGTTAACAAGAATACTAGTAATGTGCGATCCACATTGCCTTGCGATTTTACTTGCAGTGTTAGAATGTGGGACGAACGAAATCATATCTGAATGCCCACCCTTCGAGTGCCGACCACTGGAGTGTTCCCAAGTTGGATTCCCAGTAGATTGTCCTGAAGATAGGACCAAGTGTCCCGGGAAACCTGCCTGTATTTGTGACTACGGATATGTTCGGAACAGTGCTGGCAAATGTATACCTATAAACGAATGTCGTGAGTAATAAAATGATAAACTGTTTTACTAGTACCTATAATTTTGAGTGTAAGTAAAATTAGTGAATAGAACATAATATAACATACCATCACGCCTGTATTCCCCGAAGGGTAAGGCAGAGGCGTACTAATGTACACCCACCGTTCCACCACCACCACCGTTCGCCGGTATGTTTAGGTCCCATGTAATAGGGGGCGAGCCTATTGCCATTAACCGGGCACAAATTTCTAACTCCGAGCTGCTACTGGGAATTTCATAGAAAAACCCAATAACACTTTGTTCGACCTGGGAATCGAACCCAGGACCTCTAGCGTAGCAGTCGCGGTCAGGACCACTTGGCTATTGAGGCAGTGAATAGAATTGAAAGCAATGGCAGTTTATCAACCGTCTCGATGTTTCCTATTAAATAATATTTATATCAATGTATAATTGTGCTAGAATAAAGGCTATTTTTACATTATTTAGTAAACTAGCTAAAATTAAAAAAATATTTGTTGTTACTTTTTATATTAAAAGAAAGTGGGTAGGATATATTTCTTTCGGAAAAAAAATATTTTCTTTATTCCAAAATAAGAAATGGGACCTATTAAATTCACTAAAATTGAAGCCAATAACAATAAAATAAAATTTATTGCCGTTAGAAATGTACTTAATAATAATATTTTATTTTATGTGTGAATTATTGTAACAGTTTGAGCACGTTTCGTAGTGGATAGTGTATTGTCATAAATTTTGTAGCATCGTGCGGTGGAGATCCTAACGCGGCATCGGGTTGTGGCGTAAATTGTGGTAGACATTGCTCCGACCTGAAGAATAAGGAGCCAGTAGCTTGCATCACAATATGCTACGATAACGCCTGCGATTGCAAAAAAGGCTACGTTCTTGATGATAACACAAAAAAATGCGTTCTTCCGAAACATTGCAGTAAGTACCTATAACATACCATCATGTCTGCGTTCACTGAAGTGTCTTCTAATTTCCCCAGTTAAAGGTCCTCTGTCATAAAGAGCGAGCTAATTGCCATTAAACAGGCCCAAATCTAAACTCTGAGCTGCCATTGACAACTGCATTATGAAAACCCAATCACAATTTACTCTTAAATGGAAATCGAATCCAAAACTTATACTATAGCAGTCGCCCTAAGGACCACTAGACTAATGATTTATTTTATTAATTATTCGTGCAATATTCCAGTTTAAACGTAGGTACTATTTGAAGTCAAGTTTGCAGTAACATTCACGGTAGGTGATTTCTTTAATTAACAGGTGTTTCGTGAAAAAATAAAGTCAATGTATATTGTTATAGCAGTACTTATTTTTTTAACTGTAATGACGTGTATTCGTGTATATAATGATAAATAATTAAAGCAAGTTTCCAGACCCAACATTGCCTTGGGGTATTGTTGAGAAGGTAGAATTACTCCCTGGCCGCCACAACTCTTTACTTGTGAAGGCCAGATGATGAAACTCAGATGAAGTTCCAGAAAATGCGATACATTTTGTATTAACATAACATTAACTTCACAGCACCAGTATGCGGTAGAGATGAAGTATACTCAGACTGTGTCAACGGCAACTGTCAACCCAGGAGTTGTTCGCTGCTAGGATACCCAATACCTTGCCGAAAAATCGATCTCTCAACTTGTATTAAAGGATGTCTCTGTAAAGATGGTTATGTACGCGCCGAGAACGGAACGTGTATACCTAAAGAAAATTGTCGTAAGTAAAAAATCATTTAATCAAATCAATCTTATAACATAACATACGATCACGCCTGTATTCTCCAAAGGGTTAGGCAAAGATATACATATATGCACTCACAGTTCGCACTTTGCTCAAGCTGGAAATGGAATCTAGAACCTCTAGCGTAACATTCGCACTTAAGACCTTACACTAATGAGGAATGCTGAATTAGATAAGACCTACAAACAATTCCACATTCCACAAATTCGAAATATATACGAGTAGTAATGCGTACTTATTATATTTTTCTACTGATCTTGAAAGTTTTAGCAACCTGCAATATGTAGGTAAAAAATATAGTTATTTGCATAATTTTTCTAAGTGCAATCGTTCTTATAGCCTCATGCGGTGGAGATCCGAACGCGGTATCTGGTTGTGGAGTGAACTGTGGCAGACATTGTTCCGACAAAGGCAAGGGGCCCGTGGCATGCCCAGCAATATGCAACACCAACGGCTGTGACTGTAGAGAAGGATTGGTTCTGGACGCCAGCACCGGAAAATGTATTCCTCCCGATCAATGTGGTAATTATTTTTTATAGACCATCTCAAATAAATAGATGAGCCAGTATTCCCTGAAGGGAGCAGAGCCGTAAAAATGTACACCTATGTTTTGTCGGTTCAGATACTGTGTCAAGATCCGAACTGCTGCTGAGAATTTTATAAATAAACTCAATTACATAATTTTGCTTAAATGATCTCCTTAAGTGTCCTTTCGCAGTTAGGAACACTAGAATAATTAATCCACATAATTATCGCAATAGTTTATTACTTAATTCAACTAGAGGGAGATGACTTAGTGTGTAAAAACGGATCGCCCTGAGATAGTTTTGGATACAATAAACGATATTTGGAGTGCATTTAAAAAGCCTCCACTAGTCGTCACCCAGCACACTCTGGGGACTCCCAGTAGCAGCTTCGACTTCGATATTAAGAGCCATTTCACAAAATGTAAGCGCTCGAGTTTAGGTAAAAGACGGCAGCATTGTGTATGTGTGCGTAGCTACCAACACATACCCAATGCAAACAGCGTAGCGCGAGTGTCGAGACGGACTGTACAATCTTGAGCCATCGCGTTATAATTCTAATCCTTGGTTTATGAAAGAGATTTATCAAATGAATTATTTTATTTGTTCAGTCTATTAAAGTTGTGTAGACGAATGAAAAGAACACAACGTTGTATTATGTAAATTAAATAATAAAATATACTCATACATTAATATATACTTTACATAATACAACTTTGTGTTTTTTTCATTCATCTACAAAACCTCGTAAATTGCAATTATTTACAATTAATTAAAAGAGACAACAGACAATATTATATTGATAATACTATTCAGTACCGTCAATAGATGTCTGTTGTCTCTTTTAACTAAGTACCGGGTTACGGTAACATAAACATAATACCTAAATTAATAAAAGTAAATATAATTTTCTTTTATTTTATTAAACAAAAATATACAGGTTACTGTCCTAAAAAATAAAAGACATAATTAATATAGTATCTACTTATAAACTTCTTGTTACAAAACATATTTTAAGAATGATGTAATAATAAGTAAGTACTAAAAGTATTTACGATCGAGTCCGATAGTTCCAATGATTCGTGAAGGTCAGCGTCTAATGCAAAGGGATCATTTCCCTATAAAATAAAAGAAATTATTATTATAATACCTACTACTGAATAAACTTCTGTTTTAAGTTCTACTATCTTTTTGTTATATAAAACTTACCATTTGGCAAACTGGCAAACTTTGACCATGAAAAGTATTTTTTTGCAATTGTCAGATCGATGGGGACTTTTCACATTTCATTTATAATGGTGTTCCGAACATACGTACAAAATTCAGCTCTATGCGAATTTTAGTAACCTGTCCACTATTTGCTGGGCTAACTTGACCGGACTATTAGATACATATAAATAATATGTAACCACAATGTCACCGATTACTGTGTTTATGGATCAAACAAAAATAAATATTTAGTACCTCGCTTCTGTTGCTTTCTATAAGGCTGCAAAATGTTTATTTTTCCTTTTTTTGATACAATGGTAAACGGAACCCTTACGCCACATTGCTAAAACGAATAAATCATAAATATATAAAATAACATAACATACCATCACGCCTGTATTCCCCGAAGGCAGAGGCGTACTCATGTACACCCACAGTTCGCCGGTATGTTTAGGTACCATGTAATAGGGGGCAAGCCTATTGCCATTAACCCGGCACAAATTCCAAACTCCGAGCTGCTATTGGGAATTTCATAGAAAAACCCAATAACACTTTGCTCGACCTGGGAATCGAACCCAGGACCTCTAGCGTAGCAGTCGCGCACAGGACCACTTGGCTAATGAGGCAGTTACATATAAAATAGGTACCTATTATAGTTATTGTATAAACTACTAAAATAATACTTTACTACATGTTGATAAAAAAAACTAACCTAATAATAAAAAAATACGAAGTGTATCAAAACTTTGCAGTCGTAGTATAATCATGCGTTCACGATACGTAAGCTCATAAATCGGGATGCGGAAAAAATGACACAGGTCCTTCCTCGACGGGCTCTCGAGCCGTACTAATCGGTGCCTGCTTGTGCATCGTAATTTATCTAATATTAGAGTGATTTTAATAACGTTATAACTTCTAATTAAATAAAGGGATTTTAATGAAACTTTGGAATTAGATTTGTTAAAAGACATAGTTTATTTTGTCATAATTTTTCAAATGTAATAACGCTTTATTCTATCCAAAAAATCGGGATAAAATAACAATAATAACGTAAAAATTGGCTTAGCACTTTATTTTTTTTCTAATTTATGTTCTAAATTTTCGAAATTCTATTACTATATGTGACGACAAGATTATATCGGCTAATGCTTTGTGTATTTTTTCTGTCTTATTTATTAGTATTAATGATAGATATTGGAGTCCGAAATATACTCTGCGATGATTTTTCAGTAAACTAGTTGTGGGAGATTAATTACCACAAAATAAACAAACTAGTTTTTCTAAATCTGTTTCTATATGTGTCAATACGAAAGGTTGGTTTAGTTGAATACATTTCAACAATCAAGCAAAGTATTTCCTAACATGGTAAACTAAGCGACTGAAATGTTAGATATTCTCGCGAAAATGTAAAATGGCTCTTAATCTATGAACGGAATATTTTTGTTGTTTTATGAAATACTGTCACGTCTTGAATTATTGTTATATACTTTGTTTACCGTTGTTGAAAGAGATACTAACACTGCTATTAGCATCTTATTCAGACCTCTCTTTCGTGAAATGAACGCGTGATTGTCTTTGTCAAAGATTCTCAATTCGATATTATTCTCTAGTTTCCTGCGGTGGGGATTATAATGCCGAGCCTGGGTGTGATAAGGACTATAGCAGACGTTGTCCCGGCCCCAAACCAGACGAATGCAAATGTTATAAGGATAGCTGCAGGTGTAAAGACGGCTTTTTGTACGACCCTAAAGTCAAAAAATGTGTACGTCCCGAAAGTTGCTGTAAGTGAATTTTAGTTTATAAAAACTTCCTTAAAAGATATAAATACGACCACAAATCAAGATAAACAATTGCACGAAAAGAAAAAACCCTCGCAACAGAGTTTCGTTTGGGAGATATGACCTACTTTATAGATTTACCGTACAGATTTTATTTAAGTGATATGCATTTGTAAATTCAGCGAAATTCCAGTCTTTGTGCCACAACCAGTTATGGGTCTTCTTCACATGGGAAGGAAGCTTCAGCGTTAAATCCATCATAGGCCAAATTAGGCTTAGACTTTATTGATTATGATTTAAATGTTTTTAGCCCCACCTTGTGGTGACTTTGAAGTTCTGTCACCATGCAGCAATGGTGGATGTGGACCCTGGACTTGTTCCGATGTAGGATTTCCTACAGGATGCGTGAAAATGGATCAAAAATATTGCAGAGAAGGGTGTATTTGTCAAGAAGGTTATGTGAGGGAAAATGGTACATGCATTCCAGCAACTGAATGCCGTGAGTCCCTCCTTGTTTTCTTTTGATTTGAACCATAATTATTAATTAAATATTAATTAGATATCTCGATACACTTTGTCCATCATTCTGAAAAGTTCATGAGCTCACGGTCTGCTTAAATAGTTATCTTAGTTTTATAGAGATAAACAGAATTCTAAAATAAAGGTCCTTAACTGAGTCTAAAAGTAGTATTAGAATTCGCTAACAGTATGCAGTAATTTCTATAATGATTATAAGAAAGAAATTAATTAGTATTCCATAAATATTTCCAGCGATTGGACTACTACAAAGAGTACTGCTACTACGTTTTTAGTCATCCTTTTTATGTAGGGAGCTTTCTTTGTGTGAGATGAATATATTTGTAATGAAAATCTTTAATATTCTTTTAATAATCCAGCATCCTGTGGTGGAGATCCCAATGCGACACCAGGTTGTGGTATAAACTGCGGTAGACTTTGTTCTGACTACAACAAAGGACCCGTGGCCTGCCCAGATATATGCCTTGGCAACGCCTGCGATTGTAAAAAAGGATTCGTTTACGATGAAATTACCAAAAAATGTGTCCTTCCGGAAGAGTGCTGTGAGTTTTTTTTTTTACTTTTGTAGTAACAACCTTTTAAGTTAGCATTAATTTTACACAAAAATGTGTTATAAAGAGAGCTCACTACAACTATACATCGTCTTTTGTAAATTTAGCTCATTTGTTGTGTCAAAAGAATTTGAGGTACTCTGTGCATCTGGAGTTATAGAGAAAAAATATCTGTGTGCACAATGATTTGTCTTTGGCGGGAATCAAACCCAAAGTATTAGAACAGTAGCGAGATGACCACCTTGACCTGTAAACCAAGTGTAATTTAAAAAGTTGATGATTTACAACACAAGTTGTTTGCAGCACCCGTATGTGGCAAGAACGAAGTATACTCAGACTGCATCAACGGTGGGTATCAAGCTAAAAACTGCTCTCAGTTGGGAAAACCGGTGCCATGTGTCAAACCCCTTAAATGTCAACCGGGATGTCTATGTGCGGACGGTTACCTAAGAGCCGATGATGGTACTTGCGTTCCAAAAGACCAGTGTCCTCGTAAGTATAGACTTAGAATTTAAATTTTTTTAATCATCACCGTCTACTCACTTAAAGTCCACTGCTGGGCACAGTTCACCTCTCAGAATGGGAGGGGTAAGGCATCATAGTCCACCATGCTGGTGAGATGTAATACGGGCTGACAAACAATTTCAATTTATTAATAATAGTTTTTTTTTCTCCTAGCCTTTTTCCTAATTATTTTGAGGTCAGCTACGGTTTTACCAAACGAATAATAATATGCATTTTACACAAAGCGAATGCCTTCACACCTCCGCAACCCGATTTATAGGCAATACCGACCTGTTAAAAAATAGACGTATTATCAGGGTAACAATTACTTTTCATAAATGTTCGTATGACAACCGGGACCGACGACCGACGTTACGTTCTCTGTGATACACGAAGGGGACTAAATGTTTTAAGAATGGTTACCCATACACAAACTATAAGACTGCTAGCCCAGGTTAACCTTGTAAATCGATTAATTAGCATAGTTATAAATTAGCCACGAGCTCCTCTCACATACTTCTATTAATAAATTATGTATCACGCGCATAAACGGTGTGAAGGAAACCTGCATAGCTGAGAGACTTTGTCGTTAGTGTGTGAAGTCTGCCAACCCGTGGTACAGTATAGCCTAACCTCTCTAATGGGACAACTGTGGGGCACCGGTATTCTGACCGGATACCAGCTCTCCGCAGTGGGGCAGTAAATGAGTGGATGATGAATTGGTTTAATGAATTAGTTATGAACTTAGAACTTATTTATCTGTAGCAAAATGTACGGGGTTATATGAAGTCTACGACCCCTGTCCACCAGTCTGTCCACCACAAACTTGCGAAAGTATCGGCAAAAGATATAACTGTCCATTTATACCTGCTGACAATTCATCGGACAATTGTCATGGTGCCTGTCGATGTAAGCCAGGCTACTTCAGAAACAAAATCGGAAATTGCATTTCAGAAGAAGATTGCAGTAAGTTTTTGAACTTTATATTAGGATTCTCTTAAGATCATGTTTGTACTAATTTATCTTTATTTTTATTTTAAATGCCATTGATAACTAAGTTTACCCGATGGGTGGCAAAAATAAGCTCTAATTCCCAATTCAAGTACTTTAATGTCCTTTCGAGCTTTGGTTAACCTAATGCACACGACATAACACAATAAAACTGTCTTCACTTAAATATGTATGATAATTAGATCTTATCACGAAGCATGTGGACTCTGTGGAGTTTTTAATAAATTTTACAATTCACCTTAATTCATAGGAAAACCGGTTTTTACTTACTCGTAGTACCAAGCGCAAAAATAAATTTCTAAAAAACTAGAATTTAAACAATGATGGCTGGGTTTTATTGCATTTAGCTCTTAAATACTTATAACATAAAAACATAATCAATCCAGTATATGTCCCATGCTAGGCACGGGTCTCCTCTCACAATGAGAGAGATTGGCTCTTATATGATGAGCCATATTGTGCACGTTGAAACAGATTTTATGTTACAACAATTTGCATTTACAGAATATATTTGTAATGTTTTAGAGAAATGCACGGGTCCTAATGAATTCTTCTCATGTGGCGGTGCCTGTGACAACGAGTGCGCTAACCTCAGTGAACAGAACCAGACCAACTGCCCTATCATCAATATAGTATGCAACCCTAAGTGCTACTGTGAAGCGGATTATGCTAGGGATGCGAATAATATCTGTATACCGATAGATCAATGTCCAAGTAACTATTGTTTTTTCTTTATGAGTATTATCAACCCAGTACACCTATTGTCCTACTGCAGATTAGGCTATAGTCCACTACGCTGGCCTAATGCGGGCTGGCAAAATTCACATCACGTTGAGAAAACCTCATACAAGTAGCAATGAAGGGTTAAATTATATAAATATAAAAGTTATAATTTTTAATTCAATAACGAATAGGACTTAAACTTTCCCAAAAAGGAGATTTTTTATAAGAAATTGCCCAGTAAGTGAAAATTAGCGATAAAATAAAAAATATGTTTTGTTCATTAACCTTTTACTACTTTGGTAGATAACTAAATGACTGACGCCAACAAGTGAGCTTGTGACAAGAATGGATTCATGTTACAAAGTTTAAAAAGAGAAATACTTGTACTAATACTACTATAGCATCTAACATTGTGTATTTTTTAGAATCACAATGCTGTAAAAATGAAAGATTGGAACAGTGTCCTGATTGGTCGTGCTCGCTGCAGTCGTGCAAAGAACTGGGTTTCCCATTACATTGTCCTGATTTACCATCCGATTCGAGTGCGCCCTGCCCAGGGCCACCTAAATGTGTTTGTGACTATAACTATGTGAGAGACGAAGATGGGAAATGTATACCTCAGAAGGAATGCCGTGAGTGTATTTTCCATTTAAAATATTAAGATCGCAGCTTCGATAATATGTCATTAGTCTGATACAATTTCCTACTGCATACTAACTTCCTCTTTTTTAAGCTCTTTTTAGGGTTTCGTACCTCGAAAGGAAAAAATGGAACCCTTATAGGATCACTTTGTTGTCCTTCCGTCTGTCAGTCTTTATTATATCAAATACTCAGGTTTACTGTCCCTTAGAGCTGTGAAAAAATCAAACTTCTAAGCCAACGCAATGAAGATACAACCGTTTATGCTGCAAATTTCCGCAAATTTTCGACACTCGCAATGGAATCAAAACCTACAAGGTACTTCCCGTGAAGCACAGATAAAGGGAAAATTGCGAAAAGTGTAAATTTTTTGTTACATTATATAATAAAAATATTTTTAAGTACAGAACCCTCGGTGCGCGAGTCCGACTCGCACTTGGCCGGTTTTATGATGGAGTGGTAAATTTTCGTGTATTGCCTATCACCTGAGGCAGGGACACAGTAGTAGTGACTAAAAACTACACACCTTCTCTTGCCTATAGTTTCGTGACATTCACCACAACCGTATGAGGCAGTTGTCCTATATACACTGATCCCCTTCAAAGAGCGAAGCCTTGTCTTGCGGCGTACCCGAAGGGTCAAACCAGTACCGACCCTCGGAAATCGATATTCATGTAATTGATGATGAAAAAAATATGTCTGCGGTGCTTGAAATGTAAATAGACCCCACAAGTATCGATTACATTTAGACAGGCCATACCCATTTTGTTTTATCTTACCGAGTTGATCTACTTAACACAGACAATAGCCATACAGGCACTTATAATAATAAATAATTATACTAAAATAAACTTTATATCTAGATAACTAAATTTTCCAGCACTTAAAACAGATAACGTCGCCTAAAACACACAAAAAAGTTTATAAGCCTCTGAGGTCTAATGTTTAGGCTCACACCTTGCCCTGAAACATCCAGTAATTTGCTGTAAAAACTAAAAAAAACATAATTTTCAGCCATACCAAGAAAATATTTTTCAATATTTTTTTCTGATATAAGGTTGTTTTTCCAGCATCGTGTGGTGGGGATCCTAACGCGGAATCAGGTTGCGGTCTAAACTGTGGCAGACTTTGCTCCAATTACGACAAAGGACCTGTACCTTGTCCGAGAATATGCTACCCCAATGCCTGCGACTGTAAGGACGGCTACGTATATGATGAAAACTTAAAAAAATGTGTACGACCGAAACAATGCAGTAAGTATCTATGAGTACCTATAAGTTTGTCGCTGATGTCACCTTAAGACAAAATGTGGGAGAGCCGAGCTTCAGCACGAATGAGTCGGCTCGACCGGAGTGATATCACGGCCACACAGAAAACCGGTGTGACACAACGCTGGCGTTGTTTCACCGAGTGAGTGAGGATACCGAAGGCCAAAACTCTTTCAAAGAGCGGGCAACGCACTTGACACTCCTTTGGTGTTGCGGGTCTCCATAGGCGGAGATAATCACTTATCATCAGGCGATCCATCTGCTCGTTTGCCCCCCTATCCCATAAAAATTGTGGAAAGTAAATTCGACGATTAACCCTATTTTATTTTTTTCAGCACCTGTTTGTGGGGACCATGAAGTATACGATACTTGTGCTAATGGTGGATGTGGGAAGAGAAACTGCTCTCAACTTGGACAACCTGATATCTGTATAGATGTTATTGAATGCATTGGAGGCTGCGTTTGTGAAAAGGGATTCTTACGAGCAAAGAACGGCACTTGTATTCCACAAAATCAATGTCCCAGTAAGATTGTTATATTTTTTTCTAGAATTTAAACACTTTCATAACATATTATGTAGTCTGAAGAGTTGAACAGAAATAATCACCCATTGCTCGGTTGTATATTTTAAGGCCCATGTAATTACTTATCTGCTACTGAGAATACATATATAGAAAAACCAAAGTTACTACTAATTGTTTATTATTTTAATATACATATTAATGACAAATCAGAATACGAGTTGCCGACACACGACACACACACACGACCCACGATTCTTAGATTATATTTAGATCACTAGCTGACCTGACAGACGTTATCCTCTCCAAGTTTCAACTAACCACCTCGAAAAATTTGGTTTTCCATATTTGTAATACACTTAGCGCCATTGACCTCTGAATACCTTATTCCTGATCTATAAATTACTTAATTGAAAAAAAAAATTCAAATGGTATTGACGTGAAGCATGGAAATATAAACAGACATACCTAGACCTACATAGATAAAAATCTCAAATGACTGTTTCGGCATCAATAAAGATTAACGCACGTTGCATTTTTATTTTATTTTATATACATACGTGGTATATTCTTTGGGTATATTGTTTAATTATTTTATTAGATGGAAACTTTAGTTTCTCAAATAAGATGTGCGCACTGTATCTACACTATGGACGTTTCACATTATAAAATGAGTTACTTTAAGGCTGGATGCTAGAAGAAAACAATAATTGTCAAAAACGTCAACTCAAAATGACACCTGTTATCGAAACAAATTTCATTGAGGTAATAACGATGTCGTGTTAGTCCGCTAGAAAATAAGTTGTCATTCTTTGTTTACTTCTTTAACCTACTCAAATATTTAGTTTTTACACCGGCTTGTGCTCGCTGGATAAATCCCATGTATGTCCCGTGATTCCCTGTATAAGTAGAGTTAGAATAAATGTACTAATAATCAATTCCTGGTCACAATAATGGTTTCTGATTGATCTGCTTTATTTTCTTGTTTTATCTTATTTAGTCCCTGTAAGTGTATTTTTTTTATTTTATTACTTGAGTCTGTTATAATTTTTGATTCGTCCTAGTCTAGTACCGAAATACTTGAAAAAGAAATTGACTTCAATGGTTATTTTTAAAATTCAATGTTTTCAATGGTTAAAATGTTAATAACTTTTGATAGAGAGAACCGATTTGAATTAAAAAATAGCCTAAATGTTATTCCAAGAAACAGGCTATGAATTCCTGCCCAATTCCTCCAAATCTCTTCAGTAGTTATTATTTGATGCGCGGTCAAACACACAGACAAACCGACAGACAGACAAAAAATCCAAAAATAATAGAAATGGATTGTGTTACCGATTCTGAGTCCCCCAAATTAGATTTTTGTAAATATAAGCAATGTACAGACACGGCTAACTTACATTCTTATTATATGTAAGATTAGTGCTCAGTGGCAGAATATTTGGAAAAATACCTATTAACAAAATAATACTGACTAGAAATATTGTTGTTTTATAGCACCGCCTTGTGGAAAGAATGAGAGATTTGTAAAGTGTCCCGATTACCTGTGCGAACCACAGACCTGCTCTAAACTAGGTTACCCGGTAGCTTGCCCAATACTACCAAGTGAAGATCGCTGTCCGGGACAACCCGCTTGCATCTGTGATAGCGGCTATGTGAGGAATGATAAAGGAATTTGTATACCCAAAGAAAAATGTCGTAAGTAGTTTTAGGAATTAAAAAATCATAATCTATATTAATTAAAGTACTGAAGATAATATTTAGTAATTCAATTGAACAGCACCTACATAACCATAGAGTAGAAAAAAAATACCAGGTGGTAAGACCGCGTTTCAGTGTAATGTCTCATAAAATATTGAAAATAATTAAATGTATTATAACTTAAGTATTTACTGCTACGAAAGTAAGATATTTTATATTATTGATAATGAATTAATCTAATAGACTCATTTATTCCTGACTGTATTATATAGAGCGAAATGGCGTAACATAGTCCACACAAAACTATTGCATAGAGATCACGACCCTCAGTAGTGACGATAACGAGTCAAGGACTCAAGGAGGAGAATGCCTGACTGAATTTAGGCATACCGCTAAGGTTGAATGGTGATACACTGTATTTTTTTGTAAGAACTGCAATACCCATAGATAGCAAAATAAATAATTTCAACTTATTACCTTTTCATCTTTTTTTTATCTTTTCTCAGCTGGCAGATTTCTCAGGAGGTTTCCTTTTAAAAATACCTTATCTATTTCAGCATCATGCGGAGGAGATCCAAACGCGATATCAGGTTGTGGAATTAACTGCGGAAGGCTTTGCTCTAATTACAATAAAGGACCAGTACCTTGTCCCAAAATATGTAAATTAAATGCTTGTGATTGTAAGAAGGACTATGTTCTCGATGTAAATACCCAAAAATGCGTACGACCTAAAGATTGTAGTAAGTATTAATAAGAATATAAGAATTAAATGATTTATATTGAATTCATTATATACTATTTGGCATTAGCAAATAAAAAATAAACAAATATTTACAATGATATATATATTTTTGCTAAGGTTAGGTGCATTTTTTTTCTTTTTAAATAGCTTACTAGCAATGTGGGTTGCACATTACTAGTATTCTTGTTAACCCCTCGTGCTAAGCTAAATGCTTGTGTTACGAGTGGGTTCACGTCGGTAGTGCAATGGGTGGGTTTCGAACCGGCAACCACATGATCGCAACTCCGACGCCCTACCCATTAGACTACCGCCGCTCTGAGCTTTCTAAGATTAGATAGAATTTCTAAATTTATCAAAATAAACTACCGAGACCTTTGTCTATAATGTCGAATTTATCTCAAACATTACCCTTCTCACCTCAAGACGGGTAATGTTTAACAGATACGGGTAATGGGTAATCTACTAATTACTACATCTGTTGATTAGAATATAATGTATATTTATATAATTTTCAGCTCCAACATGCGGAAATGACGAAGTGTACTCCGAATGCATCAACGGTGGATGTCAAGCTAAAAATTGTTCACAATTAGGAAAACCTGTGCCTTGTATAAAAATTGATCCAAAATATTGTATAAAGGGATGTCTCTGCAAAGAAGGCTACTTACGGGCAGATAATGGTATATGCGTACCCGAGGACCAATGCAATCGTTAGTAATATTTTAAAATAACACCATCTACCAATATTATCTAGCGAGAACAGAAATTATATTTGAACATTTTTATGAGGCCATAAAAACAATCAGCCTTAACAATCTCTAGCGCCAAATTCAAATTCAAAACTTTTCACCAACAGAATGCAACAAACCGCACGAATATTACGACGCCTGCGCACCAACATGTCCACCACAGACTTGCGAGAGTATCGGGCGTCAGTATAACTGTCCTATAACTCCGCAGTATTGTAAAGGAGCCTGCCGATGTGATAAAGGCTATTATAGAAACAAAATTGGAGAATGCATATCTGAAAAAGATTGCTGTAAGTATTAACGATATCGCCAAACTTACTAATCTTACAAACTCTTTAAAATGTTTTTAAATTTTGATAAATTATAACATTCCTTTAAATATAGCTTATAAAGCCACTTTTACAAGTCAATAATTATCTCAAGTATAATAAAAAACTTCTAACTGTCTTCTCAACTAATATCTAATTATGTTCTAGTAAAATGCAAGGGTCCTCATGAATACTTTTCATGTGGTGGGGCATGTGACAACGTTTGTTCCAAACTGAGCTATGAAAACCAAACCAACTGTCCGATAATAAACATCAAATGCAACCCCACGTGCTACTGTGAAGAGGGATATGCCAGGAATGATAAAAATATATGTGTACCAATTAATGAGTGCCCAGGTAAATATTACAACAAACCTTGACCATCGCCCATTATTGCCTCTAAGGGCCACTTGCAACAACTTCTTAAATGTGTTTAAATTGTATTTAAACACAATTTTCTATTGTCATTTTGTGTTTAAATTCAATTTAAAAGTTTCAGAGAAATGCAACCAACAACACGAAGTATATGATCCCTGCCCTCCCATTTGTCCACCACAAACTTGCGAGAGTATAGGGAAAAAGTATTCTTGTCCTGCTATGATCGATGGTAAAAACTGTAACGGTACTTGTAGATGCGAGAAAGGATACTACAGAAATAAAATTGGACAGTGTATATCGGAGGAGGACTGCTGTAAGTACTCGTCGCTTCAATTACAGAATTTTAATTAAACATAATAATATTACTAAAATAGGTTGAAGTATTACATTCAAATTTCGCGTGTGATGTACCTATAAGGTACACTAAAATAACTACTACAATTTTTCGAAAAATCGATTTGAAGGGTGTTACTAAGAATTTCCTATCAAATGATAACACTTCGACCTTCATGCCCACTATTACCACATTGAAGATGATAAAACGAATGAGGGTGAAATAAAATTTCATATTCATATTCATATTCATATTCTTTATTGCATACCATAATGTACAATAAGGTGGTGTAATTAGACAAGAATCATTATGGACCCTGTAGGGCACAGCAATTTTAGAAGAGAAGAGGATTTATTTTACTAGCTACGGTAGTTACCAATTATAAATTATTGGGTACTCATTATAAAATAAAGGTATGTTATTATATTAATTATAGGCTTTGTCTTTTTACATTACATTACATTATTTATTTGAATTATTAAGTATATATTTATATATTTCAACTGAGAGTTAAACGTCTTGATTCATTCGTTTTTTATTTATTGTAATGGTGATTTTTTAGTAAAATGTACGGGTCCAAATGAGTATTTCTCGTGTGGCGGGGCTTGTGACAATGTATGCGCTACTCTCAGTGAACAAAACCAGACTAATTGCCCAATCAAGAACATCAAGTGCAATCCAATGTGCTACTGTGAAAAAGGATATGCCAGAGATGATAAAAATATCTGTGTACCTATTGATCAATGCCCAGGTAAATATTACACTAAACCTTGGCCATCGTCCATTATTGCCTCTTATCTCAAAATACACTACTTATGTAGTGACAGTCATTGTTATTCCTTCAATATTCTAGTGGAAAATGTATAATAACTTGGCATAGTAACATCCATCTACTGTAAGTAAATATTATGTTGACTTGGTATACACGAATTTTGATCTACCTACCAATGTAGGTAGTTCGAAGTATTTTTTATTACAAATTATTACAATGCAATATACATTTTCTCCTCATGAAGACATAGCAAACCTCTGATTACCATGTTGTTTCAGAGAAATGCACCCAACAACACGAAGTATATGATCCCTGCCCTCCTATTTGTCCACCACAAACTTGCGAGAGTATAGGGCAAAAGTATTTTTGTCCTGCTACGATCGTTGGTAAAAACTGTAAAGGTGCTTGTAGATGCGAGAAAGGATACTACAGAAATAAAATTGGACAGTGTATATCGGAGAAGGACTGCCGTAAGTAGTCGACACTTCAATTACAGAATATTACGACAAATCGAATTGAAGGGTGTTACTGAGAATTTCCTATCAAATTATAACACTTCAAACTTCATGCCACTATTACCACGTTTAAGATTATAAAGTTATTTTGGTGAAAGAAAAATTCGACTTGCGGGCAGGATTTGAAACTGCGTCTTCTGCTTAGATACACCACCGCCTTGTCGAATTGTCGAAATTTGCCTTCACACTCTTAATATACGTCTTAAAGGTGACGTCGTGACATTTATTGAAAGCAAGCTACCTCAACCGAAATGACTTACTTTACAGTTATTTCTATGTCGTACAATGCCACCTTACCTATTAACTATCTTTTTGTAGTTTTGCATTTTCCATGCTAAGATTATAAAGTTATTTTAGCGAATGAAAAATTCTTCGAGTCTTAAGTCAAATTTTTCCTTCACTAAAATAACTTTATAATCTTAGCATGGAAAATGCTAAAAAATTACAAAAACAAAAACACGTTCAAGATGATAAAACGAATGAGGTAGAATTAAAATCGCAACTCCGTTGAATGTCTTGATTCATTGCATTTTTATTTATTGTAATGGTGATTTTTTAGTAAAATGTACGGGTCCAAATGAGTATTTCTCATGTGGTGGAGCTTGTGACAACGTATGCGCTACTCTCAGTGAACGAAACCAGACTAATTGCCCAATCAAAAACATCAAGTGCAATCCAATGTGCTACTGTGAAAAAGGATATGCCAGAGATGATAAAAATATCTGTGTACTTATTGATCAATGCCCAGGTAAAAAATAATGTTACAGTTAATTGTGATTGGTATTTCTAGCAAAGGATTAGACAGACGACCTGGTAAAGGTCGCTGGAATCGTTGGATGCAGGCGGCTTATATAACCGGTCCTTGTAGAAGTCTATGGTTGATGCCTTTGTTCAGCAGTAGCAGCTTTTGCTTGGTATGACGATAAGCAAACAATTTTTATAATTCAAAAACTCAATAACGTTACCTTCCTGGCCTATCTTTGAAGCTCGGGGCTGCCTGACATAGCCTGACATTTTTATGTTGACTCCACCACTCATCCATGTGCCTCGCCCTTGCGTACTCCCGAAATGCCGTTTTGACTGTCCTTGGGGCCAGTCCTACAAATGGTTCCGGTCCAATTAGTGAGGTCCCAGAACCTTCCCTAGCCAGCTCGTCAGCATGCTCGTTGCCCACAATACCCCTGTGACCAGGGACCCAAACAAGCCTGACCCTGTTTCGCTTTCCCAGCTCATTAAGAGTTCGGGCAGCGTCCATGATCAGCCTTGAATCGATCCTGTATGAGGTAAGGGCCATGAGTGGCTCATGGCGCAAAATCATACTTTTTTTGTCAGAACAGAGTATATTACGTGGCGAAAGAGTCAATCAGCGGTGAATTTGATCACTTATACCTTCAGCTTGACCTATAAACTCCTATCAGCTAAATAGTCATTTAAAAAAAGATTTAGGTCCCGCCACAAAACTAACTCGTGTGATCTGGACTGATATTATAAGTCACACGACAACGTTTAACTATATAAAATGTTTACTTAACCTTCTGTCTACAGTATCGTGTGGAGGAGATCCTAATGCAGAACCAGGTTGTGGCGTAAACTGTGGTAGACTTTGCTCTAATTACAAGAAAAAAAACGTTGTTTGTCCATTAATCTGTTATGTTGATGGCTGCGATTGTAAAGATGGATACGTATATGATAGTAATCTAAAGAAATGCGTCCGGCCAAAAGATTGCAGTACGTATATCTTAATTAACCATTTCCTTAAGTTTTCATTCTTGATCATCTGTTTTATATTTTATATGTTATTATTCAGCACCTGTATGCGGCAATAACGAGGTATATGTCACCTGTGCTAACGGTGGTTGTGACAAGAGAAATTGTTCACAACTAGACCAACCTGCTCTCTGCATAGACCCCCTAACGTGTATCGGAGGATGTGTCTGCCAAAAAGGATATTTAAGAACGGAGGACGGTACTTGCGTACCCGAGGACCAATGTCCATGTAAGTATTTTTGTAATAAAGTAGTTTTTCAATCATAAAAAAAATCTTATTAATTAATTTAATTTAAAAAACGCATTTTTTTATTCTCAAGTATTTATGATTATTTATTTGCTTTAGTACAATGCACACAACCGCACGAAGTTCTTGACCCCTGTCCTTCATCCTGCCCACCACAAACCTGCGACAGTATTGGCAAAGTCTATCCTTGTCCTAAGTTACCACCTGATAGTGACAAATACTGTAAACCAGCTTGTCGATGTGAAGAAGGTTATTACAGAAATGCAAAAGGAGAATGTATATCTAAGAAAGATTGTTGTAAGTACTTTCACCAGCTAAGAGTAAAATACTGGTCTTTGAATACGTATTATTTGTAATTGACAGCCACAGCCAAATATCGCAAGAGCATACTATATGCTTTATCGTTACTCAACCATGAACGTATTATGAATTTAGTCAGAGAGATAGAGATAACACAGTAGCTATTCGCTTCTTTGCTAATTGCATTATGTTGGCGAGATAAGAAGTTATAAACAATAATAATAATAGCATGTTTCTTTCTGTTATTATTATAGTAAAGTGTACTGGTCCCTACGAATACTTCTCCTGCGGTGTTGCTTGTGACAACGAATGTGCTACATTGCATGAACAGAACCAAACACATTGTCCTATAATAAATAAGAAATGCAATCCGAAATGCTATTGTTATGAGGGCTATGCTCGGGATGATAACAATATCTGTATACCTATTGAACAATGCGGAGGTAACTAAAATACTGTTGTTACAATTCACATAAAAATACGAATTAAGTAGGTATATTTTAATGCAATTGTTGCTCAAAATAAATAACAATTATTATATCAAGTCTTTTCGAAATCAAGAATCAGATTTGTAAAAACCTTTATCATCATCAGCATCCATATAGACCACATTCACCTTCCATTTTATCCTACTTCTTTTTTACTTTCAAATTTCCCTTTCAATTTGTTTCCGTCTTACCGACTGAAACCGAGACCGAAATTTTGCGACATAGTCATCCCATCTCGTTCGTTGCCCTTAGCTACAACAGTATTTGTTTGCGATCACCCCCTTGCTTCCGCACAGAATAAGCTCCTAAGGTTCTAGATTTGATTCCTAGGTTGCGCATAGTGTTAGGGTAGGTTAAACGGATACAACGGTGTATTTCTAATTTAAAAATCACGTAATTCAGGCGTGTATGTACGTATATTTACAGCGGCATGCACAGGAGCTAACGAAGTGTTTAACTCCTGCCCTTCAACATGTCCACCGCAAACATGCGAGAGTCTTGATAGAGCGTACATCTGCCCAATAGAAATGGGACAAGAACCTCCTTGCCAACCCGGTTGTATCTGCAAAGATGGATACTTCAGGAACAAGATCGGGGAATGTATAACTCAGGATGATTGCTGTAAGTCGTCAAAATTATAAAAGACTCGTAATCACTATAATGCGCCGAGGCATTGCAAAGATTTATTTACCACACTAAAGAATGACACTCATATTTTAAAGCTTCAAGTTCAATTACGACCATAACCAGGGACATTATATCGTTTGTTGTTGAATTTACAGCAACGACTTAAATGAAATAATAAATTACTTAAGTAATTTATTTTTCAGTCAGTCGCAAATATATAGCAACAACTACATCACGATATAATATTATTATGAATCTTGATGCCCAAACTTTTGAAGAAACTTAATACACAGTCTAGAAAATTGATGATCATATAAATATTATCACCTTATTGAGAAATGTCTATTTCAGCAGACTGAAAATTCCTGTTTATAAAAGTCATTTAATTTATTTGACGGTTTCTAGTGAAATGTATGGCTCCACACGAATACTTCTCATACCGTGGAACTTGCGACAACGTGTGTGAAACTTTAAATGAACGGAATCAGACCAACTGTCCTATCATCAATGTCGTTTGCAACCCTATGTGCTACTGTGAAAGTGAATACGCCAGAAATAAATCAAATATATGTATAACATAACATACCAACACGCCTGTATTCCCCGAAGGGTTAGGCAGAGGCGTACTAATGTACACCCACAGTTCGCCGGTATGTTTAGGTCCCATGTAATAGGGGGCGAGCCTATTGCCATTAACCGGGCACAAATTCCTAACTCCGAGCTGCTACTGGGAATTTCATAGAAAAACCCAATAACACTTTGCTCGACCTGGGAATCGAACCCAGGACCTCTAGCGTAGCAGTCGCGGTCAGGACCACTTGGCTACTGAGGCAGTTTATAAATATTAATAATAATATTTTAGGCAAATATATGTATACCCGTTGAAAAATGTCCTGGTAAGACTATAGAGATACAAATAAAGCTTAAACAGAAAGAAATAATGGGATGTTCCATAAGTTTTCTCATTAATGAGCCATATTGCCCCAACCCAAGGAGATGGGTCAGAATACAGCTCCTAACTCCCATTCAGATCTCAGATTCTTATAAGAGGCGAAAAATTTATTCCCTCTTTAGGTCTGACTGACTGGCGACAATCCTAACATCGTCGTGCTTAATGACTCTTAAGGTCCTGCAACACATCAGTATCTTTCTGATGTTGTAGGTGTCCATGGGCATATTCGGCAATGGTGGTTAAATTATCATCTTGTGGCTCGTCTGAACGTTTATCCACATTAGATAATAAAAAAAGAACACCTGCCTGCGAGTCGAATTTTTCCTTCACTAAAATAACTTTATAATCTTAGCATGAAAAATGAAAAAAAATCACAAAAAGATAAAAAAAGAACACTTAAACATAAGAGTTTAAAGCCTAATCTAAAATGCATACACTCACGCCGTTTTCCCACGAAGTAGAGAGGAAATTACAACACAACATGCACCTTTGTACTGTATATTTGTTATACATGCACGTCCAGCCGCAAATACACTCCACCAACTCCTTTGAAGAATTTCAATTAAAATGAGTTCAATTCATTTTCGGCGAACAAGTTATTCACCTATCAATCATCCTCCCAATTACCAAATTATCTAAGCTGATCCTTTTTGATTATTGTCAATGCATTGGTCTTAAATATATAATTTAAAGTTACACCATATATGCTTCGCTTTTTATATTTTTTATCTATATTAAATAATTATCCTTATACTTATGTAATCATATATTTCAAATATTCTGTGCATCTAAAATCAAATTTCCCTCCTCATTATTTAGCATCACGATGTGGTCCCAACGAGAAGTATGAAGAAAATCCGTCCAAGGTTTGCGAGCCACTTGACTGTACTGAAGTGGGCTTCCCAATGGACTGTCCACCTGTGAAAGATCCGGATTGTGAAGACAAACCAGCCTGCATCTGCAAACAAGGCTATGTTAGAGACAAACGTGGTGTTTGCATACCCACATCTGAATGTCGTAAGTGTATTCAGTATTATTGGATTTCCATCATAGCATCTTTCCACGATCTTACTACTTTTTGAGCAGCACAATAACTCCTAATTTCCCCATGTCTCAAAAATAATGTACACAATACAGTAAATAATGCCCCCAAGCTACCGAAGCTTCAATATAACGCGTTAAAACATGTAATCACTTTTTTGTTGTACAGTGTATGTCTCATTAAAGATTATAAATTTATCAATTTATCATGAATGTCGTTTGTCGAACAATGTATTTTGTCACTAGGTCTTCCCTTAAAAACATGCTTTCGTTTTTATAAACTAACAATATTATGCCTATATATCTAAGAAATGGTATTGACAATTCTCGACTAGAACACCTTTTTTTGTGTGCGAGGAGGAAACCTTCAAAAGGCTTACTGGGTAGGTTGGGGTGTGTGGGATTTTTACCGCATTAAAACCCCCCTGGAGGCCATCTTCAGCACAATATTGGAAGGATCTGGGAACTAGCTTATTCTTCCGGATCTCTTCCTGTGCCACGCCTATAGGCCCGTCTTAGGGACGACTAGAACACCTAGCATAAAACTTCAAAGATACGACTAAGTCAGCTCGTAACTCATCCAAATGCGTAACGACTCAGTAAATACATATCTACTGACTTGTTTCCGAATAACGTTTTTGTCTTACGTAAATTTCTCCTGCAATGTCTCCTCCTAGGGACGTAGCAGGGTGTGTCGGAATCGAAACCAACTAAAAAACTGCACTTGCATTCCTTTGTCCTATTGCACGGCAATGACATTTGCCACGACCGACTTCCTAATACTTAGTTTAATATAACAAACGCTTAATGCCTGCAAACAGCCTCATGCGGTGGTGATCCCAACGCGGTGTCAGGCTGCGGTATCAACTGCGGTAGACATTGTTCAGATTACGGACAAGAAGTTTCATGTATCCTCGTGTGCTACGACAATGCCTGCGACTGCAGAGACGGCTTCGTTTACGACGACATCGCTAAGAAATGTGTGCGCTATGAAGATTGCAGTAAGTGATGTCTAGGCAACTATAAATTATATTGATAATAAGTATTGTAAATCGACTTCCATAATAAGATAACCGTACCTATCTACTAATATAGTTATAAATAAAATAAGTGTTATATAGATGCATTCTCGAGTCTAGACAGATTGTTAGGTAGATGTTTTTAGAAAATAAATTAATCTTTAACATATAAAGTTAAAAGTATTTGTTTTCAGTGTTATTATATAGTGTTAGTATTTTTTTATGGGATATGGGGGCAAACGAGCTGACGGTTCGTCTGATCGAAACCGTTTACCGCCGCCCACCTGCAATAACAGAGGTGTCACAAGTGTGGCTTTTTAAAAGGATTTAGGCCTCACTCACTCGGTGAAAGTGAACGTTCCTAAACGTTGTTTGAAGCTGGTTTTCTATGAGGCTGAAGCATGGCTCTCCCATAGTAAAAGTGTATATTTTACACAGTTACAATAGTAAAAATAAAGACAAATCGTTTCTTTATTCGTTTAGCTCCGACCAACACAACACCTTCTAATGTAAACGTCACAGAAGCACGAGCTCGACTCGACAAGGGAAACATTGCTCTAACTGGTGAATTTTTATATGTAAGTATTACTTAAGATTGTAGAGAAAAGAGAGAAGTTACTTAAAGATCACTTAATATCTTGTACTTACGCAGACTGTACCTAAAAGAGAACTAATAACTCTGCTATTTACTTTCGGAACTCCCGCGCAGGAACACTCACAGAATATAATCCGTACCAAGTAAGCGCGACGTTGTTCTATTACAAAATAAAGTACATAATCATAATATACCTATTAATGAGGCAGTTTAATTTATAAACTATCTCATTAGTCACAAGATTTGATTGCTGTTGTTGAGTTTTTCTATGAAATTGTCAGTAGCAGCTGGGAGTTTGTGCCCGGTTATTGGATTGACCTTTAATACATGTGACCTCAAACTCAATAAAAATAGGTTATATTAAAAAGAATTATAATATGCCTATAAATAATTATATAGAAATAATAATACAGTAGAATCAATCAAAACCAATTCAAACCAGAGGATAGGAGATATTTTCGTTTATATAATGTTACTAATATTATTGTTACGAGCTGGGGTTCGGGATAAATTAATTAACGCTAATTTTACCGAAATAAACAAATACTTTAATAAACTTGACAACACACAACAGAAATCACAAATAAAGTCACTACACTATTACTTGTCGCACTGTACTGTCACACTGAGAATCACTTGTCTTCACTTTGATGTTCACTTCACCTTGTCCAAAACTAAACTGCCCTAGCCGACCCTCATGACGGCTATTTATATCAGTCACGAAGATTCTAGTATTGAACAATCGCGAAAAGCCTACAAAATGCGAGTAGGTACTTGATCCTCTATTGTTTACGGGCATTGACCTTTGAACCCGACCTTGAGCTATTGTTATTACATGAGTACGTATTCGAGTACTTTCTTTCGAGTATTCTACATGCTTCTACGATTTATCCAGAACCTTCGTGACCCATCCACGTCATTCTAATAGCTTCTCGGCGTAACATTATAAATGTGAAAGTTTGTGAACATGTATGGATGTTTGTTACTCTTTCACGCCAAAACGGCTGAACTGGTCTGGATAAAATTTGGCTAAGAGATAGACTATAGTTTGGAATAACACATAGGCTACTTTTTATCCAAGTCGGATAATATAAATAAAATTTTTGGTTGGAAATAACTTGTTCATCTTTGAAGTTATGAATCACATCTTTTCGGAAATTAGAGCCGTAACGAATCAGTCTGGATAATCGGATATTCAGATAACCGATTATTGGAAAATCAGGACTCTACTGTTTGTATAAAAATACATCACATAATTATGTGATCTGCATTCTAAACTAATTAAATGCACAAAAGATAAAATATTTCTATTTTTAGCAACTGGTTTCAAGTAAACCAAACGACAACTCCGTGGCATCTGGCTTGTCTGTGCTTATTCCTTTGGCACAATTAGACTTCTTTTCAATCGGAGAAGTTTTTGACCAGCTGAGCCGAGTGCTCAATCTCAGGAATAAGGATGAGGTATGTCAACAACCCCCCCCCCCCGTCTCCCCCCGCTGAGACGAGCTAAGCAATGCGCAAGAGCACCTACTTATAATACCTGGTAACTATAATCCAAACCTAAGTTATGAAGGTTAAAAAAAAACCCTCTTATCTTGGGTTTGGATTATAAGTACCAGACAAACAAAATTGTCGGGATATGATGTCATTAGTGGACTAATTAAATATATATTTTTCACGTGGGAGAGCCATGCTTCGGCACGAATGGGCCGGCTCGACCGGAGTGATGGATACCACAGCCTTACAGAAAACCGGCGTGAAGCAAGGCTTGCGTTGTGTTTCGCCGAGTGAGTGAGGTTACTGGAAGCCTAAACCCTTTTAAAAGGCGGGCAACGCCATATCGTGACTCCTCTGGTGTTGCGGGTGTCAATGGGCGGCGGTTATAGCTTACCATCAGGTGATCCGTCTGCTCGTTTGCTCCCCTATCCCAATAAAAAAATATATAATTGCATAGCTCTTAGACTTTAACTAGGTGTAGTAGTGAGGTTAGTTAGAAGCTTGGCTCTACATGAGATCTGATACCTTTATAACATTGCAAGCCAGTGGCAGTAGAATTAATATTTATGAGAAAATCTATGGCTGATGCTTTTGGTTAGTAGTAGGCATCATTGGACTTATGATAACTAAAAATCGTAGCTGGCCGTGGCATCAAAATCGTCTTTTTAGAAATAAATAAAACTTTATTGAAACTAAAGACCTTACAAAATGTCTATAGTGCTAATTGAAAACCAGCAATGCGACATTATGCTTTTTGTATTATGTCCTAGCATTATGCTTTGTTAGGGACCTTTTTTGGCTTCACGAAAGGTTGCTATATTATACGTACTTATGTGAAGAATAAAAAGTTTTCTTTCTTTCTTTTTTTAAGGGATAGCGGGCAAACGAGCATACTTTAAAACACATATCTTAGAAATTGATTGGTTTTCCAGTTTCTTATATGTCCAGTGATCGTAAGTGCGACTGCTTCGCAATAGTCCCTGGATTATTGTCCATATTGAAACAAAGCGTTATTGAGGTTTTATATGCAGTATAGTATAAGTAACAGCTCGGAATTAGGATTTGTGTCCAGTTAGTGGCAATCGGATCACCCGCTATTTCGTGGGACCTATACTTAGGTACGTACTGGCGTACTGTGGGTGTCGGTACGCTAATACATTTCTGTGTAACAAAATGATGGTATGTTAATTAAAATATTTAATTAAGCCTAATTTAACTTTGAATAAACCAAACACCAATAAACTACCCTTTTGAAGTAAGAACTATATGATTTCATTATTTAATTTTATTCTAGATAAAAGCCGTCTTCCCCGTATTGACTAAGGAGTATAAAAATCAATCAAATGTTGAATTTGAAGTAGCCACTAAATACTACGCAAACATCGGTTACCCACTTAGCAATAATTTCATTAAATACTCTGAAGAATATTTCGATGCTGGTGGAGAAAACATTGACTTCAGCGAATCTGTTCAAGCAGCTGATACTATTAATGCCTGGGTAAGTATAACAATATATCATTGATATAAAAATGCTTTTTACTGATTTTATGGCGTTGTAGGTACTGATTGTTCCAGCATACCATTTTATCTAATACTAGCTTTAGCTGCAGCTTTGCTCACGTGAAGCTATATTAGGATTACAAATGGATCCCAAAAATAATTAATCAAAAACCAACAGTGATGATCCCTTCTTTGTATAGATCTCTATACATCAGAGAGATCAAGCCGTATCTTAGGATCCGTTTTTTTCCGGCAGCGCACTTGTGACTCCTCTGGTGTTGCAGGTGTCCATGGGCGGCGGTGATCGCTTACCATCAGGCGATCCGTCTGCTCGTTTGCCAACTATCACATAAAAAAAAAAAAAAATATTGAGATAAAAGGGTCACCAGTTTTTAACCGTCGATCAACCGATTGCTTGTAGATGGTTTTTTTTTGCAAATCAATTCAAAATCACCGAGTAATGTTTTTACAGTCTACAGATGTACCTAAAGATAATTAACAAATGTTAATTAACAGTTTGTTTCTTTGACAGGTGTCAGATCGCACTCGTGGTAAGATTGTCGACCTTGTATCGCCAGATATGCTCAACGCTGACACACGGCTGACTTTGATCAACGCTATTTACTTCAAGGTAAAAAAATATTTAAGTACTCCAAAGTCTCCAGGCTTGGAGGAGCCACGCACAGAGAATACATACATTGGCAATCATATAAACCCCACTATAAAATATACTGTTAAGTTTTAATGCTAATCTGAAAGAGAGACCCGAATATTTAGAATTGGTAGGAATTGATTAATAGAACTGTCAGGCATTTTTAAACATGGAATAAGATGCCTGTATTCAAACAAAACTGACCAACACTGATAATATTTTTTTCTACAGGGTAATTGGATCCATCAATTTAATCCTAACGATACAAAAACCAAAGACTTCTATAAAAGCAACGGGGACACAGTTCCCGTCAAAATGATGTATCAACAAAATAGTTTTAACTACGCAGAAAATGATAATTACCAGGTTTGTTTATGTTTTTTTTAAGTTATCTACTTACGTAACAAAATAATGAACAGCCATATTCTAGATGGAAAATCGTGAGCTCCATTTTCAGCCTAATTATAACAAAACGAAAGTTAATTTCTATTGGTAGGTGTGTATACGGGTGTACCCGTATACACACCTACCCCTATGTATTTCTTTCCAGGCACACTCATGTGCGATAAAAAATAGAATATCATTATTAATAAGTACTATAATAACAACGTAGGTACTTACGATTTAGTTACAAATCACTATGCTATACATATCAATTGAAACCTGAAACGTGTATTGAGATGATAGATAAATAATAATTATAACAAATAAACTTTTTACTTTCAGATCCTTCAAATGTTTTACAAAAACGATAACTTTAGCTTCATAGCCGTTCTTCCGACAAAAACATATAGTATAAAGGACACAGCTGAAACCCTCAAAGATGCTGAAGCATTCCAAGATATGATTGGTAAACTTAAATATGAAAAGGTTCAAGTTTCCTTGCCAAAAATGTTAATAAGAACACAACTGGATATAGCTGAAATGCTTAAAAAGGTATTCTTTAATTTTTACCACTTACTAACAAGCATTCATCAAATCGATTTAGGTATTTATTTCGCTAAGTATGAGTACAACAACACTCTCCTAACCCGTAGTAGAAGCACTGGACGCTAAGTGGTGTTAACAGACATGTCTCATGGGCTGTCCAGTCTCCATGGGCTGTAGCCTGCAGGCGGCTGACTTGGGCAGTTCCCAGACAAAGACTTCCTTACAAGGTGGCCTTGGAGGAATAGTAAAAGTACTTTTGGTTAAGTACTTACATAGAAACCATCTTTTTTTCTTCGTGGCGATACGATCACTGGGTTTCATGATAATAATCCACAAATTGCAGATTTTATTCGTTTTGGAAGTCCAAATTCGTTATCCTCTTTTATAACCTCAAAATGTTCCCCATGTTGTTCTAAATGTTCATATAATTATTTTCCTATTGAAATGAGTAAATTGATACAGTGATAATCAAAGTCTAAAGTTATTAAACATGTCAGATCAACATTTTCAGGTCAATGTCACAGATATGTTCTTACCTAACAATGGCGACATTCAAGGTATTTTAAACAATACCGAACCCTTGTACGTCAGTAGTGCCGTGCAACAGGCTTTTATATCAGTTGACGAAACAGGATCTGAGGCAGCAGCAGCTACAGGTTTGTATATTGAGATAATATGTATTTATTTTATTACTACAGTATTCTAGTTACTAAGCAGATTGGATTGAATGAATTACTTTCCTTAGAAAATTTAGGTTCAAGGAAACCTCCACCAGCACTTAAAAATAAGTTTATAAACCCTTCCATATAATCGCGGGTGTGAATTTATTGACTTGAAATTGTGAAGTTAGACAGTAATTTTCTGGAATCATACCTTATATTATAACTAGGTATAATATATAAGTGTTATTTTCACGAGGAATACGCTTGTAATACATATTGATGCTCATGCATAAATCTGTAGGTACATTTTTTTAACTGAAGACGAAACATAGGTATGTACTGTATGTTTTTTGTATCATTCTTTCTCCTGACAGTTTAAAAACAATTTATTTATTAGTCACGATATCAATCAAAAGCCACTAGGAAATTATTCGTCTATTTTTTTTTTTTTTATGGGATAGGGGGGCAAACGAGCAGACGGATCACCTGATGGTAAGCGATAACCGCCGCCCATGGACACCCGCAACACCAGAGCAGTCGCAAGTGCGTTGCCCGCCTTTAAAAGGGTTTGGGCCTCCGGTAACCTCAACTCACTCGGCGAAACACAACGCAAGCGTTGTTTCACGCCGGTTTTCTGTGAGGCCGTGGTATCACTCCGGTCGAGCCGGCCCATTCGTGCCGAAGCATGGCTCTCCCACGTGAAAAATTTTTTCTATAGTTACAATTTTACAACAGAAAACTACGAATTTATTGATCTTTGTATCAGGCAAATTATTTGCAGAAGTAATTAACATAACATTATTGAAGCATTACTCCTACACGTTTTAGGAAGCAACAAGCTGCTTTATGCTTGCTTATGTTCCACATAAAGGTTTACTTTACCTTACACGGCTACCTTCTGCTAAATTTCATTTTTTACAAAATACAGATTTTATTACAATTTTGTGTATTTACAGCTATCATTGTATCTAGAAGGAATCTACCTATCAGTCCTGAACCGATATACGTTTTCAACGCTAACCATCCTTTTCTATTTTACATAACATTTAAAGGAATTGTATTATTCTGTGGAACCTTTACTTAATAAGGTGAATTAATATTGACTTTTTGTCTAATGTTATTATGGGTTATTCGATTCCGTTTATTAATAAAATGCATACTTTCTAATTCACTAAAATGTGTGGCTAATCTCAAAAAAATTAAGATTATAGAATTCGTTGTCGTGTCATTTAACTTAATTGCAGCTTAATTAATTTGGGGCTCTACAGTAATAAAACGAAAACACAAAAAAAACAATAGGATACACATTCTAGTTTTGTTTTAAATTTCAGCATTCGTGGTTACTACATTGGCATTTTTGGATCCTCCTCCAAAAACCTATGTTTTTATGGCAGATCACCCGTATCTATTCTATATATTATATAACAATGAACCCATTTTCTGCGGATCATACGTAGGTGCCCAGTAAAAGGTGAATTTTAACGAAAGAATACTTTGTTAGTATTTAACTTTTACCAAAAAAGACCGGTGGTTGTTATTTGGTGAAGGACTATAAATAATCATTTACTAATGTATTCGAAGACAAACTTCACATAATATATTTTATTCAACCATACTTTTCTTATTTTTCACGCTGTATTTCTTTATGTTAATATGTATGTGTTTTTCATCTGCTGGAACTGTAATAAAATGGTTATTGTTGTTTTTGTAAAGTTTAGGTCGGTAGCGTTGGTTAAATTCACCTTTTTTCCTTCCTCAGCTTTTTGTATGTTTTACATAAGTAAATTATTTTACATTAGGTACTATTCTCTAAGCCATTTAACTCTCTTAGTTCTCAACCTTTTTTCGCCATTATCAAAGTCAAAGTCAAAGATATTTTTTATAAAATATCTTTGACTTTGACTATCTTATTTGACTATCTAATTTAATGCCTTATGTTTCCGTTTACAGCTATCATTCTCACAAGAATGAGTCTAGTTTCAGAACCGCAGAAAATTTACGTTTTCAATGCTAATCGACCGTTCTTATTTTACATAATATATCAAAAGACTATATTATTCTGTGGAGTCTTTGTTAATTGAGGTGAACTTTAATTCTTCTAATGCATGTTGGTTGCTTAGTGCGTTTTCATCGGGACATTAATTTCTTTTATTTATAGCCAAGTTTAGTAACAATCATTGTAAACTAACATGATTGTTTTACATGCAGTCCGCCTGCAGAACAGTTCAATCTACACTAATATACAAAGCTGAAGAGTTTGTTTGTTTGCTTGAACGCGCTAATCTCAGGAACTAATGGTCCGATTTGAAAAATTCTTTCAGTGTAAGATAGCCCATTTTTTGAGGAAGGCTATAGGCTATATATCATCACGCTACGCGGACGAAGTCGCGGGCAGAAGCTAGTATTGAATAAACTGACAGTTATATAGGTATATACCTCTATGTAAACTGTTAAAAAAAAACTACGAAACTTTCGTAAAGATCGAGTATCGGTATGTACGTTGGCAGTTACCTATAGTATCTATGAAAAGTAAAAGTGCACAGCTGAATCTTATTTTTCTTCTGTTTTTTTCAGCTCTTATAATTAGCGCTACATCGGCCGTGTACCCTCAGCCAAAAATATATATATTTAATGCAAATCGTCCATACTTATACTATATAACATTTGATAACGTACCTTTGTTCTGCGGTTCCTACGTAGGAGGGGAGTAAAAGGTGAAATTAAACTAAAGAATGCACCAAATAATTTAATGGTTAAACCAAAATGGTGGTTGGTTAAACGGTGATGGATATTACACTTCATGGAAACAGTAAATATTATATAATATTATATATGTGCAGCATTGGCACTTTTATTTTATTCCAATTTAAATAACTTCGCTATTTATTTTATTCTCACTGTTATATAAGTATCTAAATAAAGGAACGGTATTAAAATTTAACACAGTTCATATATTGGGTTTATTATAGGCAACGTATTTTCACGGACATCAACTTCTTGTACCTAAGTTTCAGATTCACATGAGACAAAACTCCGCAGAATTATCCACAAGCAATAACACTAGTAGCAAATATTTATTCATGAATCATTTGAATGAATCAACTTTTTACATCAATGTTATAATCATAGTATTACTATCTAAAGACCCTCTCATCTTCAACTTATTAATGTCAATGGTTTACTAAAACAATTAAATTTTCGTGAGGGTTTAACACACAATTTTTACTGACCCAAACTTGGCTATCTAGTGACCCTATTTCAATGGCCATAAGGTCGTTTAAAGTGCAAATATTAGTGCACAGCAGACGAAATAGAAGATAAACCATTGCTTATGCTGAGGTTTTTCAGAATATACCCATTTATTAAATTTAACCTTCCCATGAAGTACTGCTTCCTTAACTAACGATTCAAACAATATTATCATCAATTTTCAGCTATAGATGTTGCAGGAGGCTCTGCTCCTACGCTTCCTCCAAAGAACTATATATTTAAAGCTGATCATCCTTTCATTTTCTATATCTTACTTGGCAACAGAAATCCTATCTTTAGTGGATCGTTCGTGGGCCAATAAATCTTGTTATTTAGGTAATTATAAACTGAAGAAGTTCACTGTGTTTTATACTCGCTCATTTCGTTCGTATGCTTTTGTCGCGTTATGTAAATATATACCTAGTTGTTATACTGTATCTTTTTTTACTTAACTACATGCATCCTCATAGACTTATAACACCACAGTTCACTTCTAGCGTTGCAAACATCTATTGATTTCCGACACAACGCCAAGAGTTTTATTTAACATACCATCACGCCTATTTTCCCCGAAGGGTTAGGCAGAGGCGTACTAATGTACACCCACAGTTCGCCGGTATGTTTTAGGTCCCATGTAATAGGGGGCGAGGCTATTGCCATTAACCGGGTACAAATTCCAAACTCCGAGCTGTTACTGGGAATTTCATAGAAAAACCCAATAACACTTTGCTCGACCTGGGAATCGAACCCAGGACCTCAAGCGTAGCAGTCGCGCTCAGGACCACTAGGCTAATGAGGCAGTTTTATTTAGTGTTCTTATTTCCATTTAGCATGCATCACCTATTTATCTATCCCATACATAATACTTCTACTTGTGCATGCCTTGCATTTCGGCTACCTACTTCTCTGTTATCCACTTCTGACAAGTACAAGCTGAGCTGATTCAACTAAGGAACAATTTTTGCTAATCCCCAATTATAACCCTACCAAAATCTCTAATAAGTTATAGTAGATAATTGATTATTATGATCTTTTTGCTCAAAATCTTTATTATAAACAATTGTAGCTTAATTAGTAGTACAAATAAATATATAATCTGTTACATACACGAGAGATATATGATTTCAAGGCGTAACTTTAAGTACCGGTTTAAAAAATACAATATTAATGTGCTTGTCGGCCTAGTTATATATTATTGTTTTATTTTTCATGTTTTCAGCTTTTATTGGATTTACTACGACTGCCGTTATCGCTAATCCTCCAAAGATAATGATATTCAACGCTAATCATCCTTTCATCTATTATATATTATTCAATGGAATTCCGCTATTCTGCGGATCGTTCGCAGGCTCCTCATAAATTGGGTGGCAGAACTATTAAACCTCCTAAGGTAATAAAAGAAAAAAAAAAATAGACCTAGACTTAAAAAAATGATAAAAAATTATCATCGCCATCATCATATCATTCAAAAGAGGTCCATTGGTGAACAAATGCCTCTCCCATTGATTTCCACAAGAACCGGTTCTATATAAAAAAACATATCAATGTATTAAAATTGGTTGAATAATCTTACTTGCATTCCTTTCATCCCCTTACATGTCCATTTTTTATTCACCATAGTATATTTATCATAGAATATCTCAGATATTATATAATGAATATACTGAATGAATATACATTATACTGGAATTATAATTTTTCTAGAATATACAATTATTATGACCATTTGATGCTTTCTGGTTCATTTGATGCATGCTTTGTGATATTTGCGAAAGCAATCCTATACCAAATTATTTTTTAATTCACCATGTACGGTAATACTTGTCATAATATATTTATGTAGAGTTATATATTTACTGTATTAAATTAAACACCATTCTTATTGTATCTCATATTCTATTAAATTATCTGAGGATTAACATTGGTTGGCAATATAACTATAAGTTCATTAAAATTTTGTTGGGGTGTGCGGTATTCGCTTTCTATGTCAATGTGTGCCCAATGCAATATTTTTAGTCTTTTAAACTCTAATAGTGAAACTAAAGTTGTATTTTTTCTTTCAGATTTGTATAATGCGTCAGAATTCTTTTGGAATAAAATTTGGTTTACGAGAAATATGTTTTATTTCATAATACCTTACTGTTAAAACTTATTTATTTATTTTGTTTAGGTTCGTCCACAGCACATATATACATATAAATACACAAGATATTAGGTAATAATATATTAAGAACGCACTGTGCAACTGTGAGAGCAACTGTGCACAAAAACTTAAAACGATTGCGTAAAATTGTAGGCCTTAAATAGATTTGGTTTATCAACACTTACAGCATTCAAAACACTAATCTCAAGCCCGAAAAATATATAACATTAACAATTTGAATTAAATTGAACAATACAATTAGGATTCCGTACTATAGAAACGACCCAAATCGAATATAGAAGGTATCTCAGTGTTTGTATCCAATAAGAACAAAATATAGTACATTATGATGGATACCAAGGACAGACCTCTTGAGGGACTAGTTTCCAATTAACAGGTATTATTGGAACTCCCCGCAGGGATGAGAATATCGACAGGACGGGATCAAATGAAATTACGAGTTAGTCTCACTTATCCAGACGAAATCCTGGATAATCTTCTAAAGGAAACGTTGTTATTGCCTCGAGTCCTGGTTAAAATTAAACGTTTGTTTCGCCTGACTACAGACCTGTTTGTTGATAGTTTAAACCCCTTTTGATTCTTCAGCCTCCAATTTAAATTGTGAATTAGATAATACTTGGATTAATGAATTCAATCAAATCGTACTTTGTTGCTGAATTTGAACGCTTATGATCCGATTTCACCAAATTGTCTTATTTTAAGAATTTACTAGGTCTACCAGGAATTTAAATTACCCTTCGTATTAAGTACTCTTATAATTATAAAAACCTCATTTTACTTAAATACCTAATATAAAATCAACCTTTGACTATCTAATATTATTCTAATCCATACGTAGGTACCCGTAGTAGGTACATTTTTGCGATAATATCACTGTGACCATCGTCTGTCTACCGTCATCAATATAGTAAGTATACCTATATAATTATAAACTCGATAAAGAGTTACATCGCTCGCATTTAAACTATACCAATATCTAATGATCTCAGCATTAATTATAAATGAATGAGCATCTCTTTGGGGCCGACCTCGACGAACGTACCACAACCAAGATGCGGTCGTTCTCAAAAAAGATCAGGTTAAGAGTTCCCTAAACTGACGATCATGCATGAGGAGGTTAATGAACTTAGATGAAGCGAAAGTAGTGTGCCAGGATCGTAGCAAGTGGAAATCTATAGTCTCTGCCTACCCCAATGGGAGACAGGAAAAATGACGTGAAATTAGGTATCTTTTTAAGTACCAGTGTTCTAACCCTGTTACATAATTATCTGTAATGCTACATATAACCGAAGTGACAGTAATTTGAACAATGTTAAAAGTAGTAATACACGAATCTAATGCCGTCATTTCAAGGTAAAAACCTAACGGCTTTTTCCAAAGATAGTTATCATTTAAAGATATAGTGTATTGGATCTGCACCGAAAGCCAATACATCACTCAAGCACAGACCGTGGTTCCCCAGAGGCGGCTGTATTGATGATTTAATTAAGCAGTTGCCCTCAAACTTGTACTGGGATGCTTCGATTCGCGACCGAAGGAATCCTGTCCGTTACATCGGAATTTGTAATTAAGGAACAACGTCTCGAAACAAAATCTGTTTACGAAGTCAGCCGAAGTACTTTATCTTGTTCACTGCGGTTAACCGTTAACATCCACATGGAGGATATGAGAAAGGAAAATAGTTCGCCTTCTTCGCTGTTCACCGCTGAATGAATCCTTATTGAATGAAGTTTACTTGGGCGTGTGCTAATACCGCTCTCAACGGCTAAACACAATATTGAAGTCAAAATGAGAATAGTAGATCCGAGTCATGGGGTTAACGCAGCCACCTACTTCATGTTACAATAGATTATAGATATAAGTTGAAACTTGGTAATATAACCGTATAATGTGGTCAATATTTGACTTGGAACAACCATCGCGGTTTGTCCTCAGCAAATCAATTACTATCTCTAGGCACAACAGACATGAATTCTACAAAAATCTATACTCCTTATATAATCGCACATCTCAGATTATCTAATTTTGCGTTTAACTATTAATTTTATATAAATTCTATTCCCTTTTTTATTTATTCGATGAGACTCAGACATGGTACAATAGACCCTTAAAATTTCATTTATGTAGTGAAACTATGAAAAGTGCTAAACAAAAAATCGAATATACAATTTTCAAACCTCTGATTTTATCCGTGATATCTAACATGACACTGTCAACTAGTCGTTGCAGTGAAGAGAGCCTAACTACCTGTAATGACGACACAAACTTGGCCAATACGTAATAGCAATATCCTAGGAAAGATAAAGCCATGTGCAAATATCTTGCGAAGTTTATTCTTGATCAATGAAAATTATCGTCCCCTATCTTTGCGTACGAAATATCTATAATCGTACTTTCAACAGGTAAAGCGAAACCGGTCGATAAGTAAGACCAGTAAATTAGCTTCGGATAACATCGAAGTTCCTCGTAAATTTCGCTCAACTCCGTCGATTGTAAAGACCGCTGGCTCTCTGGCAAATTGATCTTATCGGGAGGCTACCCGATGTTCATAGTTAGTGGTCCATAGTTCATTGTGAAATTCGCAAGCGGTGCTAAACTCGGACGGTCAACTAATTTACCGGCAGAGCAATCTTTACCTTAATAGTTATGGTAAGTTGTAGCTCCAAAGTTCTTCAGTGTGCCGTGACCACTAGGCAAACTTGCCCAAGTCCCACAATTTAAGTAGAAATAATTAGGTACGAATTTTTACCTAAGTACAAATTTTTGAGTCTTCAAGCTTTGCTATTCAATTATTGTTCCTGCTTCTCTGTAAAATTGTTTCATCTCATTGTCTTCGCGATCAGAAATTATAAGGATTCTGTCCTTTGTTGCGGGAGTGGTTCGTTTTAATTACAATTACGTCCTTCAATAACCGTAAAATGTCTTAGGACCTCTTTTGTACACTATTGTACATGAATTCAGCAAATTGCGTAAGTCCGCCGGTTCCGAGAACAATAGATTTTGCATTGTACCTCTCATTTGTTACTTAGTGGTTTGATAATATATAAATACATAATTATGGAATCAATTTATCAAATTGGATGATTTCATTTACACATACAGGTATGTGTAAGGAAACCATTTGTTTCAGTAATTTCACATAAATTTTATTACATTTTTACGCATCAGAAAAACATTGCAAGTAATAGTGAGAAAGTAATTGATCAATATTATCTAGTTCTAGTTTATTTTAACATTTTCCCTCTTTTCCGATGGTTGTATTGAGCATATATGGAAGTTCTCCAAGAACTATCGCTAACTCCAATATCCTCAAAAGCTACGAGTACCTAAGTAATACAACAAAGAGCGTTATTAACGTGAACCAAGATAGTGGCCTTAAGCAGGAAATTGATTTCACCGTTAATACCACTTTATTAGCTATCCGGAATCTCACATTCGGGATAGTTTGAGCAGAAGAAATAGTTGTACATGGTTGATCAGATAAACGCATCAAAGACGAACTTCCACACGACCATAAGAATTTTGCCGAGATATAGGAAGATTTAAAGTACCTACTAAATAAATAACATCACGCTCCGACCTATTGGAGCAGGTGAATAATGTTGCAAAAATGGAAATAAAATATTCCTTTTGAGAGACACGCAGAACTCCACGCGCACGATGTCGCGGGCGGAAGCTAGTTCATAATAAAATAGGTAAGACCTTTTAAATCTTGGTATAAGAGATTAGATAACATATTATATTGGTATTACTAGTATGTTATCTATTTACATTGTTACATACAATATGGTAAACATAATTACCATCACACCTGTATTCCCTGAAAGATTTGGCAGAGTAACTAATGGGTGTATGTAATAAATCGCGATCAAGCGTAAACATAATACTTATATCTTTAAAACAATGTTTACGTGGGTGTACACCTCTGCCCAAAATCGGAAAACTATGGAGTTTGCCGATATATTTTGTCCCCATGACATGTAAGAACGGGCCTATCGCCATTAACCGGGCACAAATTAAAGTTGCTATTAAGAACTTTATAGAAAAACCTAACAACACTTTTCTCGAACTTAGAATCGTACTCAGGGCCTTAGCGTAGTAGTTGCGTTTAATGCCACTACACTTAAGGCAGTTTACATTTATGCCATATTCATAGTCTCCACCGTCCTCGTGATACATTACTCAGAACACGTCCAACTTTGTTCTGCCTACACTTGGTACTAGAACACATAACTTCGTCCCACTTAGGTGTAACTCTGGCGTATGGTACACCTATGATCCAGTTATGTCTAGTATATGCCACATAAAGATTATAAGCTTCGAAGTAATAGTTTTGTTTGAGATTACACTTAGATTATACTTTTATTTTTTACATAAAACTAATGATTATATATAGCAGTAGAGTCCGAAAAAAGTATCTAATTTTATTTTAATAGTAGGTAAAAATTAATCCAAGTGTAATGAATAATACAATACTGTACATCAAATTGTAGAAAGAAAGATATATAAGTATTGCACAAAATACCCAAGAAGTGAAAAAAAAGGATTGAATAAAAAAAGGGAGATTGTTATACTTTTGATAAGAACAATTTGTTTAAGAAAATCCTAATGAGAAAAGTAAACCAGAACAACAACAACAAATTGCACTTGTCCATATCTTCCATTACAAGCAAAACCTATATCATGCAAGTTAAGTTAAAGTTAAAATACTAGTAGTAGAAAGTTTCTCGGCTGCATCATTAACAAGTAGAAAATTATTGCACTAATATAACTTGACGCTCACACTTCAAAGTTATATAATGTAAAACGAAAATTACACAGATCCTTTGATTGCACTGTACCTACTGGCATTTTTATCAAAAAAGTGCTTAAGCATCTCATGAATTCCTTTGAAAAGTAAATTAACATTTCCCCGTAGTCATAACCGTTTCTTTAACTGAGCTCTCTTTTAGCGAATTGAAAAACAATGTTGTCAGAATAAAGATTCCCTTCCACGTATTTTTTATACACGGCATAGTTTTATCGTTCACCTTAAATAATTACTAGAAATATACTGCGTACATTAGGGGAAATAACTGTATTTAAATTATGTGTAATACCTAAATGTTATTTTTTTATTCCTGGCTTTTAATTTAATTTTATTTGACTAGCGGTCAAGTTTAAGCCAATAGATACCCTTGACCGCCAGTTCGATTGCGATCTACGATGGAGCGCGCTTGCTTAGAAGAGACCGGTTCACTCGTGATTTAAAGACACTCAGATTATATCTTTCGTGGAAGATCCACTAGGAAAATGCATCCCACTGCCACAATCACGTACGTGAAACATTTATGGACCCCAATTGTCTATTTAGCAATTTTTTTATGGATTATATCAGTAAGTGAGCTGACGAGCCACTTGGTGAGAAGAAGTCATCGGCGCCCATGGACACCTGCAATACCTGAGGAGTTTTTGATGCGTTGCCGACCCTTAAGAGCCCATTCAAACTGCAGACTGCCAGAGCCGTAGCAACCGAGTGTGAACTGGCTCTTACGCGCAAAAGTCGAAACACAGACAGACTCCGACTTAAGGGTGGTCGCCACTTCGCCAGCCAGTAAGACCCCACGAGGTCCTACCCATAAGTAAACTAGTTTTTATTTTAAAATTTACCACTGCAAAACCACTTGCGGATTACTTCGGACGCGGACTGTTATTTTGACTGTCCTGTAATATCTTTTGCCCCCAAAGTAACATCTATCCAAAGATAAGTTCAAAAACATTTGACGTCTCCAAACAGTCATAGGACGATCTTACCTCACGTTCCTTAACTATCGGAATATGCGAGTTATCCTAAACTGCGAGGTTTTCGTAAGCCTGTATTTTATGGTTCGCATTTTTGAAATTATTTTGTTAAGGAAAAATTCGACTCGCAGGCAGGATTCGATTCTATTGAAAGGCAAGTTATAGATGTTACTGACGTCACCTTTAAGACGTAAGTTCAGAATGTGAAGGCAAATTTCGACATGGCAGGTGGGACTCGCGGTGGCTTAGTGGTCATAGCGTCTGGCGTACCTAGCCAGAAGACGCAGGTTCGAATCCTGCCTGCGAGTTGAATTTTTCCTTCACTAAATAACTTTATAAAATTAGCATGAAAAATGCAAAAAAATCACAAAAAGTTAATTATGTTGTTACATAACTATTGAATGTACTTTTGTAAATAAGATTAATTTAGGCAACGCTATTGTAGATCTAAAATTAGAAGTGATTTGAAATATCCACTGGAATACTATTTTTTAGACTAAGAATTGAGTTATTTGAAACGTTAGCAATCAATCATGACAAGCCGTCACGTCATCATCACTACACTGGTGTATATGATATACATCATCTATTATTGAGTTGCTTAACGGACACCAAGGCCGTTGTATACGGCCTTGGTGTCCGTTCAAAGCAGAACTGCCTTAACCAACCTACCGTTTCATATTTACTACTTTAAAAAAAATTATGTTACGGCCTAGAGTCCTAGACGGACTTGATGGAAAACTAAAAAAACAAAAGACTATCAGGATATTCCCGCTTGAAGTGTTTTACGGCATTCAATTTGCAAGCAGATAACTCGGGTGTCTCGCAGGGGACCCTTACCTACTTACGTCAAAGCAAGTGCCTCTATGAATGGGGAGTTTTTGGCAGCTCAAAATTGCAACTGAATATTTTATGGCACCAGATACTATCAACAAAGGCAGATGTTCAGCAGGCACCGGCAACTCTTTTAATATGGTAACAATAACATTTAGAAATGCCATTTTAACCCTTATTGTACCTACTGTAATAATATTAACATACCCAAAAATATGAAATAGGTATACCATACCGTCTCGCCTGCATTCCTCGAATTTGGGTGGGTATACTTTAATATACCTCTTTCTAACCTTTCGAAAAATAGGATAGAAATAAAGTTAAGATAATTTCAAAAAATGTTTTGAAGTCCATAAGCGTGGCAAAATGTTTTATTTATAAAAAAGAATCGGTAACAATATCTTTTGTACCTACTTATGCATCTATATTTCTACAAATCCCATACGCTCAATCATTTAGAAACTGATACTTGAGACCGAGATATTTTTTGTAGTCTAAAATATGGTTTTTAAACCATAAACCAGAAACAGGAATACAATTAACTTAGCTTTAATGGTGCAGTGTATATTCTGATTCTCTTTGAATTTATTGAAACTATTAGGTACCATTTTTTTTAAAACTGCCTACTAAAATTGCATTAAATTAAAAAGGATAAAATAACGTATAACCTCACAAATCTAAAAAGTTTAAATGTATTCTGACTTATACTCCCCGACATTATATATTATTATATGAATGCGACCAACCCCCATTTACTAGTGGTCGCTGTAATGTGCGGATATAATGTAATGTTAAATGTTGGTGACCCAGAGCATGGCTGGCCGCGGTCACATTCACGTAGTGCATACTACGAAAATTACTTGTTTCCACGCCATTAAGTATATTGAATGTTTTTATTGCAACTATAAGTTATCTTTTTTGAAGTGAAAACTTCTTTAGCGGCGTTGTGCACTTTTTGGGATGGGTAAAAAATGTTAAACTCGAGTCAGGACACGTGACCTGATCGAAAATTCGTAAGACGGTTGTAGTAGTTCTGAAGTGTTGCATTTTTTTGTAATAAAAATTGTCATGTTTGTGTACGATAGCGCAATAAATTAATATTGTATTTTACCACATAAATGATAGTACTTTTATACTGATAATTAAAGCAATTCGTGCGAAATTATTCTCTAACCATTCCAAAATATCAAAGATACACAACGTTAATGTTAAAGATTTTGACGGGTTGACTGACTAACATTGCGTAAATATAGCCATTATGGTTTTCATTCTGATATCCCGTCTATTGTATCTTTGATATAAAAAGTTATCTGCGCTATCTGGAAAGTGTATCTGGAGCGACACATTTAACATAGCGGCTGACCGATCGGCTTCTGCGTCACGTGTTGTTGGTTCGATCCCCACACAAAGCAAATCGTTGTATGATCTACAGATAGTTCTTCCGGGTCTGGTCTATAAGTGTATGTGAGAATTTGTGTCTCTACGATCGAAAATCCTAGTGACGCAATATTTTTCAAAAAAAAAGGAAAGGAAAGGAAAATAACTAAATTCATCAGAAAGAAAGAAGGACGATTCTTTTGCCATGGATCCAATGGATTTATCACAAGGAGTTTAATGCGCAAGACAGACGACGCGGCTCTTTGTATGGTGTTTTAAGTTTTCAAATGACCGCGAGAGGTATTTCCATACATAAAAAATCTAGAGATGCGCCTCACTAAAATCCTCGTTAAGCTAGCGGAAACACGGTATAAAAAAATAAAAACCATTAAAAAAACATCAGAATAACGTGCCTAGAAAAGCAAAAGCCGAATAAGTTAAAATTACGACATACGAATAAACCGCAGCTGATCCGACGATAGCTGGCGAATCTTCACGGTTCTAAAGTCACGTAGCACTTGTATAATATCTGGAAATTCAGTGGGACCATCTAAATTGGTACGAGGTGGATAATAAACGGACCGGATACAGCGAAGTGATACGATTTATGAAACTAGACTAGTATTAAAGTTGCCCGTCTGTACGTATGTACGTGTTGAGTTGAAAGTTAAAATTATAATGAAACTAATGCCCAAGTTTATAGGATCGCGGTGCGGGTAGGGGTGAGAAATATATTATGTGAATGCGATAGATAACATACATATCATCACGCCTGTATTCCCCGAAGGGTTATGCAGAGACTTACTAATGTACACCCACAGTTCGCCGGTATGTTTAGGTCCCATGTAATAGGGGGCGAGCCTATTGCCATTGACCGGCCACAAATTCCGAACTCCGAGCCGCTACTGGGAATTTCATAGAAAAACTGAATAACACTTTGCTCGACCCGGGAATCGAACCCTGGACCTCTAGCGTAGCAGTCACGCTCAGGACTATTAAGCTAATGATGATACATAATCCTTGTATATAATGATAAGTGTAATAGTGTTGATATTAATCGCTTATGTAGATAATTGTGCGTTTATTATGGTTCGCTACCTTGACGGCCATAATAAGACAGCAATGTTATAATGTAAGTATATAATGATCATTATTAAACCTTTTTCTGTATTCAACGAAGCGAAATAACTAGTTGAGACTTTTCAAATTAAGTATATCTTTTGTAGTCGAAACTATCAATAACACATAGGTACTAAAACAGTAATTATAATTATGAGTATTGCGGTTTGATCGATTTTAAAAAAATATATATAATGAGGCTTTCAGTTCCCATCTACTTTTTTAGATTCTGTTATTTACACTTTTGAAGTTATGTGTGCAAAGTCAGGCCCTCACTTTTAAATTGACCTTGACCTTGACCTTGTAAATGTAATATTTGTAAATATGCGTTTGGTTTTACTTTAATATTTAAGGAATCCTATATATAAATACCTATTTTATATTATTAGATACCTACTAAAGTATCAGAAAAAAAAACAATAAAATAAATAATGTAACAATAACATAGCATATTTTAATTAATTATTTAATTAACAGTAAGGAGGTTCGTCGTCATCGCCACTGAGGATTGAACCCAGTCTGTTCCGTGTAGCACTTCCAGGGTGGGTTTCCAGCAGCCAGACAGTCGGAAACACCCTGTTCTCCAAACGTGGCTGTTGCACCGAGATTAGTTGATCCAATCACTGACGAAAGAAAATAATGTTTATTTAAATTTTAAAAATACTAAACATGAAGCTGATTTACACGTACGAGTATTTTCCACTCCATACATTCGACATCCTTCAAAAACTCAATCCTTTTATTAACATTTAACCCTCAACAATTCAGTAAGTGGTTCTCACCGAACAGCAGAAACAGCCGAATCTTAATATAAATCTTAAAGGGAGTTTAAAACAATGTAGACTTATTGCAAGATTAATAAAATTCTTAAACTCCGATTAATTATTTAACCTAGACTAATTTCATTACGTCCGGAGTTGGATAAATACAACGCGATAACATACCATCACGCCTGTATTCCCCGAAGGGTAAGGCAGAGGCGTACTAATGTACACCCACAGTTCGCCGGTATGTTTAGGTCCCATGTAATAGGGGGCGAGCCTATTGCCATTAACCGGGCACAAATTCCTAACTCCGAGCTGCTACTGGGAATTTCATAGAAAAACCCAATAACACTTTGCTCGACCTGGGAATCGAACCCAGGACCTCTAGCATAGCAGTCGCGCTCGGGACCACTTGGCTAATGAGGCAGTTAAAACAACGCGATAAAATCCGTAAAAAGTAGTTTAATTTTAGGTAATGTCCAATATTCGCGTAAGTGTCAGAAATCAGTACCAAGGATTTTTCTATTGTCTACTAATTGTTAATTGACAGGTTACATGATTTGATGCAATGAGCACAGAAATGTTTACACTTGACAAAATTCAAAAGCGATTTTTTCTTATTGAAATTTTATATTAATTGAAATATTATGGTGTTGAAACACAAAGGCCGGCAATGCCCTGTGACTCCTCTGGTGTTGCAGGTGTCCATCGGCGGCGGTCATCATCATGATCACTTACCGTCAGGCGACCCATCAGCTCGATTGTCCGCTATCCCACAAAATAAAATTAAATCCTATTTGCGAACCCATGATTTCATGATATTATTATTATCTCACTGCCTCATTAGCCCAGTAGTCCTGAGCGTGACTACTACGCTAGAGGTACCGGGTGCGATTCCCATGTCGAGCAAAGTGTTATTAGGTTTTTCCCAGTAACAGCTCGGAGTTTAGTATATGTGCCCGGTCAATGGCAATAAACTCGCCCCCTATTACATGGGACCTAAACATAACGGCGAACTGTAGGTGTAGGACTGTAGGTACATTGGTATTTCTCTGCCTAACCCTTCGGGATTACAGGCGTGATGGTATTATCTCAACTTTTAGAGTCGTCATTTCACGAAAAAGAAATCGCTTTCGCATATTAGTAAGTGTATACATAATATGGTCATAGCATTCCGTGTCATGATTCAAAGTATTTCTTTACGTCATTAAGAACGTCAAGGCGAGTCAGCCTAGTCCATACATTAGTGCTTCGTAAGCCCACATTATTTCCTTGATAACTGTAGACTGCATGAATAAGTTATTAATATCACTTAGAATAATTTAGACATCCCAGTTTCAACCAAAGTTTATCATAGTTAAGTTATAAATGCCATCACGCCTGTATTCACTGAAGGGATAGACAGAGGTGTACTAATGTAGATACACCCACAGTTTAAGTCCCATGTAATAAGGGGCGAGCCTATTGCCATTAACCGGACCCAAATCCAAACTCCGAGCCGCTACTAAGCATTTCACAGAATAACCCAATTACAATGCTCGATCGAACGAAAATCTCTAGCATTCACATTCACAGTCGGTTACGTAGAACTTAAGACTAATAAAGCAATTTCAATTCATTTACACTTGATTTATAAAATATCAATGTATTTTGTGTGTACAGCTGATGGTAGATGTGTTCTCTGTAAACGGTACTATAGAATCTGGCATTCTTTGCAATACCTACATACCTACTGAGTATGATGGGCCTTAAAATTAAACTAATAATAATTTAAATAGTTTATCTGTCTAACAAAATAATTTAATACGGCTCATAAAGTTGTGAGATAAAGTTAAATTGAAATGGTAGGCAATTTTTTTTTTGATGATACATATAACTTATTTTTCGCCAATTTTAATTTAATTTTTATCCATCGGTTCAAATTAAATTCAGTTTTGTCGAGAGAACATAAAAAATATATTATTGTCAATTACCCCAGTAAACAACATCTAGATTTGTATTTTTATATCCCTGACGCAAAAAAGAGGGATAACCTTACCTACTTTAAATACGACCTCTTAGAATTCTTTAGGTGTAAACGTACACAACACAAAAATCAATAAATTGAGAAACAAGTCTAAGGGCCACTTGCAACAACTTCTTAAATATGTTTAAATTGTATTTAAACACGACTTTTCATAGAATTTTTCGGTTTAAATACAATTTAAACACATTTAAGAAGTTCGTGCAAGTGGCCCTAAGTTTGTAATGAAATAATATATAAACATTGGTTACGTTAACTTGGAACTATGACCACACTATACCCGAATCGAATTGTGGTAAAAAATGACTGTTTAGATTTTTTTTCTTGTTGTTTTTGCAAAATTATAGCGATCATTTTTAAAAAAATAAAAATCTTTCTAGCAATGTGGGTCACACATTACTAGTATTCTTGTTAACCCCTCGTGCTAAGCTAAATGCTTGTGTTACGAGTGGGTTCACGTCGGTAGTGTAATGGGTGGGTTTCGAACCGGCAACCACATGATTGCATATATTCATGTAACTTCATAGTATTATAAATGTTGAAGTTTAAATAAATATTAATAACTAGCTTCTGCCCGCGACTTCGTCCGCGTAGCGTGATGATAGCATATAGCCTTCCTCAATAAATGGGCTATCTAACACTGAAAGAATTTTTCAAATCGGACCAGTAGTTCCTGAGATTAGCGCGTTCAAGCAAAAAAACAAACAAACTCTTCAGCTTTATATATTAGTATATAGATTATCATAGTCTGTAGCCAAAGTTTGTCAATAGGCCAATCACATTCTAGTACCATAATTTATATTGGGAGAACTGGTACATACATTACATCACACACGGTCCCAAAATTGTATAAATCATCCAACTATTTCTCATGTACCTACCACTACCAGTAATAAACAGCCACATAAGTGACTCATAACAAAGCTACTTCCTAACATCCAAAGTGCCTCAACAAGTCATATCAATCGCGGGAGCTCAAAACTTTGAGCAACGCCAATATCAGGCTATAGTGTATTTGATTTGATCTTCGATGAATCAAAAAAGTGGAGATATGGCGTTGGTTTTTTTTTCACATTAACCTCGTTGTTTAGTTCCAATTATGCTTCATTATTTACAAATTGGCCCTTTAGGTTATGTGTGTATTTTAGTGAACTATTTGTAGAAAAATACGTATGTAAATCAGTCTGCGTATGTTTCTGCTCGTAAAACTCGAAATTAGTCAATCGATTGTCTTGAAATTTTGATACATTGTTGCATTTGTAAAAACACGTGTTTTGATAAGTTTAATATATGATACGGATATAAACAGATCCACTACGTAGCGCTGACGATTTTGGCTATTTTAATTTTATAAATTAGGGGTATGCGGGTATATTTAACTAAACTGCAAATTGCGATGAAGTCTATTTTGCGATGAAGAAATGGAGCCTAACCACTCCACATGAGACCCACAGAACTATAACATTGGTAAACGGATGAGATACAGGCTGACTGGTGATTCACTTACTCGATTCTCGTTCTAATTATGTAAGAAAATTAGGTATGTATGTATTAATTTTCACTGTGTTGAGATCGCAACACGTGCGTCCGCACGGTGTCGATACGCTTACTCAACTTTCGGTCAAGTGTACTAAGTCAATTAATATTTATTTATGTTATTATTTTTAAAGTGAACGTGTACGATAGCGCAATAAATGAATATTGTATTTTACCACATAAATGATAGTAGGTACTTTTATGCAATTCGTGCGAAATTATTCCCTAATAACCATTCCAAATTATCAAAAATGCACAACGTTAATGTTCAAGTTTTCACTTCTGCCGGCACTGCCGTAGTGCAACCGGTTGTTTTTTTTTTCTTCATATAATATTATCGCCAAATATCACGTCTTCGAGTATTGTTAGTGTCTCATCAGTCATCCTGTATAATAAATATCAGGAAATGCCATATCTACCGTGTTTTGGTTTCATCACACGTTTCGAGACATTATTAATGTAACATGCTCAGTCCGCACTCCTCCCTGTCGCAGAGTCAACATTTACTCCAAATAACTCATACGTAAGTTTATTCATAAATGGGTAATTTATTGACTAGGTATGAGGAAATTTTGCAAGCAAATATAAGATTTGAAAGCAAAGAGTAACGGGGAACCGGTTGATAGTAATTGCTTATCTTTGCAACCAATATTTGAACTAGATATTTTTCTTTTTGTGTTGGAAACATTGACATTTATGAAAGAAAAAACATTATAAAATATTACTCTTGATCTCGTACTAGACTACTAGCGATCTATTTTGTAAGAATAGGAGGGGAACAGAAAAGGGAGTGCATGTTGAGGTGACGGCTGACAGGTATTATCCAAAGAAAAGGACGAGCTGCGTTGACCCCAAGCAAAAATCAAACAATGACAAGAAAACCAAGGAATTTGTTTAACATAGTCAATGTCAATCAAACGACATAGTAAGGTACTTTCTCTAGAAAAAAAAACGCCTCAGGGATAGAAATTAAAAACCTTAATTGAATAAATTACCTAAAGGCCGCCGCCCGAGGACAGGATTTTTTATTTTATCTCTAACTAGCGACCCGCCCGCGGTTTCACCCGCGCTGCCCCGTCCCTAAGAGTCGTAGCGTGGTGTTAAAACCTTCCTCTTGAATCAATCTATCTATTAAAAAAACCGCATCAAAATCCGTTGCGTAGTTTTAAAGATCTAAGCATTCATAGGGACAGACAGCGGGAAGCGACTTTGTTTTATAATATGTAGTGATAGTGATTTTTGTTACTTGTCACGTTAACGTGTCAAGCTCAGGTAAAATAAAGTACTTATAACAAACACTTTTTATTTTAAAAGAGTGTCCATGGAGTTTCTGGCTACTTACTTCTTCTGCTTGGCCCTTTCTTCAAAAGACCTGTTCATACTAGCCCTACATCGCAAAGGATTCGAGCCTGCGTCTTCTAGTTAGATACACCAGACGCTTGCTTTTGGCGGGTGGGTCTCGCGGTGATAATTCACCGCGAGACCCACCCGCCAAAAGCAAGTTACTTTTCTTCTCAACCGACATGACTTACTTAACAGTTACAATATAGTACGATGCCACCTTACTTATTAACTATTTAATTTTTGCATTTTGCCGTCATAATATTATAAAGTAATTTTAAATAGGTGTCACTTCAAGACGTAAATTTCGACCTGGCTTGAGGGACTCGCGGTGGCTTAGTGGCCGTAGCGGCTGATGTATCTCACTATGGCGCAGGTTCGAATCCTGCCATAGTCGCATTTTTCCTTCACTTAAATAATACATAGGTAATATCTCTTAAGACTACTGCTACTGACTGGACTTTAAAAGAGACCATGATTCTCTGACTTTGTTTCGGCATTGCTTCTTAAAGGTCGTGTTAGAATTAAAAAAAAATGTTATGCATTGACTTGTAAAAGTGACTTTTTATGATCTACTAGCTTCTGCCCGCGGCTTCGCCCCCGTGGAATTCGGTCTGTCATCACATCCACGGGGACGGGATAAAAAGTATCCTATGTCCGTTTCCTGGTTCTAAGCTACCTCTCCACCAATTTTCAGCCAAATCGGTTCAGCCGTTCTTGAGTTATAAATGGAGTAACTAACACAACTTTCTTTTATAGATATAAGATATAGATTTACAAATATCATTTATCCATGTGAATTAGGTTTTGTCAAAAATATTCGGATTTTTTGGCGTTTACTGTCAAGATAGGATAATGAGAGTATACGAATACTTACAATGATCAGTGCTTCGTTTAACATTTCCCTGTAAGTAATGAGATTTGATTAAATTAAAAAAATAATCAATAGAAATCAAGCTTTACTGTTTACTTTGCTGATAGCCTCAGTAGAATAAAAAACTTCAACTTTAACTATGCATACCTAATTTGCATTTTAATTTGTTTAAGGAAAAGTTGCAACAAAAAGAGAACTCAAGTTCCTTCTATTAGTAAGCTAAGAAAAGTTTGAATGAATTTTTCAACTTGCAGGAACAGGAAACAGGTTGTGATTCAATTCAGACTTGCGACTCTACAAATTGTTTTTCTTCACCCAAGACACAAAAATATTAAAAAAAAATTACAGCCTAGTCATTTTTCATACCGTTTATTTTTAAACTACTCAGTAATTGTTATTTTAGTGACGGAAATTCGACTTGCCGGCAGTATTTAAACCTGCTGGTGTGGATGGTTAGAAACATCAGACGCTATGACCACTAAGCCACCGCAAGTCCAACCCCTACATATGTCGAAATTTACCTTCACATTCTGAATTTACATCCTCAAGTCGAATGTTTCCTTCACTAAAATTACTATAAATAAATAAATAAATATGCATAGCATGGATTTTTTTACAACGGAAAACTGAATCACTTACACCTGTATAATAATTTTAAAAACTCCATTTGATCGAAAGTACTTGATTGAAAGTTTCATTGAAATGCAATATTCCGAGAATTTCCCGATTTTCCTGCACTCATAATTTTTCAAATAATCCTACTCGAATCAATCATAAAGCCCAAAGCACACTTACTGCATACACGTTGGCTGCAGCCGCAACAATAAGTAGAACGAGACGGAATCTCATGTCGATTTGCATCAAACAGCTCCACAGAACAGAGGAACAAACTGTCTTGTCGCGCGTTTAATGTTGCCTCACTTAATAAAGGCTTCCGAGGCAGTGGCAGACGGTTTGCTAACGAGACTACCTCAGGGTGTAGTGTCCGTAACAGGCGAAAGCGTTTTGTGAATTAATTTTAACAATGTGGTCTCTTATATTTATTTGTTCTCTATTGTATTTATCTGGCGTGTAAGATGCGTTCTTTTGTTTCTCGTCTGCTTGTTTCACCTTCACCTTAATCTTTCAATAGCGAACTCTTCATCAATCAATATAATTTTAAGCGACATAGTGGCCCTATTTTATATGGGCTTCAGAATCTCAATCGACTCGTCTCGGCGGAATTTTAAGTGGTGACACAGACGTAAAATTTTCAATTTACCATTATCATAAAATGCTACCATTCAAACTCGAGCAGTGGTATTTTTAGGTCATTTAAATGTAAAAAGAGCAAACCGCACTTTGCCATGCAGACTATAATGTGGCTTACATTATAGTCTGCAATCTCAAAACCCCTCTCTTCTGAGAAGAGTGGAATATTAAATGAATTTATGATGATGATCAAATCAAGACTAAATTATATAGGTATATTTATGTATTACACGAAACCCCTTACCCTTCCCACCCCTTACGAAGCTTCTTGATATAGTTTTTTAACGCGAAATTCCTTTATCTTGCACCTATAATCTAAATCTGTTTGTGGTATGATTAGAAACACAATAGGATAGTAGCGTTAGTATTTATTGCAGCCCTGCATGAGACAATTCAGACTCCAGTCACTTCGGGAGGAACTTGTGATTTAATAATCTTAATATTAGGTTAATTTTAGAAGTAGTTTATCTTTACTAATCACTTCTTTGCCATAATGAGCCTGTGAGCTAATAAAAGTTTAAGTAGCATTAATTAATACAATGTTAATTTTATTCTTGTCGCAGCATGTGTAAATAATTGCTTACGTTGTTATCGCTTTTATTGCAAAAATAAGGCTAATATGTGTGCAAATTTTTATAAAACAATTACTGAACTAAATTACTATCCCTACCTATCAGAAAAGTTAATTACCCGGTACGTGCATACAATAGAACTTAGTATGGCCGTATGGCATTATAAAAATCGAGAAATAAATGTTTCTTGTATGTTTGTCCTCTATGCGTAAACCATTCATCCGATTGTGATGAAACTTTTGCGTGGTGTGTTGTGTGCTTTACTACAAAAAAACATATTCTGGGGGCACGGCTAGTATCATTTATAAACCTTGAAGTATAATCCCATACATAATTGTATATATCTATAAATCTAAATAATTACTATTCTAATTGAGCATTTTTTTCACGGCTTCTTAATCAATTAATTAATTTTTAATTATTTAAATTTAATTGTTATTTAATATATTATTAAATAATATATTAAATAACATACATACATACTAGTACAATACACACACACACACACACACACACAAATAACATGCAATACATTCAAATCAGTCAAATAGATAATGTCTGTGTAATAAATAGAATATTAATATAAGGTTTAATGTACAATGGATATAATTAATATAAATAATAATGTATATTAATATAATATAAGGTAAAATTAATTAATATCATTATAATAAAACTAGAATTAAGATTTTTGTTGTGCCCTATAACAGGGTCCATAATTGTCACAAATATTATATTTACCATCTACTATACACATTATGGAAAGCAAATAAATGAATATGAATTATTGTACAGCTCTGCAAATACAATTTAATTGGGTCAGTGCATTTCTATAGGTATATCACGTAGCTAGGTATGTATTACAAATTTCATGGCTCGAGACATAATACAAGCTGTTTTAGTGTTATTTGCAGTAAGTCACGCGCTCGTCATCAAAACTACTCATGTTTGATACAGCTGTATTAACTTTACATCTTGTCACATAAGCCCATTTTGAGACTTGTAATTATTACATCGAAAGAGTAGATATTTTGTCTTTACTTGATTTTAGTAACGACGCTATACACAAATAATTAGCCAGAATAATATACATAATAAAATCTTTTCAATGGAAATTCTCAAGAAAACTCTGACATCGAGAACTATCAGCCACTAGAAGTCCACTGCTGAACAAAAGCCTCCCCCAAAAACTTCCACAAAGACCGGTTATATGCCGCCTGCATCCAACGACTCCCAGCAACCTTTACCAGGTCATCCATCCATCTCACTGGAACTTGGATTATTTTATACATAATGTCTTCAGTTTTTAAAACCTACGTGAAATACCATTTACTAATAACATTATAAAAGTAACGAGAAATTCCCGAAAATTATTGAATTCTCGAAAGTACTTCTGCTGAAGAGAATTTACTGAGAAATGTGATTCTACGGCCGATTATACTTAATGCAAACTTCATAAAACATTCAAATAATAAGAAATATTTTTACATCTTTTTACCTTGGATAGAATGATATAGTCGAATATAGATATAAGAATGTTAAATTCTAGTCCTAGAGAAAGTTCTATCGATCCATCACTACTCCCTGCATGGGACCTCTAAACTGCCTTACCCTGCAGGTGGGATGGTATATTAAAACAAAACACCAATCCAGTGTCAATGACTTGGAGATGGCAGGTAACTGGACTTTCCCTGGCACTTCCCACGGTGGTAGACGGTCCATCATACCCAGTTAAGTTTGTATAAAAAGAGACGGAATTTTTATGTTTACTTGTGGTATCAAACAATCTCGTTTGTGTGAAGTCCATACATTGAAATGATGCAAATATATAGCCTTACACTTTGTAGATATTTTTTCAATAGTAGTTCGAATTTATATTATTATAATACGTTCACTTTTATATTACTATGACTCCATATTACAGGAAATTATTTAAAAAACTTTAAAGAAATTAGGCACATATAATAGCTTTATTTATGGTACGCGCTAAAATATAATAATAATGTAATAAGAACGGTTTTTGTGCAATTTATTCCGGTTTAATAAAAATAACGTTAGTAGACACGCGAATGTGATAAAATATTATCGTCATATAGATAAGTACCTACTTGGTTATTCATCCATTTTGGGGTAGGTACAAAACCTTATATTGTGTATGGTCACAAAAGGTTCGAACATTAACGAAACAATTACACACACATATCAGTAAATTACAAATGAATGCACTAATTGTTTTGGTCTAAATTATATTGTGTGTTAAAGTCATAGTTGAGGTTTAATATAATAAAACCACAATAACTACGCTTACTGACCGTAGAATTAAACAAAACATTAAAGGTATGATAGGGCAACTATAATAGATAACAATTCTTGCCTGAATACCTTTGCCCGTATATGTTAGTTTTAATAAGAAAATTACTTCTGAGTCAATAGCCAAGTGTTCCTGACCGCGACGGCTACGCTAGAAGTCCTGGGTTCGCTTCCCAGGTCGAGCAAAGTGTTATTGGGTTTTTCTATGAAATTCCCAGTAGCAGCTTGGAGTTAGGAATTTGTGCCCGGTTAATGGCAATAGGCTCGCCCCCTATTACATGGGACCTAAACATACCGGCGAACTGTGGGTGTACATTAGTACGCCTCTGCCTAACCCTTCGGGAATACAGGTGTGATGGTATGTTATGTTATGTTACTTCTGAGTTTCTTTTTCTCACGGGGTTTTTTTAGGGCACGCACGCGCTGGCGGGAAGATACGGCAATGGATTTTTAAGTTAGGAATGATAAATCAGTTTTTATGGATAATTTCTAGGGGGATTATTTTCTACATATGTACCTATCCGATCATTTAATGTATTGTAGTGTTCTAGACCGACTATATTAAACGAAAAACCACATATTACAAGCATGGTAAGCTTTTAACATCGAAAACTGGGAACCAAACACAATATTAAAAGCCCTCAGCTCGTAAAACTTATCTCATAACTGTATACGAGTTAAGGCTTGGTGTAAAGACATCATTTACAGGGACAAAATAAGGATCATCGCAACAGAACCGTCGTTAAACAATTTGTAAGGTCGTATAAACTTATCCAATCTAGTCTGACTGAGCACAGCGGCAATACATTATGTGGTACGCTCTTGAAACTTATTGACTGCTCACTAGTTCATTAGATGTATGTTAAGTTAATACGTAGGTAGGTACCTAAATACTGATTTCTGACACTTACGCGCATTAGATATTGAAATGAAACTGCCTCAATAGCCAAGTGGTCCTGACCGCGACTGCTACGCTAGAGGTCCTGGGTTCGATTCCCAGGTCGAGCAAAGTGTTATTGGGTTTTTCTATGAAATTCCCAGTAGCAGCTCGGAGTTAGGAATTTGTGCCCGGTTAATGGCAATAGGCTCGCCCCCTATTACATGGGACCTAAACATACCGTCGAACTGTGGGTGTACATTAGTACGCCTCTGCCTAACCCTTCGGGAAATACAGGCGTGATGGTATGTTATGTTATGAAATGAAACTACTTTTTGACCGTGACCATGGATCTGAAACGTCGGGAATTAAATCATGTCAATATCCGTAAAAAGTAGTTTAATTTCAACATATTTATATTATAGTTCACAAATAGGTAATTTGTAAATTCTGCGTAGGATATTTAATAGTGATTTTACTTTGAAGGACGTTTTGGTTCCAAAGGTGGAGGACCAAATTGGCAGATACTTATTTAAATTTATTGTGTTCAATGATGCTAAGGGGGTCACTTGCACCAACTTCTTAAATGAAAACAAATAAATTTATGATGAAAAATTGTGGTTAAATACAAATTAAACATGTTTAAGAAGTTGGTGCAAGTGGGCCTAAATGAGTGTCACTTCATAATAACAGTGCTTATTCATTATTCTATGTTGTTTTAGTACCTACCTACTACCTCTAATGCCCACTCCACACGGACGAAGTTTATACCTCTTTGAGGACTGTCGTAAATCGTAATCAGTCTATTTCTGTCTTAGTATGGATTACTCAACTCAAGATGAGAGAAATTGGACAAGGACTAGGTTGTGTAGATAGGTTGTAGATAGGTACATTCTTGTACATATAAGATAAGATAAGATAATCGTTTATTGCCAAAAAAAATTAACAGCTCCTTAACCTAATACATAATGATATTTAATTTTAATAAAAAATATATAGGTAAAATGCCCTATCTTTCCACCTAAATAGGGCAATAGGTTTTCCAATCACATTACCAAATAATTTCTGCTTAAAGATCATTTCACTCACTTAAAAGCGTACCTACCATGTTGATCACAGCAAGTTTGGCATTAGCATTACATTTATTATTAATATTATTGATAATTATGTATAATAAGTATAGATATTGATATTGAGTATTCATAGATAATATCTATAATTATTTGGTGAATCTTATTGTTTAAAACAGACACTATGTTTTACAATTTGCGAAAATCCAAATGTTATTGCACGATTGGTGTAGGTAGTGGCTGACTGATCGACTTATACGCTACGTATTGTGTGTTCTATCCCCACATGGAACAAATATTTGTATGATCTAACATACCATCGCGCCGGTATTCCCCGAAGAGTTAGGCAGAGGCGTACTAATGTACACCCACAATTCGCCGGTATGTTTAGGTCCAATGTAATAGGGGGCGAGCCTATTGCCATTAACCGGGCACAAATTCCTAACTCCGAGCTGCTACTGGGAATTTCATAGAAAAACCCAATAACACTTTGATCGACCTGGGAATCGAACCCAGGACCTTTAGCGTAGCAGTCGCGCTCGGGACCACTTGGCTAATGAGGCAGTTTAATGTATGATCTACAGGCAGTTTTAACGGCTATATGTGATTGTATATATGACAATAATTTGTACGTAGTCGCACCCACGGTAGGTGCAGGAGACAATACTAGTGTAGGGAACGTTTTATAAAAAACAAGTTAAATCAAGAAATCAGTTTATTTCAATAAAACAAGTTAAATTTAAGTGTTATCCGAGCACTGACCTTTTAAAAAAGCTTCTTCTCTATGAGTGAGCGGAGTCTAACATTCATCAGAATTGAAGTGTAAGATAAAATCAGAGGATACAAATTACTACAAGATAAGGTTCGGTTCGTTTAATTCCTAAAACTTGGATCGTTAATTTAAATTGAACACTTTAGCTTTTAGAGTTTCAGTTGAAATTTATTTCGGCGCCTCTTTCATTTAAGTTTTGATAACACCTACGAAACTTTTGAACCTGTTGAAAAACTGTTGATAATACTTACTCCGTACTTATAAATTTTACAACAAAGAGACTGGATGGCTTGGATATAAAAATTGTAAATGCGATCATAAATTATTTTACTCGTGAAACAATTTCCAGCGTATTTGTTCAGTACACAAAAAAAAAACTGACGGGTGGGACTCGCAGATGGTCAGTGGAGTGGTCATAGCGTCTGGTGAATCGAACCAAAAGACGCAGGTTCGAATCCAGCCCGCAGTCGAATTTTTCCCTCACTAAAATCACTTTATAATTCTCAATAGTTTGGATTTGTGCCCGTTTATTGTGACGTGAGGTAGTGTTTATTGTATGGCAAATAAACACTACCTCACGTTTCGGCAAATACGCTTATTACCTATTTTTATTAGCGAAAAATTTCAAGCAAAGTAACACAACAATATAATCTATACTAATATATAAAGCTGAAGAGTTTGTTTGTTTGTTTGTTTGTTTGTTTGTTTGTTTGCTTGAACGCGCTAATCTCAGGAACTACTGGTTCGATTTGAAAAATTCTTTCAGTGATAGATAGCTCATTTATCGAGGAAGGCTATAGGCTATATATCATCACGCTAAGACCAATAGGAGCGGAGCACCAATGAAAAATGTTTCAAAATCGGGGTATTTTTTTACTTTTGAGAGCTTCCGATGCGTGCGCTGCGTAAACGGTTAAAGTTTCGCAAAAATCATATAGGACAGAATTGTTCCTCTTTAAAAGTTCTACAAAAAAGTCCGCGACAGCATATGTCTATCTTTTAAGGTTGGCTCGCTATAACCTGTTTTATGCTAACTTTGTTCTAAAATTCCAAATGCATTATTTGCGAAGGTGTTTTTATAAACATGATATTAATCCTTATCCAAATAAATACGTTATTCATCAGAAGTATTTAATTTAAAACAAAAGTGCCCTTTACATCATTGGATTTCAATGAATATCTTAGGAGATATCGCAGTTTTAAAATAACATCGCAGCAAAATAATGATCAAGTACCGCGCGCGCATTTATGATGTGCAAGGCAGTCATGAGGGGGAAGGGCGGTGAGCCCAGTTAGCTCAGCGAGTTAATTTTCTTTAGGGTATTGTTTCTGATTTTTTAGTACCTATTTTAAGCTAATTCTTTTACCGTGGGTAGGCGATATCTTATCGTATAATCTATACTTAATACTGAAGAGTTTGTTTGTTTACTTGAACGCGTTAATCTCAGGACCTACTGGTCGGATTTGAAAAATTCTTTCAGTGTTAGATAGCCCATTTAGTGAGGAAGGCTATAGGCTATATATCATTACGCTACGCGGACGAAGTCGCGGGCAGAAGCTAGTATTATAATAATGCTGAAAAGCCGACCACCTAATAATTCGACAGTCATGCGTAACAAAGGTTTCGCGTCAAAGAAACGACATTAGCATAATTTTTGGTCTGATTGGGGCCCATTGTCACTTACCTTGAAGCAGTCCACGGCCTCATCAAAATATTTTCACAGACCCCTTTTGCAGACATGCTAGAGTCTCATTACGGCGAAGCAAATTATTTATGAAATACCAATTTGGAGGATTTTAGGACATTGTTCGAGGGGCCGCGCCCTTGTCAAAAACAGAGGTGCATGCCTTTTACGTTTTTCGAACTATGACTTAGCAGTTCAATGGACATATCACTTGGCTATCAGTGCCTGAATAAAGCTTTGACAAAACATAGTATGGCCCACTGTGTGACATGTGTTGTTGACAAAACTATTTGCAACCTCGATGTTTACAAGTCCGCACCACAGTGCTCGGAACCGTCATAATCCAACACAAGTTCAAACTATCACTTGTTGGCCAAAGACACTTAGTATCATTAATCATAAGTTCGCGAACTTTCCACGTATAAAGTTGCAGCTCTTAAGCTAGAGGAGGGCATTAATGTTATAGTGCTCTTTGCGTAACAAGTTACCTGCTACACATAAATATATTAGCACGCCGCTGCGACGTACAACTTTAATGAAAGCGACACGTTTAGCCACGTGACGCACGCTGACGTAAACAACTATATCGAAGTTGTACTGGTACTGCTGCACCATATTTGAATTAGGAACGCGTCAATAAAAATGGTATAATCATGGTAGAATAAGATTTCGCTGTCGCCCTGATATTCTTTTCCTGTGATGGCTCTCAGTGACGTCACGAATTTGACGCAGGCCGTTGATTGACAGGTTTGATACCAATAAGAATACCTGTTTTCATTTTGCTATGAGTATGGAGGTCACGTGATTGGGCCACAACTCACTACGTCATCAACATTCTCTTGTTTGATGCTGTTTGTAAATAAACTATCCGATTAAAATTTATTTAGAAGTATTATTTACTTTTGAAAACACGAAATAAAAGCAGTCGGGCTAGCAAGCAATTTTGATTTATAATCATCACGAAATATATATTTTTTCATAATTGTATTAGTAAGGTCAATCGGCAACACTGATCCCGATATTCGTGACGTGGTCATAGGCCATCATAATAAGAGAATACCGTTATAGTTAAAAAAGATAAGTAATATTATACCTACTCTAGTAGGTACAGGGTCTCAAACCACCTTTACATATTCTTTCCAATGTGTATCACTACACCATCTTTTAAACCTCAATGTAGTCTTATCACAGTGTTCCTTAATATATCATAATGATATAAAATCAATTTCAAATCCTGAAAGCATTAAGTTTCTAGTAAAATTGAACTCAAATCAAGGATGATCGCGTGATCCAACATTATGTTTTATGTAAATAAATACAGCCCGATTATTACGTTTGATACTTTGTTTAAGTTCCGTGTATATCTATCGATTTGTTCGTCTTAGGTACGGGATCAACGGAAAATTTAAAGGATCAAGAATATAATTACGTGTACATTCACAAGACGTCGACTGAACAACGGTTATCGAATAATCTGGAAACAAATTGCAGGATACCTTGCTGATGACGCTTTTGATTACGTTAATGGACCATGGTATCCAAAACTAGAGGTGCTTATCTTCTTTTTTTATGAAAATGGAACTGCTTAAAGACTTAATTTTTGTAACGTGAACGTTATTACGGAACCAAATCACCGGACTCAATATTAACGCCCCAAAAAGAAATATTTGTGTTTAACATAAAAGAACTTTCGCGTGTCGCCTGCCTATAAAATTGTGTAATTAATAACCACAACGCCAGTCGTTTATGGTAATACAGGCTATTTTTCTTTACACTAATGCGCGTCTTTGAGTTCAACGTGCTTGAAACAGCACTTTGCAATTTCAGTAGCCCTGAGATGTTATCTCTATCAATTATGGCCCATAAAACGTAATGACTTCATCGTAAATCTTAGCGTACACGACAGAATTTTACTTGGTGTTGAATAAATGAGGCCAAATTGCTTGGAGGTATTAATGACTGTTGTCCCGAGAGCGGTTGATCGGTGGTGCGTGAGCACTGCAAAGGATACCCCTTTGTCAAGAAATTGTTGCGACCTCCTTAAATTCATAAATGAAGCGGTTGGCTCACCCCATCAGATATCGCGGAATAAGGCTCACCAAATTATAAACAAAGCCGAGTTTACAAGCTTAATTCTTAAACAAATCTTGATAGAAAATGATGATTTTACCCTAGTATCATCAAATTAGATACAACGATATTCTTGCTTAAAAGTTTTCGTATTCCGTGGCACGGACCGTTCCGTGACTTATGCAACTACCTTCCTACGTAATACCAAGTTTATTTATGAATCAGAATAATAAAAATGTAATAAAGACGTCTTTATTAGAATTTTATATTTTCAATTGTGAGGTTACCTGACTACGGGGATCGCATTTTGAATAAATAGCCCACTAAAAGTGATGAGGCCTACAGTTAGGAGGATCTTGGAAATTGAGAATTGGTAATTCACATAGATATTTATAGCTTAGCTACGATTGTTGTTAAGCTAAGTTCTGGTGGTAGATCAGCTATTTTCTTGCATATTTCAACAAAGAATAGACGTTAAGTATGCCTTGAAAGCACGCTGAAACATTGTTTAATAACAAGGACATTACTCCCAGCACTCACTTTCAGTCGTTTTAGTGTATCCGTGTTCCGTCATGCTTTTCTACGGCTTAATAGAACTACTACGCTAAACCACAGGTGGACTTGAAAGAAAAACATATTACCATTGCCAGTAGAACAAGTTACTTTTGTACATCCTTTTCGTTATTTACACAGCGGAGGATTCTGAACCATCTTTTTTTTTATGGGATAGGGGGGCAAACGAGCAAACGGATCACCTGATGGTAAGCGATGACCGCCGCCCATGGACACCCGCAATACCAGAGGAGTCGCAAGTGCGTTACCCGCCTTTAAAAGGGTTTGGGCCTTTTTTTTTGTGCGTGTGGAAAATCCTCATGGACCTCCGCCGCCCGGGGAGGCGGCGGGGCGTGTCGGACTCCACCCAGAGTGGGTGACCTACCGACTAAAAACCACACGGTGTTCCTTCCTGCACGATTTCTTCGGGGGTTACGGGAAACAAAAAATTCGTCCGCGGCCCCCGACTGGTGCCGGCCCGCCGTAGCGGGCCCCGTCCACAGATTGTGGAGGGGGGGAGTGAGGCGTTTGACTCCCCCCTATTGCCTTAGAGGGGCGCGCGTGGAACACTACGCGCCACCGCCTCGGGTCCTATAAGGACCCATTCATGGAGAGGAAGAGGGCATTGTCGGCCGTCCTCCGACGTCTGGTGCGCCGGCTGCGGATCGGGTTAGTGCTAGCACTCTCCCTCTCCCTTTCCGCAGCTTCCTTCTGCGAGATGACCGTTTCGCAGAAGGCAGTGTGTTGCCCACCTTTTAAAAATATTTTGGGCCTCCGGTAACCTCAACTCACTCGGCGAAACACAACGCAAGCGTTGTTTCACGCTGGTTTTCTGTGAGGCTGTGGTATCACTCCGGTCGAGCCGGCCCATTGTGCCGAAGCATGGTTCTCCCACGTGAATCTTTGCTGATTATTGTAGAAAAGACATTACTACCTCTGATGGTCGATTTTTTATTTCTTAGCTTAGTTATTTTAGTGGAGGAAAAGTTCGACTCGCAGGCAGGATTCGAACCTGCGTCTTCTGGTTAGATACACCAGACGCTATGACTACTAAGCCACCGCGAGTCCTACGAGATGGCAGGTGGGACACGTGGGAATTTTTCCTTCACGAAAATAACTTTATAATCTTTGCATAAAAAATGAACAAAAACACAAAAGAAAAGATTCTTAGGTTAGATTACTTTCTTAAGTTTTTCCTAGATGCTCCTCAGATGGATTACGGATGACAGGTGTCAATGACGCACCTGAATACTTAGAATCCTATTTCTCCGAGTAAGACACAGGGACCCAAGAATGTATGTTGATAATTGCTAGAAGATCCACATTTTTTTTATCTTCTTAACGCACGCTATGATGATTCACCAACCTACATAATGCATAACTGTTGACTGTCAGTTTCCGTTTTCCTATTTCTTTTTTTCAAATTTACATTTTGTGCGTTAATGGTTCGCCCCCATTTCAGGAAATTGCAGTGGACTCCACTGATACAGAACAACTAATAGAGCTAGTACCTCTGCCGAGTCTATAGCGGAATACAGGCGTAAATCACTACATATTATAAAACAAAGTCGCTTCCCGCTGTCTGTCCCTATGTATGCTTAGATCTTTAAAACTACGCAACGGATTTTGAAGCGGTTTTTTTTAATAGATAGATTGATTCAAGAGGAAGGTTTTAAGCTATTTAACATCACGCTACGACTCTTAGGGACGGGGCAGCGCGGGTGAAACCGCGGGCGGGTCGCTAGTATGTTATATTATAGAGTTTTACTTACATACCTAAACACTGCCTCGTAGGGTTAATTTTGAGGGTAAGTACACAAAACGATCACTAATTTTTGTTTTCCGACGCGAAGGAAAATTAAACACGGTTTCACCATCTAGCCGGGCCACTTAAGTAAGCACTTAAAATGTCGTCGAGATGAATGGCTCAACTTCAAAGTTCTTAACTTTTGACAGTGTAAAATCTCTAGAATTTTTATTTAGGAATCTAATGGATAGCTCGTTTGATAAACATGATCACATCCTTACCTAGGCACACATACTTATGTGTAGACAAGTGATTTAGAGACATAAGTACATAATTTTTGTTTTGTATCACATAATTGTGTACATTTGAAAACACATAATAGGTTAATGTAATGGAATCTCGGCCAATCCGAATGATTTATCGTCAAGTTGGATTGAGAGCCAAGGTTATCTTGACGATAAATTATCACTGTCATTAGAAACCTGAAAGGAATCTTAATTAAGAGCGAGTACTATTGTTTATAGTTAGTGTGTTTCTTTGTAGTTAATGGGAAATTAACTTTAAAATTAGGTTCGTACCACAACGTGTTATTGCGATCGTTTTGCAATTGATAGAAAGAGACGCTGCTCTACACATAAAATAGCGCTGTCCCTTTCATACAACTTGAAAGTGGACTTTTTAGAAAATAAAAATAATAACGATTTCCTTTACTCAGTTTTCCTTCCAATTTCCTCTTTCCCACTATTCCTTTAAATGACTACTCTTCAATAACAGATGTGGTGATCAAATTAATTACGAGGTATGCTTTGAGAGGATCCACGCGCCTCCAGAAGCCATTTATATATCCGCATCTTGAATATTAATTGGTACAAGGGTTTGCTTACATTGAAATTAATTATATTATTTATGACTACTAAGGCTTCGTGCGCATTGACGTTACTAATCGATATAGATCGACTTATTATTTGGCCATGGACAAAATAGGCTGAACTTCCCACTATTATAAAACGAATAGTCTTTCCGTTTAGGCCTTAAACTGCGTTAAGCGGACGCCCTCGCGGGTTCATACAAAAGTGTTCTGTCGCGGGGACCCGCGTGGGGCGTATGTCACGAGGAGGTGGGTCCCGCGCCCGAGCAACAAAGCTTGGTTAGTCAACATCGACCAAGGTCGATGTTAGTCAATAACGCTATGTGCTTGTCGTCATTTTATTACATCGACACGACTGTAATGCACACTGTTAAAATTGAACTAGCGACACTGCATAATCCGGTGACCGCGGCGGGTACCCGCGTTAGGGTAACCGCCGCGGGCGCGCCGGGCGCGCCGTTCGCGGGCTCAGTTTCAGCCCTTAGATGTGGCATGACATCCATCGACAATGAGTTTGTCGACTTTCAAGTGACATGATTGTTTTTTATTAATCCGCTTTTTACTACTAGTGTCGTCTGAAAACGAGAAAGGTAAGGCTATAGTCTCATTGGACTAGTGAATAAAAAAATGCATGCATGCCTGAAACAATAACAACTTTAAGTCACCACACGCCATCGACAACAATGATTAAAATTAGCATAAACTTATTAACCTAATCAAAATTCTTAGCCAACATTTTTCTTACAACTAACGTTTTTACGGGGAATTTTAGAAAATATACTCCAATTGCTTCCGCAGGTAATTACTATGAAAATTGCTTTCAGGGGCGCGCTAACGTCTTTATAAGCTCTTTGATTATATTAGATGACACTTTTATTCCCGCTCTAAAATGGCCAAATATTCTCAACCTCTACACGGAAACGCGTAGGCAGAAACTCAAGAGTAATTACGCTTATGCAAAGTGGAAGGAGACATCGCGATCCTTATTTACAATAGTCTATTTTGTTTAGTTGTAGGCTATTTAGAAGCAATCTTGGTAAGTATTTTGATAGTTATAAATATCTCCTGGTATTCAGTTACTTTCGGAGAAAATGAAAGCTGATTCCCACTGTTAAATAGGCGTTCAATTAAATCGTTTAAGGAGGCATTATAATCACGCCTATTTCGTCAAAGGTTAGGCAAAGATTTTTATTACACCTATCAGGCCATTATATTTTTAAGTTGTAAGTTAAGTTGTAAGTTCCTTTGTTCGGATTTCGTCTTACTGTTAATACCTAAATATAATACTATTTCCAAAATGCTTTCCTAGCCTATGTATAAATTTTCCAGTTTCTAGGCTTTCTAATCTCTGATTAGGCTTTCTTACAATAAATTTTAGATTTACATCACTCTTTTAAAATATTAACTCAATTGTAACACTTCTATTTTTCCTCTGATATAAGTACCTATTTGTTTTACGACGATATACTTAATTTATATTGAGATTGTCCTAAAATAACACAACCAACGTTATAATGGTCAAATACTCAAACGCTACTTACTCAATTTTAAATCGCAGTTAGGTCTTGTGCTTTCTCTTCAAATCAATCTCACTGTGACAACATTTTAATAATAATTTTACAACTTTTAACTCAACATGCAAAATTCAGTGCTTTCTATTTATATTGAAAGTTACAGCTAATTTGCTTCGTGCTTACACACTGTGGCGCCATCTGGCCTTAATTTTGCGTGAATAGAGGATCCTATTAACATGAGATTTTAATAACATGCTCGCTTTCATGCAGTCTGTAAGGACGCGAGGTGAGACGAGAACACTTGACGTATTCATTGCAAGTGGTGAGACGACGACGACGACGACGACGGTGTCGAGTAATATATACATATTCATGTATGTATATCATCATGTATTAGGTACTTAGCGGTGAGGTGACTATGCTATCAATGCGAAAGTAAATTTGCTGAAGTTCGAAAAGTGAACCGATTTTGAAAACAGAATAAGCGCCGCAAGACACACAGATGCTTCACGAAACATTTCGTTTTGGTTTTTTTTCTTAGTCTGTGTGTTGTGTCTGGGGGCCGTAATATATTTTATTGGTATGAAATATTCATTTCATTAATTATTTTTGAGTTTAAACATAAATCATATTCTGCATAAATCATAGAGCAGAAAAGGCGATAAAGCAGTCTTTGTTTTAATTAGCCGATTTCTTTTCACTTTGATAAAAAATGGTCTAAATAATTATTCTCGTGAGAAGATCGCTATATATTTTATTTACTTTTGGAGGCCTATTTAGTAACATAGTTTAAACATAGTAGATTTTTTACAATATCTGTTTTATTCGATGTTTTACGATGCACATTGGTTTTGTCAAATGTATGTGTTAACGGAAATGTATGTAATCCGTCAATGTATAAAATTCCTAGGAATTGTATGTAATACATAAAATCGCCCGGAAATGTGTGAAATAAATTATATTAGACAGATTTCCTAGGAAGACTATACATGTCCCAAATAACAATCGGAAATGTAAAACATTTAAGATTTGAATATGTACGCGGGGATAGCAGGGCGAGGGGAGGGTATTCCATACGGATTTTTGTCACCAAATTTAGTTTTGACGGGGTAATTTCGGGATTAAATATTATTTAATTGGTTTGGTTAGGTTAGAACTGTGACCAAACGACGGAACCGGAACATAATAAAAAATATTATTCTCGTTTTAACAACGTGTTTTATTCCCATTCCCAGGAATTGTATATAATTCCAATATCGTATTAGGAAATGTATAAAGTATTCTTTGTATACATTTCCTAATACGATATTGGAATTATACAATTCCTGGGAAATGTATACATTTCCGAGGATATGTATGTATTAAATAATTTTTAAAACAATATTTTATACATTTCCTAAATAGCTACGGAATTGTATACATTTCCTAAGAATTGTATACAGTTCATACATTTCCGGTAACATATGCATAATCAAAATACAAAATGCACCTATCTATAAATACTATAACGATACCGTAAACGCATGAAAATGAGTTGACATCTTCAGTCTCCTCTGTATCTTCCCCAATCTCGTGCGGTACTGCACAAACTTTAAGCTTCGCCGTAACGCACTGTATAATGATTATGAAACGATCGGTGAAATCTAGATCTACATAACTAATTACATAACTACTATAGAATGCATGAAAGAAATGTCCCGCTTAGAAAAACATACCCATTAAAAAAACATAATATTTGTAAAAATATTAGCATGATCGTTTTGAAGAACCTCGACAATAAGATCGATGTAGGTCTTTCTTGGAAATCCTCTCTAAACACTTCCACTTCAACAACACAAAAACAAAATGGATGTATACCAGAAATACTGAATCTCAAACTCCACCTATCGCATCCATCAGGCTAGCACTACCGCCATAATTATGATACTTTACTTAGGTTATGAAGACTACTTATTACTTAATTTACAAGTTAAAGGGAGGCCGCCCACGTGCACAAAGGAAAAATGGGTTATATAAAAGCATTGCGAACCTCGCTTTGAAGGCTTTCAGCCGTTACGTTGCCTTCATGTAAAATAATATGTTTATGGAGTAAATTGTAGGAGATCGTTTCAGTCGACCTTATTTTTGCACGGATAAGCACGTTATTACTACTCCTGTTTTATAAGCTTTGACGTGAAAGCTAAAATAGTGTCTTGTTTAAATTAGAGTATAATGCCTCATTAGCCAAGTGGTCCTGAGCGCGACTGCTACACTAGAGGTCCCAGGTCCGATTCCCAGGTCGAGCAAAGTGTTATTGGGTTTTTCTATGAAATTCCTAGTAGCAGCTCGGAGTTAGGAATTTGTGCCCGGTTAATGGCCATAAATTCGCCCCCTATTACATGGGACCTAAACATACCGGCGAACTATGGGTGTACTACATTAGTACGCCACTGCCTAACCCTTCGGGGAATACAGGCGTGATGGTATGTTATGTTATGTTTAAATTAGATAATTTTGCCTCCTTTTCTTTTGGAGATTACTGCTCACCTGATGGTAAGCCATCCTTACACACCTGCAACACCAAATGAATTGCTGATGCGTTGCCGAGCCTTCACGGACTGCAGACTGCCAGAGTCGCAGCAACCAAGAGAGAATTGGCACTCACACGCCATAGTCGACACATGACTGTGTTTTTCCCCAGCCTATAAGACCTCACCCATTTTTTCAGCTCTTACGACATGCGTCTCTCTCAATGATGAGGTACTAACTGTATTCTGACCTGTCTTAAATATAATTAACCCAAAGCTATCTTTAAATTCACCCACATCACCTGTCTCTGGCATCCAAATTAAAAAAAAAAAAGCTTACTAGCAATGTGGGTCGCACATAGAGAAAATATCCTACCCTACTAGTATTCTCGTTAACCCTTCGTGCTAAGCTAAATGCTTGTGTTAAGAGTGAGTTCACGTCGGTAGTGCAATGGGTGGGTTTCGAACCAGCAACCACATGATCGCAACTCCGACGCCCTAGCCATTATGCTACCGCCGCTTATCTAATTACATCACTTAAATCATACCTATCAAGTCTAATAGAATAATGTAGGTACACGATTTACCTGTTGCTTTAATATGGCAGCATGGTTGACAAAGTTACGCCTTTGAGTTAAAAGCCAAAGCTTATGTAATTTGTTACATAATACAAGCGGGAACAGGTGTCGCCAAACTGTTGTTAGAAACCAACCGAGCCAGAATTAATTTGAACTTCGTGTATTCCTAATCTGTTAATTGTAATTTATAACTGTTCTATCTCTGATAGTGTTGAAATTGGAATGTGGGGATTTTTAATCTGTATCAAAAAATACTTAAATACTTCATGTTTATCCATACAACCATATCATCACGCCTGTATCCTCAAAGGGTGGTTGAGGTGTACTGATTTACAACAATAATCAATACAATACAGTAGTACAGTATTAATTCGATCATAAGGTCCAATCCAATAAAGCCACAGTCATATTTTTATAGGATAGTGGCCACAGGGGCAGACGGATCGTCTGATGGTAAGATATCACCACCGCTCATGGACACCCGCAACACCAGAGGAGTCACAAGTGTGTTGCCTTTAAAAGGGAGCACCCTCTCTCTCATTACTCATTCGCCATTAATCGTGTTTATAACCATTATCGTTATCTGTACTCTCCGAAGGGCTTAGCAGATGAGCACGTATACACTCACAGTTCGCTGATAGTTTAAGTCCCATGTAGGTAGTGAGCCTATTGCCATTAACCGGACACAAATCCCATATTGCGACCTACAGACTACTATAATTTTCATAGAACAACCTAATAACACTTTCCTCGACCTGGGAATCGAACCGAAGACCACTAGACTAATTAGGCAGTTTACACGTTATTATTGCTTAGCGACAGAATATTTTGCAGTACAGCGGTGCCACCACACAATAAATCCAGCAGCGGAGTCCTACCACCTTAATAATAATATGTTGAAATTGCTATCAATCTTTCCCCTAATGGGACGATAAATTCCCAAATCATCCGAAATATCCTCACATGATATATTCCGTGGCTTACTCCATGCCCAACTTTCCAATTTATATAACGATAAATATAATCAAATGACATACCCAGTGGTTTACTCTGTGCCCAACTTTCAACCTTTCCACTGTATGGGACGATAAATTCCCAAATCGCCCGAAATATCCTCACATGACGTACCCAGTGGTTTACTCCATGCCCCACTTTTCACCTTTCCACTGAATGGGCCGATAAATTCCCAAATCATCCGCAATATCCTCCCGTGCTCAACTTTCCTCATAGCCCGTGGGAAGATCAAACTACTTCACTATGCATATAAATCCATACATACTAACTAGTTACAAAGGACGTTTATCACAATAGTTAGAAAGGTCATTCAATTTCCTTCAGTTGATAATACTTCAATGGAAGGATAGACACAAATAAACCTAAGTAAACACAGTCCCATAATGTTCTGTAACTATTTTAGGAAATATTTTCTTTTGACGAAGCCTCAAAGATCCGATTACGTCATAAGGTTCTAATTAGTTAGCAACGGTTTTTTGTCGAGTGGCTGTCTAGTGGGTTCCATTCCCATGTTCAGTTCGTTTTGCACCTATTAAGAATTAATCAATTATTATTCGCTTATACCAATGCCTAAGGTGGAATCAGCATCATATCGGCCAAAAGACTTCCAGTGCTGAAAAAATGACGACAAAAGCTTTATCCAAAGACTTCTACAAGGATCGGTTATATGCTGCCTGCAGCCAACTTCTCCCACTTTTTAAGTTTAATGTACTGCAATTGATAAAGGTTAAATTGAACTAAACTTAACCAATTATTTCTAAGCGCTTAGCAAGTTTTGAATAGTACGTACCCTACCTACATTGTATAAATAAAACTACGCAAATAATAATGATTCTTACAAGAAACATTACCATACACTGTGTACCATAATTAATTCAAATTTATTTGAAGTTTTGTAGGTAGGTAAGCTCAAAGTAAAATATTACTCGTATTTAACGTACTAGGCGTATTAGGCGTAATTAACGTACTCTTTTAATTAGACAGTCTGTAAAAGCCATTTATACATACTCCTACGGTATTTTGGTATCAAGAAATACAATAAGAGGTAGAGTTTTCTTTAAATAACTTCTTTGAACATTGCCTTAATCATATTAATGGGTATGTATTTCACTTACAAAGTATTTTTGCGTGCCCTCAAAGGGGCCATGATTTAATAATTCGATGGTATTGATTTTCCTCCTTTTACTCAAATACTTTGTACCTTCTTGCCGTTTTTGTACAAACACAAGATTGACAATCGACAATTTGACAAAAGATGTAGATACCTAAAATGTTTAATTGTTTTTTAATAATAAACATACCATCAGGCCTGTATTCCCCGAAGGGTTAGACAGAGGCATACTAATGTACGCCCACAGTTCGCCCGTATGTTTAGACCCCATGTAATAGGAGGCGAGCCTATTGCCATTGACCATGCAAAAATCCCAAACCCCAAGCTGCTACTGAAAATTTCATAGAAAAACTCAATAAGTAACACTTCGCTTGACCTGGGATTCGAACCCAGGACCTCCAGCGTAGCAGTCACGTTCAGGACCGTTAGGCTAATGACGCAGTTGTTCTAATAAAATTATTAAAACTAGGGTAACAATTTAATTTGCTACGTCGTAGTTATTTGGCTACGAAGACTTCGTAGAACTCGTTTCTTTAAAACAGCGAATATTTTTAAAGACACTTTTATTCCTTTCAGAATCACGTTGAAAACAGGCAATTACTAATATTTCTGACCATCTCATTTACTAATGAGATGGTCAGAAATATGGCTAACCAGTCGTGCATTCAACTACTACTAGTTGAATGCACGACTGGTAAGCTAAAGATCCTAGGTTGGTTTCTCAGGTCGGGGAAAAGATTTATTGGGTTTACCTATGAAATTCTTCATAACAACTTAGAGGTTAGCTTTGTGCTTGGTGAATGGCAATAGGCTCGCCGGATACCTGCGACTGTGCCTCTGCCTAAGCCTTCGGGGAATACAGGCGTGTACGTTATGTTTTTATGCTATAAAAATCCATTTTGTTCAAGAATCACTATAATTTACCGAGTTTTAATTTCCAATGTATAAGTGTAAAAATTACAGTTAAACTCTATTGGTAACTGCGATACAAATCCCTGAAGTTAGTGTAGATACTGTAAATATAAGATTCAGATTTATTAAAAATATTACACGGCAGACCTAGACGGAGATGCCGGGATGAGCTTGACTTCTTCTGGAAGGATTGGCCCAAAATAGCGTTGAGCCGTGACGAATGGAAAGAGGGAAGGGAGGCCTTTGCCCTGCAGTGGGACGACAATGGCTGAATAATAATAATAATAATAATTACGTCAGGGTTCTAGTTACATTGAGTACCTAGGTGGTGTAGTACACGAAGGTGGGTGATAAAAAAACAGTACTAACGTACTATGAAAACAACAGTAGGTAACCTAAGTAAGCTTTCCTTTTCCCAGTAAATCAAACAGTATTTAATATTCTATACGCCTAGCCAATGTTGTGCCGAAACACTGGTACATATTAATTGGATCAACAACAATTTTATTAACTAGTAAATTGTATAACTAGTTGGTAAATACATCGGCTAAAGGGGGTTAACTAAATGGATTAGGTATATGTAGGTGTATATTTCGCAGGTATATCGTCAAAACTATTTCTTTAGGCTTGATTCCCTCCTACGCTGACGTCGGTCTACCTACATAAGCATATTCTCTGAGTTAGAAACTATCAGTTGAGATGAAATTCATTCAGTTATCATAAGAGTGAAGATGATGAAAAAAATATGATTAAAGTTAATTCAATTAAAAATAGCCATGAACACTTTTCGATAGGCAAGTTACCGTAGACATGTTTGTTAATCAATCATATTTGATAAAAAATATGTCTCATATGGTTAACGGATGGGTGAAGGTCGATCTTCCACGTCTCTCGTACTAAGTGTCCTATAAAAAGTTGTGTATACGCTCGACCGACGTACGCGACCGAAGCCAGCGTAAGAGTAAATCAAGCCTTAGAATAAAGGAGCCTGCCCACTCCACCATCTAATACCGTAGTAAGAACGTGTCAGACAACAAATATTATTTGCATTGAGAAGTATGACACTATGCCAACTAGACCGTTCCGTCACTGACCAACAGCGATATACGGATGATCAGATCGGTCACCCATCTATGATTTGACCGCGGAAAGCACAGTTTAATATTCCAGATCGATTGATCCACATATTTATTACGTAACTTAGATATCTACGATATACCAGGGGTTATAAATCAAGCCAATCTTATGCTAAGACACGGCATAGCTCTTAATTATCGCATATTAATGAATTGACTTAGCCCTCAATGTCACATTAACGAATCAATGTTCGATTGTTGATCTTGTTTAATGTCTTGCTGTGTTTATCTAAGTCGTACTATACTATATACCGTATATTGTATACCGACCATTTGCCGATTTAATAGATGGTTTAAAGAGCGAGCCTACTGTTTCTATTCGAGCAAATACAATTTTTTTCACCTCTGCCAAATCCCTCGGAGAGTACAAGCGTGATTGTACCTATATAGATATACTAGCAATGTGGGTGGCACATTACTAGTATTCTTGTTAACCCCTCTTGCCAAGCTAAATGCTTGTTATGATTGAGTTCACGTCAGTAGTGCAATGGGTGGATTTCGAACCGGCAACCACATAATCGTAAGCCCGACGCTCTAGCCAGTAGTTTTTAAATCAGCTTTAAATAACAAGCCCCGTGCCGTGAGGAACTTCATATCAAATAATTTACAATTTAACGGACATAATTACATCAGGATTCGAAACAACATTCGTGGAACACAAATAAGTACTGAGATCTTCGCCAAACAGGCACCGGAAACAGTAAAAAATACAATATCTATGCAAAGAAAATGTGTGCCCTGTTAACAAGTCAAAAAGCAGAGCGGAATGTTCTCGAATTTCATAAATATAATATTATATTTAAATATTTCAGAGGCAACCATACCCGCAGTATGATAATTAACTGTGCCCGTTGTACCAAGTAGCGCCATCTGTCGCCGCTCAAAGTAATAACGAGTACATTTTTTACAAAGTTCAACGTGACAGATTGAAACAGCCGATAAAAATAATTGTGTACTGAAAATATACCTTTGACATCTCATTTTTCGTAAAAGATTAATGTGCTTCTTGTTCGTGATAGCTAGATGTTACTGACATGTACTCGTCTAGGCTAGACAATTTAATTGCCTATCTTACGCCTGGCCGTCCGGTCGACAAGCCGGGTATCGGACAAACTTTAGTCTTTTACAATCAATCAACATGTCAACAGCCCACGCAGAACTTGTTCAAACTACAATTTTCCTATTCTTCGATTTTGTTGACGGGCGGCCCGTCGTGTGGGCTTAAAGAACTATATAAATTCAGTTCACGTCAAAGTTTCACACAAGTTGTACCAGTATTATCTAAGTTTTTAATAAGATTATCATAAATGGCTTTATACTTCCTGGTATTATTTGCCTATTAAAATGTACAATACCTCACAAGTCACGCCTAATTACTCCATTATATTTCATTGCATATTTACCTTGACTGATTCTTCTGTTTATAACACGTTAACAAAGGAATTTTAAAAATAACTAGCTTTTGCCCACGGCTGGCTCTCGTGAAGCTATGTTAGGATTAGAAAACGATCCCAAAAATAATTTAATCAAAAACCAACAGTGATGATCTCTTCTTTGTATGGATTTGTTACATCAGATAGTTTAAGTTGAAACATATTTTTTCAAACAGTGATAACAAAATTAAAATTTACACAATAGTTTTTAAGAATTTAAAAAATCTCCTTTTTGGGACTACAGAAACGTTTATATACCCTAACCCACTTGTTTTTGTAAATATCTTCAATGTACAGACATAGCTTTTTCACGATTTTATATATTAGTAGAGAAGAGATGAATAATGTTCACTTTTTAGGTCAACACCATTTACACAGTAATTAACTATATAACAAACTTCATGTTGAATCTCAAACTAAACATGAAACTTGATTAGAAACTCAATTAATTTCCAACAAAGAACAACTAAATGAGCTCGAAAGTATGGAACTGCTTAGAACAATGGGCTAACAAGTTTATATTATGTATTTGTGCCAACAACCGGATCGAAATATTCAATATCAACGTGAATTTCAATAGAGTGTCCTCCACAAGAATATTGGAGGCAAATCTGAATATTCCTCGGCAATTTAGAAAAAAATATGTTAATCTATTCCTCGAGAGACGGCGACTATTTTCATAAATTGATTGCTTCAAGCCAATATCGAAAGAATTGTAGATAATATTGAATTATCTAGATTTTTTTTTGGCGTAGGGGGGTAAACGAGCGGACGGATCGCCTGATGGTAAGCGATTACCGCAGCCTATGGACAGACAAGCAACATTAGAGCAGTCGCGTTACAAGTGCGTTGCTGGCCTTTTGGGCCTCCGGTATCCTCAGTCACTTAGCGAAACACAACGTAAGCGTTATTATCATTAACTTTATAATAAGCATCGCCCTTGGCGGCATTACTTTTGAATGTCGGAAAAAATCATCTTTGCATTGCAAGTTCATAGTTATGATATCCTAGTGATATAACCATTGGACTGCCAAGCCAAGGGTCTGACTTCGAGTTCGAGAATTCGGGTTCGAATCCAAGACCTCTGACTTTTCGAGTGCGTAAAATCATGCATCGTCGGAGTTAAGATTGTTATTGGGACCAAATATTTATAGTATATATAGTCTAGTAATGTAATTTATGTAACTAAAAGTGACCACGATATGGCACAAAATCCTATACTTATTAACATGTAAAACACATCAATAATTTCAAAAAGAACACAGAAATTATAGCCCTTTTGTTTAATAAGAACGGTTTCTAAATTATGTGCATATTATATCAACCTTTGACTTGGATAGATAGTCAAAGATATCAACTTAACTTTATGAAAACCCCTTTCAATACAAGAAAAAACATCTCATGTCTAGACTCAATATTGAATTACAATTGTACGGGCAGCCTCGATACACTTGAATTAATAAAAAATAACTGAAAATATACCTATACTACTAGTATTCTATTATCTGTGCCTATACTATCCAAACGTTGATAAAATATTAAAATAAACTAAAAAACTGGTGAATAAAATGTTTTTCCAGAAGTCGTCAAAATAAAATAATATTTTGCACTTTTATTTGCACGTCTTGGTTTAAGGGTCTGTCATTTGGTATGTGCCCGCCGCCGCCCGTTGGGAACAGACCTCTCTAGAGATGACTTTTGAAGCCAATTTCCATGACCGTTTTGCCAACCCTTATAAAAACTACCAAGTACCCAATTGAATGTCTATAAATTTTCCATTTTATCTATAGACCCATAATAGTTTGCAGTTCTTCCCTTCCATAGGGTATGCAAATAAAAATATATTAAAACATTTTATATTATTACATACCTATCTTGTTACTGTTCCCTTTTTATAGAAGAGGGACACAAGCAAGCAAGCAGGGTCGATCACGGTCGCCCATCGGCCTTTAAGAAAAAAAACCATGCATATACAGGCTACCGATTTAGCCATCTGCACTCGTAAAAGGGGTGATTCTGCCCGCCAAACAACTTTCCCAATGAAATCCATAAATGATACGTGAAGGGAAAGACGACTTTTGATAAATGACTTTGGCCATCTACTTTTTTATAGGAACATTTATTTACTTTTCACGAACAGGGTATGAGACGGGGCTTCATAGGACAAATTGTTGAGTACGATCGGTAGAATCACGCCTTTAAAGGATAAATGGGACTAAATCGACATCCTGTATATTAATAGATATAGCAATGATATTGCACTTTAGCGAATCCTATTACAGAAGGAGCAAAGAGGCAAATAAATGGACGTGGGAGAGCCATGCTTCTGCACGAATGGGCTGGCTCGACCAGAGTGATACCATGGCCTCACGGAAAACCGGCGTGAAACCGGATACCGGAGGATACCGGACGCACAAACCCTTTTAATGGGCGGGCAACGCACTTGCAACTACTCTGGTGTTGCGGGTGTCCATGGGCGGCGGTATTTGCTTACCATCAGGTGAGCCGTCTGCTCGTTTGCCCCCCTATCACATAAAAAAGATACATATTATAGATCCGTATACGTTATCAATACTTTAATATAGGATATAAAGTATCCTGTTTGTAAAGTTATCTATATTTTAGCCTACTATAAAGCCTTACAGAGTGATGTTATTAGTCTTGTTCACCACGTTCCATACAAAAATATATTGAAAATAATAGTAATTTACCCCAAAGAAAAATACAATCCATTGATCTCAATACTACCATACAAAACATACATAATGAACTCATTATATGTCCCACTGCTGAGCACGGGTCTCCTCTCACAATGAGAGGGATTAGGCTATAGTCCACCACGCTAGCCTAATGCGGGTTGGCAGACTTCGCATGCCGTCGAGAAAATCTCTCAGACGTGCAGGTTTCCTCACGATGTTTTCCTTCACCGTTTAAGCGCGTGATAATTAACTATTATTACGCACATAACTTCGAAAAGTCAGAGGTGCCTTGGATTTGAACTCGAAACCTTTGACTTGGCAGTCCAATGGTCATATCACTAGGCTATAACGGCTTCATATATAATAATAATAATATAAATAATACTACCATATCTCCCATTTATTCTATCCGAAGGCACTTCTCAAAATACAACCACGAAATGGCAGCCACATCGACAAAAATACCACAGACGCCTTCAAACGACTCTATTTATAACACAAAGGTAACAAAACGTTTACTTTTAGCTGGTAAATGAAAACGGACGCCTGGTGCAAACGCAGCCTAACCACTACGAGCCAGCATTTCATTCGCTGGCCACTGAACCGGAAGGAGCGTACAGCCTCTGAGCACGTTTTTGAAATAGTAAATGACTTTTCATTTAAGCGCGTGATTCATGATTCTTTTGGTGCCAGTTAAGTATTTGAACTCGTAATTTCGGTATGCGGACTTGAAACGGACTTCTGGGCTGAACTGATTTAATGATTTCTTTATACCTAATCTCGAATTGGTAGGTTTCTTCTGTAATGTCTCAGTGTCAGTCCAATTATAGCAAGGTTCAAAATTGAAGATTTCAAGTCTACTATTTTATTGTGTCAAAATCGTCAATCAATGACTTCAAAATTGTCGTTTATTAAGTCGGCAAACGAGTTGACGATCCACCTAGTGGTAAGGGCGTCCCCAAGGACATCTTCAACACCAGGGGAGTTACTGATGCGTTGCCGACCCTTAAGAGCGCCTATAGACTGCAGATTGTCAGAGCCGCAGCAACCGAAGAGGACTGGCTCTTACCGGCAAAAGTCGAAACACACGCCAAGGTGCTTTACAAAATACTCTGACGTAAGGGTGGTCGCTAGCCAGTCACATCGGAAGAGGTTCTACTACGGATCAAATCTTTTTTTGACTGTACATTTGAATTAGGAATCATTTCATAAGCTTCGGGCTCAAATAAGGCTCTACTAACAACAAAACTACAAAATTTATGTCGGCTTACTTCATACCCGCACCAACTTACTGTACATTACATATTTCAATTAAACACTTTTTTAAATTGAAACATTTTAATAGCGGGGAGCATAATTAAACATTCTTGGTTCAATACTGGCAATATTGCATTTACGCGGGAGGAAAATGGAATAAATTAAAATGCTTACGTAATTTCGTTAATTATGGGTGCAAAATACCGAAATGCGATCGGCAAAAACGTGAAACTGAAGCAATTTATGACAACGTAGGCGCTTTATTATAAAGTAGATCCGTATAGAATATACAGTAGTTTATGTAACATAATATATTACTGTAATGTATAAAAGAACACGCCGTTGAGAAAATTTCTCGATATGCAGGTTTTCTCACCATATTTTCTTCGTTTAAGTGCGTGATAATTAATTATTTATAATATACATACAAAATTGATTTCGAACCAACGTGTACCTCAGATTCCAACTCAAGACCTTTGGACATAATTGGATTAAATGGTCATATCACTATTCTATTAACTATCGTTGTTTTTTTATGGGATAGGTAGCGGGCAAACGAGTTACCGGATCGCCTGATGGTAAGCGATCACCGGCACCCATGGACACCCGCAACACCAGAGGAGTAACAAGTGCGCTCCCGGCCTTTTAAAAGGGAGTACGCTCTTTTCTTGAAAGTTTGATAGGTCGTATTAGTCCGGAAATACTGCAGGCGACAGTTCATTACACAGTTTAAAGTTTTATGCCATTATAATATAAAAAAGTTTAAATGACTGGCGTCAGACAAAGCAGTCCATGAACAATCATCTAAGATTGATAAATCCATTCCGCAAACCTCCCGATAAAAAAGTAGAAGAAATACCAATTCTGACGGAGTCCACACGTAGACAGGTAAAAATGTCACAGCAATATGACGCGACTTCCATCGCTGTTTAGCATCCGAAACATGTCTAACCCCCAAGACACGTCACGACAACATGTTCAAATCTGCACACATGCGACACCCACAGCATGAAAATCACAGACACGTCGTATCAAGAAATGTTTACGACGCCAACTCATCGGACTGTGAAAGAAAACATTTTTCGCCACTTTCCTCCGTTAGTGGCACTCTGTTGCGGAGATTCCTTAAAAGCCGGAAAATTTGTCCAATTTGCTCTTTGGCCCGTCTTTGATATTTTGATTCAAAAGAGATTTTATGTACAGTTCGCGACGCGAGCACAAAGCCGATTTCAATAGACATGTCGGGCTTTACATTGTCTGCGAAAACATTTATAAAGTGCAATAAACAATATGAATTGTATATACAATAGTATTGAGATATAGTCCTGAACAGATCTATTTGCATAAGTAAATATCACTTATCAATAAAATTAGTATTCAAACAGTTTATTTTGACATAACATTGTAAGTATGGCCTACATTCGCTAATTAAATCATACATATAAGGTATTTACGTAAGCACATGCTCGTTTCAAATTCGGGTCTCGCACGGCGACGGTAGTAGTCCAATGAATTTTGCCGTAGGCAAAGTGGAGACGCATCGCCGAAATCCTTCGGGGGTTACTTAGAGACTTTGTCATGTAAATCAGCCACTCCAACCCCTAGGGGAGGCATTCAAACTGAAATATTGTAAATATTTTAGTTGTGAATAGATACGACTACTTTGATCTGGATAACGTTGTTTTTAGTGAACCTGTGAAAATTTTGACCGTAGACCAGGCATTTCTTTCTTTGAGCATAACTTTTCATTTAATTGTATTATAATCTCATTAATTTTTACTATTACCTACTACGTAATAACTTGTATCCGACTAATACAAAAGGCATACTTAGACAACGTTTAGAATTATTATATTTTAGTCTCGAACGTAATATCATAATAAATATAATAATATCCATATTCTGTACTTTATTAAAAAACTGCTACACCGTATACCTACAGGTAGATATTTGTAACAATTTAAATAATTTACCTACAGTGTTTGTAATAAATACTCTATGAAAAACAAAAAAGAACTGTGATAAAGTAACGGTTCCATGAAGTGAGCTATATCTTTATTCTTTAACAACAGATATGAAATATTCCTTAGCGATAATATTGATTTTTTCCAATGGTGAATTATTCTGCTTCCTATAAGAATATCACTTGAGTGGGCGACAGATTTCATCTTTGTGATGCAAATCAGACCTTTGAGAATTCATAGCTCAAATAGGGTGGCAAAGGTAGCTGAGATGAAACATACCTTTATGTATGGGAACTGTGTCGATGCAGAAATGATTTTTCAGCTACAAAGGAAACGTAAGCGGATCTTTACAAGCTCAAAGTTACAGAACATATTTTATTCTTCTTGTTGCTCTGACTGCCTTATTAGTGTAATAGTCGTTGGCGTAGAGGTTCTGGATTCGATTCCCATGCCGAGCAAGATTATTGGATTCTTCTATGAATTTTCAGTATATATAGCAGGTTGGAATTTGGATTTGCGTCCAGTGTGACTTCTTTTGGTGCTACTGGGCAAGTGACAATTAAAATGAACTAGGTATTATTGTGTATTCATGCTGACAGAAGATCTATCACGCCTGTTATTTGCCTGGTATTTATTTGATTATTACGTCAGAGAGGACCTGGTTTCAATTCCCAGGTCGAGCAGTTTTATTGGGTTTTCTATTAAATTCTCAACAGCAATTCGGAGTTTAGATTTGATCTCGATTAATGGCAATAGGCTCCCACATTATTATATGGGACCTAAATAGTAGATATGTTTAGGTTCCCTACTAACCGTGGTTGTACATCAGATCAGATCGCCTGTGCCTAACCCTTCAGGAAATATAAGCATGATCGTATATTATGCTTTTATAGCGATTTTCTTCTCACCTTATACGTTATATCTCCCTATTATAAATGTTCCTCGAGGAGCTTCCAATTAAATTGTCATGCGTGTACCGGAACGCCGGAATCCAGAAACAGGATCCTCACCAAATAGACCTACACAAACGGAACTGTTTGGTGCCTATTATTAAATAAACAAAGGCCTTTTCCTCGATTTACATTTCCGTTGCCAATTTCATTAGGCCAAGAGTTATTCGCTCGGGGAGTCCGAGTAACGTACATTCTCTACCACGGTCCATAGTTAATTACATATTTAGATGTAATTAGGTATTTAGTTCACGAGGGTTGGATATTTTTGTTTTGTCTTCGTTTTTTTTTTCATTCTGTACTAATGTAAGTACTTATAAGTGACAGAGGTTGAAACCTTTTTTCTTTCTATTAAAAACGTTGCCCCATACTACGATTTTCTACTATATCGTGGATGCTTTTACAAACACAAATTCTCAGTTAAACGCCCAGACCCATAACAACTATCTGTATCTCATACAAATATTTGCCCCATGTGGGGATTGAACCTACAATACGTAGCGCAGAAGCTGATCGCTCAGCCGCTACACCATACGTGTCGTACATAATTCTATCGATACTGTGAGTCTGGCATCTGTCCTTTTGTTATTAAAAATACTAGTCCTTGTAACCAAGTTTGCTAAGTCAGTAAATTTGTACCATTAGGCCGGCTCCCCACGTTGGCCCCAATGGCAGCACCAAAGCTATTCGGCCAACGTGTGGACTAGAAAATAGCGTTGGTTCCAACACCCATGTAGCTTGCTGACGAATGATGATAGGTTCAAATCAAAATTCGAACGGGCGATTAATAAACGCCGTGTGCTTGCGGCCTTAATCCTACAATGCCTACACCACTAATTTACTTATGTATTGAACAATACAATAATTTTATAGCTAAATAGAGTATTCCAACAATGATGATGAATCGATGCACGGTTCCATGCATATATTCATCAGCAACTTCAAACCGAACAAAGCCAAACACATGGGTTGCTAATGAATAAACATAGGTGACACCTACCTACGCTTTGACACTGATTAGATTCAGTTAGCCTTTTCCTAAACAGTTTGAATTCTAGTCTAGAATTCTACTTATTCTCTGATTAGAATAGATGAATATTTAAGTCTGAGATGAATTTCCAATACTAACATAATACCAAAATCTAGGTTAAAAATTAATCTAGGTTCCTGCTGTATCATTTCTTCACTGGAAATAAATGTAGGTAAAATAATGCAATTCTTGATAACTTTTCGAACGAATCTTTAACGATTTTCCGGTCTTTTATTTACAGGGAAGTATCAAGTAGTAGTAGACAAAATGGTATGGTAGGAACGTGTAGATTAACGGTGTCTCGAATAATAACACAATTTTATAAAAGATAGCTTCTGCCCGCGACTTCGTACGTGTAGCGTGATGATATATAGCCTATAGCCTTCCTCAATAAATGGGCTAAATAACACTGAAATATTTTTTCAAATCGGACCAGTAGTTCTGGAGATTAGCGCGTTCAAGTAAACAAACAAACAAACAAACAAACTCTTCAGCTTTATATATTAGTATAGATATAGATATTATATGCCGAATGAAATTGAATAAATGCGAAAATTAAAATATGATTATAAGTACCTCTAAAATAATAAATTATGATTCTATGTGTTTCAAAGAAAAATTTAGATTAGCGCGTTCAAGCAAACAAACAAACTCTTCAGCTTTATAGATTAGTAAGTATAGATGTTTGGATTATGATTGATTTTGATATTACCTACGAATTACCTTGAATTGTATTAATTTTTGTAAATGTTCTGGACGTAACTGGGAGTTCTTATATAGAAACACCAGCAATTTTTTTTGTCAAAATCATCATTAAATGACTTCAAAATTGTTGATTTTTGACAGTCCCTGTGTCATTGGACGTCCATTCTGATACAATTGAAACAGCAGACTTGAACTCTACTACTATAATATTAGATACATAATACCCGAACAACAAATAATTTGAACTTCTTCTTCTACTTCGCTCATGCTCATTACTTAATTACTATGCGACTGCTACGCTAGAGGTTCTGGGTTCGATTCGAAAGTATTATTGGGTTTTTCTATGAAATTCCCAGTATATCAGCTCGGAGTTAGACGAACGACAAAACACATATCTGGAAATAAAGTTGAACATCCCTTAAAATACATTTAAAGAAGTCAAACGTACTATAAGGGATATTCACAAATCAATCAAACATGGGAAATCACAATCCTCTTACCATAAATGGCCAAAAAATAACTAAAGTTAATAATGAGAAATACTTAGGCCTGGTTCTTGACAGTCAGCTTTCTTGGAAACCACACATTGAAAAAATTAAAAATAAAATCAACTCATTAACAGGCGCCCTACGAGGTATAGTACAGTGTCTACCAAGACATGTGCGATATACCATATATAACTCATTGGTCAAATCTCATCTAGACTACCTAATTGAAATATGGGGATCAGCAGCAAAAACCAACCTAAAAAAATTACAAGTAACACAAAACAAAATAATTAAAAGACTATTTCAATATGCATACCTAACACCAACCATTAAAATATACAAAGAAACTAAACTAATGAATTTAACCCAAACCTACATATATAAAACCTGCATTTTTGTAAGGAAAGTTATTACTAAAGATATTAACTCTCAAATTAAATTTACAAAGAAAATAGACCATCATAAACGCATGACTAGACAGGCTTATAATCTCTGCCTAAAAGTACATAGGACAAATATAGGAAAAAAGAGCATTCTAGTAGAGGGAGCTCAAAACTATAACAAATTACCCAAAGATATTAAGGAGGCAAAATCTATGTTAATGTTTAAGAAATTGTTAAAAAGCCACATTATGAAGGATTTTTCATTAATAACTTAGGCAATGTATGTATTACTTTTATAAACTTTCTTAATAAATATGCCTCACAATACATATAAATAAATATAACCAATTAATGCATTCTCATTTAGTATGCATATATTAAAATATATATAGATATATATTAGTTTATAAATAAAAGCGACTAGCACAAAATACTTATACAAAATAACATGTTAATAAAATAAAGATAACTCCTCCAAATCCAACTCTCCTCCAAATCTGTTTACTAATTAATAAAACATTACCTACATCTGTACACTAACGAAATTTATACTTACCACCTAATAATAATATACTACATAACTACCTAAAGCTAATTTCTTTTTTTTATATTATAGTTGTATTCAACAAATAACATAATCAATGCAAAAATCTATGTTAATTAAAAAAACTAGAACTATGCATTATTAAATACAATAATAACATTTTAACTATAGAATTTCAAATTCAATCCTATGTTATCCACTATGTGACCGGCCTTAGTAAACATCTATTGTCTTCGTGCACCGGTAACGAACATAATATGAATTTGTGTGTGTTTTTTTTACTACTTTTTAAGAATACCCCACATTTGTGCATTTTAATCTTTGTACCTACATATTACTAAAATCTAATTTTGTATAAATTTAGCATATAGATAACTACGCCAATCGGTTATATTATACTTATTGTTCACTATTATTGTATTTTCTCTGTAAGTGATTTATTTATAAGTCTTTTGAGAAAATAAATGTCTTAAACCGTATTCCAACTTATTTCTAGCTGAGAATTTTATTTAGAGGATATTTGCAGTGTTTTATATATTGTTACTAATAATTATGATCAACGTCCATATTTCGATATCTCCTAATATAGGGCACTATATTAAGAGGTATCAAAATATGGCTACCCAACAAGAGGTATTTTGTTTTTTTATATCATAAAAACCATGATCTTAATTTTAGAGTTAAAAATAAATCATTTTGTTTTAAATTAATTGATTAGTTTAAAAAAAACAAGAATTCAGTTTACTCATTAGGTATTATTTAGGAGGGAGGTATTGATTTAATCCGAGTCGGACTTACATACACATTATATCACCGAACGTTTTGGTGATGCGTGTGTGGACTGCGATCCTCCATAAACAATATAATATTATAATACAAACACGAGCACACATCCCCCACCGCCAGAAACCATTGTATCTCTAACACAATATACACAGAACAGCCACTCGAATGACATATGAGCCCGAGCGTTTTGCCATCAACAGTTTCAAATATTTGGCGTTACGTTGAGATGTAGCCGTCCTAAGCAAACAGACTTGGCGACCCCGACTAAGATCGATGGTATCACGGCAGACCTGACATGTCTTTGCATTCTAAATAATAAACACGCTTTACGCCAATAATATTACATTCTGTGTAAATACGCTTTAGGGTTGTAGGTACCGAAATATTTTGTCTACAGTATTTTATTAATAAGCTATTTTTTTGCTTCAACTATAATATAACGTCACAATGAAAACTGAATACCTATCTAAGAGAACGATTTTAGATCTACCACATAGGATCCCCATCCTAACGCATTAAACTAATCAATCTAAAAGAAAGTTGAGATGTTTAGTGACATGGCTTTTGTTGGATTTTCCTTTGTTACAGATAAAAAATCTTCCAAAGTATAGATCAATAGTACCTACTTAAGTAATGATCCCTCAAAAATCTGTTTTAGAAAATTAAGAAGCGCTAGATGCTGTTTATGATGTCAAATGACAAGTACTTAGTATTGTATCATAATCAAAGATATTAATTATAAACTCAATACATACTAAGCCAGTGAAGCGATAGCGTGAGTTATTAATACAAGTAAAGCATGACCCTACCGACCAAAGATTGCAACGAAGAAAATATAATTATTATATTTTAAAACATCAAAGAATATAAATACATTACCTATACAGTTGCGACACTGTTAATCGCAACACTAAAGAAGCGCTTGATCTTTACCATCCTCCGTTCTATAACACACTTCCAGGTTCAAACTTCAAAACCATAAAAGTTAAATTGAAAGTCGAGAACAAAAAGAGATTTCAAAATGCAAAGTGCAAAGCGCAAAGCAATTTCAAGGAATGAGTCTCGGTATTTGAAACAAGAACTACTTTACCTAGCTAAACGTTTCATAGAGAGACCAATTGGGGGTTAGATATCGAAGCGATTTTGAACGGCAATTGTCAGTCACTCAGGAGAATATTCTCGGTACACGCTATAAATGTTGGATTTTTCTAGATTCAACCTATTTCTGTCCGCGATACGTGGTGTACGTACAATATTAAGCGTACCAGATATCAGATTTTGTTAGGATGATGTTCTATTTTTGGAAACTGGGGAACTGCTAGAATGTTATGGCAACACTCCCTTAAATGGAAGAACCTCCACGAAATGGAGTTTGTTTTTTAGGTGACTCTGTATCTTGTTTTGTGGTTACTTAAATTGAAATAATTAGGTAATGCTACAATTTGCTTCAAATGACAACATACACACACAGTAAGCTAGAATGTTTATGTCCCATGTCATAGATGTATCCAAACTTCGAGCTGCTACTGAGAATTTCATATTAAAACCCAATAATACTTTGCTCGACCTGGGAATCAAACCCAAGACGTACCTATGCGTAAACCTCAACCTTCAACCCTTCCTTTTAGAAAAATAACAACAATCATTTATTAATTAATTATATTAGGTATTGGTGTACCTTTGTAGTCGATGAATGCCGTCCTTAATTAAAGAACAAAGCTATAAGTACTTATACGAATAATTATGCACGAAAAATAGACCTAGGTATAGGATATTATCATAACCTTTTCCTTTTTGAATTCGGTTAAAAAATATTTTAATAACTTACTTATAATAAAATTTAATAATAACAAAGTTAATAAAAACCGGGGATCTGACTGCGAACAACAGAAATAGGGAATATTATGAACGCCATTTTGTTTTTTTACGCTTTTTCCTCAGGAATGTTAATATTGAAACGTATCTAACCTCACCGTGTAATTAAAACTCATCAAGCCATTCCTTTGAAACAGGCAAAAAAAAAAGAACTAGACGCGCGAAAACATTACTCCGAGTACCTAGTCGGAAAAAAATTCTTCGCAAGACTACATACATTATATGGTATGAAGTAAGTAGGCACATTGACGTGCATGGAATAAATTTAACACCCAACAAAACATTTTTAAAATAAGGCAAAATATTTCTCTGTATAAATTATATACTTGTTTCTTTCAAACGGTGTCTCACCAGTTTTCAGCGCCTTTCTGAAAACACATAATGGATATAGCTACTATTTTATTTTTATTTCTCGTGACCAAGTTAATAGTTCTTCTACTATAATTTAAAAAAAGAGTAAAATAGCCTAGTGACATGACCGGTGGACTGACAAGCCTGAAGGTCTTGAGTTCGAATACAATGCACGTACCTCTGTCTTTTCAGGATAATTTCCTAGATAGGTACCTCCAGAATTTTAATTTCAAATTAATTTGCTTTAATGAATCGATGAAATGTTTATTTTTGTTTACCATGGTTAGAACTGTTCAGAATGGTCATAACACAAATTTTAAGTCGACGGTCCATTTATCGATTACCCGAAAAGCCGTAGTAGGTACTGTAGAGACTACTCCAAGAAGGAGATAATATTAAGGGTTGACTGGCAGGTATCAGACTAAAGAACAAACATTCAAGTATTTGAAGTAGAATGTATAGCAATTAATGACGTGCAGAAAAAAGATTGTCATTACTTTCTTGATTTTCTTCTAATACAGTCTTATCAATATCTCTCTAGAGCATTTTTTCAAAGTAAAACCCCCGTTATTCCAAGGTGCCTTCAAAAGTGGTGGAGGCAAGGTGGGTAACGATCCCGGTACCCCTCGCACCTCCTCTACCTACTTATCCTTAGAATACCTAGGTATCAGTAGGTAATACACTAATTTGATTGCATAGATCAGATTTGCAGCCCCTTTGTTTACAATACTGATATCTATCCACATCTCCTTAAATGATAGAGTACTTAGTCAACCCCAATGGCTTATACAACCTGCATAAGAGCAAGACCTGAAAGTAGTTTGTTAAGAATCGACTACTGCATGTGTTTTTAGTAACTATGTGATATTTTTTCTCAAAAACATAAAATTTACAGTACTACCTGACACTATCCCCCCCCCCCCATCAGTGGCTCGAGTTATGGAAAACTGAAATCTATTTGCACAAATTGTTATTGTGTGCGTGTGCGCACCGATATCGTAGTCGTTGCTGGTACGACTGTAGTACAGCCACGAGATTTGTGTTTAACTGTTATAACTAATTTCTTGAAAAAAATATGTTTGGGTATCTCAAAATAAGTTTAGGGTTTCTTTATTATAACTCGATATTCTAATTGATGTGTCTGAGAGGTCTAGCACTTATTCTATTACACTTTGTCTAAGTAGTTGAGAAAACGGTAGGAAATGAGAATGAATGTAGAGTATGAAACGTCGGAGAGCCATGCTTCGGCACCAATGGGCCGGCTCGACCGGAGTGATACCACGGCCTCACAGAAAACCGGCGTGAAGCAACGCTTGCGTTGTGTTTCGTCGAGTGAGTTGAGGTTACCGGAGGCCCAAACCCTTTTAAAGGCGGGCAACGCACTTGCGACTCCTCTGGTGTTGCGGGTGTCCATGGGGGGCGGTTATCACTTACCATCAGGTGATCCGTTTGCTCGTTTGCCCCCCTATCCCATAAAAAAATGCCCTATTTTTCTTATATTTATACTTTTCGATACAAGAGAAAATTCCAGTGCAGGGTAAAGTTCTTTAGAAAAGAAAACCTTATTATTATATGAATATAAACGTAGCTATAACTAGTACTACCTACTATCTACTACCTGTTCCTAGTCTATATTAGGTACAGTGGTATCTGATCCGAAAATAACTTTCACTTTTTATTGCTTACCTGTACAATCCCGGTAATACCAATTTGTGCTAGATAATATTATTAGGTATTTCGTTTTCATACGAGCACATAATACCTGGGGACGGCAGTGCCCGCGCCAACTCGAGCAAAACATGGGTTGACCGTACCTACCATTCTTTTTTCGAAGCGATCTGCGGCACTTTTGAGCCTCCTGTATTTTCGTTGTTATATTTTGATGAGATATCTAAAGTCCAAAATCCTTTTCTTGTCACTAAGGTACTTCTAGCATAGGTTTTTTTTTTATTTTAGCGTAGTTTGTAGGAGGAAACATAAAATTTTGAATGCGGTGCATACAGGTATAGGTTGAAGTGTACATTGCACATAAAAATCTAAAGCCAAGTCATATTTTGGACCAAGTTTTCGTTTATTAAATCAGGGCTTGTAAAGTTAGAAGCTCAGCTCCACTGATCTAACTAAGAGCTCTCTTCTATGAAAGAAGAATCGCATTGCAAGAATTGTATTTTTTACATCTTAGATTTGATAGGATACATATAATTATGTATCCTATCAAATCTATAGCAGGTATATAATATACCTTATACACATACATCTATACACCGTATATACAACTAGCAACGGCAAGAACCTAATTATACATCTTTTTATAATATAATTATACATCAGCCTGCAGGGCCTGTAAAAGGGAAATTGAGAGCATGGAACACCTTCTGTGTACATGCGATGCACTGGCTAGAAAGCGAATGTGCCTCTTGGGGCAGGGTTATCCAGGACCAGAGGACTACAGACTCATACCCCCAGGCCTCATTATAAAGCTTATGGAAGAGCTGTTTGAAGAACTGGGGGAGGATGAGGATTAGGTATCTAGGGGAAGTACAAAAGATCCCATTGGGTCAAAGCGCTCTGAGGCCTTGCTGCCTCGGCCCCACACAAGATAAGATAAGATAAGACCTAATTATACATGTGTGCACATTTGTATATATAAGTATTGTTAACTAGCTGTTCCCCACGGTTTCATTCGCATCCCAATAGTATTTACTTAGGTAATATAACTCGACTTATTGGCATGTGAAGATGAAACACACGCCAGATTTTTTCAATTAAATTCCCAGCATAACAACTGTAAAAACTGCGACCATTAGATTTTGCGTCCTGTGCGTACAAACATACAGACAGACCGGTATGTACCTATATTGTTTTGGCTTCTATTATTATAATAAAGACCCCCACATAAATTTTTCTTCAACATCTATAATTTATATGTAGACATGACCTATTACAACTTTATTATAATGTATATCATATTCTAAGTACGAGTATATCTAACAAACATGGTGTTGACAGGAAAAATAAACCACTTAGGTAGTATTGTAATAATTTCCATATTTAATCGTATTATCGCCGATATACCGTCGGTGCGCCGATGAGGTGCACCTTTGAGCAAAATTGTTAATTACCCTCTCCAATTATCATTTTTGTAACAAATGTAAATATATAATTCCAACATTATTTTAATGCACCAATTATAACGGATTCATTCCCAATATTTTGTAGACGGTTTTTCGAAAATTTAAATATTTATGAGGTGTATTTATTCGGCGTGGTTTCGACGCGAGTCCAACGGTCGATTGAATCTCAAAGCGTTGAACACAATGTGAAAATTTCCTATTATAACATCGGTATTGATAAATTTATGAGCGCAAATGCAGCACGGAGCATATTCTGTAGAGATGGTATTATTGATTTTGTGCCAGATATACCGAACTATTCAATGCGAGGATAAATTCCAGAAGCTTTCTATCGCTAAAATATTTAAAATATTGTGTGTCAAAAATCTGTAGGAATGGTAAAATGCACTTTAAAGTTTTCTTAACTTTCCTACTTTAAAAGAACAAAAAGTAAAACCGCCTTCAAAATCCAAAAAAAAAAATATGTGCGAAACTGTTTCGGAAGTCAGTGTATTTGATTTGGTCGGATCTTTTGTTTTCGCCACCGACTTCCGAAACAGTTTCGCACATAACATATTTTGTTTTTTTTTTGAAAGCGTTAACTTTTTGTTGTAAGTTATTTTATTTCAACATTTTGAGTGGCGAGTAGAATCTAACGTAGGTACCTCGATGACGTAGTCATTAGACTCACTAGTGATCAGGTCTTCACCAAATTTGAATAGGATCACCTCGGAAGTATATAAATATTCTTTCACATAAACAAAAGAATCCAAACATAACATAACATACCATCACGCCTGTATTCCCCGAAGGGTTAGGCAGAGGCGTACTAATGTACACCCATGTAATAGGGGGCGAGCCTATTGCCATTAACCGGGCACAAATTCCTAACTCCGAGCTGCTACTGGGAATTTCATAGAAAAACCCAATAACGCTTTACTCGACCTGGGAATCGAACCCAGGACCTCTAGCGTAGCAGTCGCGCTCGGGACCACTTGGCTAATGAGGCAGTTCAAGAATCCAAATCGGTTTATAATGGCTGAATAATGAATACTATACAAAAAAAATACAGACGAATTGAGAACCTCCTCCATTTAGAAGTCGGTTGTAAAAAACCAAATACTTTATACAACTAAGAGACAGGGTGCGATATTATATTCGTCTCTGTCATGTCTGCAACAGTTCTGGATTTATTTTTACAAAATTACGTAGCTCGAGGCACAATTGTAAAAAGTCAACACTACCAAAGCGTTTTTATTTTTCATACATTACACGAGTGTTGTGACAATATTGCCTTCCTTGTACACCTTTTTGATCGTAATGCGCACGGGAAATAATCGCCCAGTCATCCAGACGGAACTGTCGCTGACACCCGCTAAGTTTTTTTTTTTTTTAGGGAGTGTAAAGGACCGGCAAATAGCTCAGCCTGCAAACACAGCGAACAAGCGTTCATTAAACACTTCTGCGCAATTAACGTGAAACGGTGCGGCGTTGAAAACAATGTTCGTTTTATTTAACGCAACCTTCCGACACAGCGGACCTCCACTATCCAAACACGAAGTGCAAGCTAAAAGGATATTCGGCACCCGTTTGAAACTATTTTTTTATTACAAAACTACTAAAACTTTATGTACCTAAAGAACTATACGATCTCAAACTTATCTGGATATTTCGAGATAATATTTCTGCACCGGACTGCACAATGAGAGAATATTTACGGAGTATCCGTGCGATGGCTCATCACTATTTATTTCTGTTCAGAAACTACATCTCGACTACTATACGAGCAGTGGTCACTTCTTACCTAAATCCAAGCAAAGTAGGCGAAATTCCCAGCGGTTGTATTTGCAGCGTAGCGCCGGCGCTCGATATTTATTATTCATTCATAAGGAGCACTGCGATATTTACTCTCCCATTACTGTGGCCTCGGAGTCGCGTTTCTTGCATTAAAAATTTAACACGAGTCCGTCTGGAACAGCACACGAATAAAATGTTCAGTAAATAAAATTAAATAAACATGACGTCGTGAACCTATTACTCGCAATTGATAGATACTTTTCGTCGATTTCTTTTCAAGGTTCGAATACGGTATGTATTGTAAAAGCCAAAAAATCTAATTCAAATCGAATTCGACGAGTCTGGGCTAGCTCCCAAATATACATATAACCGCACAATAATAAAAACCAGACAAATATCTGTGCACAAAACACACAATGTGCACTCCGCTCAAAAAATAAAAACAATTAGCGCTACAACCCAGCCTGCACTGGCCAGCCAGCAAAAAACTAGCAAGCATAGATAATTTACTTTCAATCGCTGCAAAAGCTCGGGAACGCGGCAGAGATTACACATAGTACACTCGGCAAAATATCGGCGGAAAATCTATATTTTTGTGGCCACACCAAATTCATGCAGTTGTTAGCAAAATGAAGTTGTCGGTAAGTTTTTTTATGACTTGATGGTTGGACATCTTCATCAGCCTTCTTTGATTTTAATATTCTATGCTGGGATCTACCTACTTCCAGTTTAACGAAATGCGGCTGAATATCAGTAGGTACATACGTATTTTACACAAAGAGTCTGCCAAAAAATTCCGTAATCCAATTTCTTGACAATACCGATATCCTAAAACCGGTTCTCAGGATTTTTGGGCTTCTGGTCAAAATTAAGGACTCTTGTTCGAATGACAACCACAATAAAACGAGCTCTTTGCTCTCCGAGGCTCTCTGTCTCTATCTTTCTTATGAAGCTGATCCACACCTCATGATTCTTCCTAAATATGTAGTCGATACTTACGCGACTCTCCCAAGTGGATTTCCAAACGAATTACTGCCATGTACCAAACAAAAGTAGGTCATTACGAAGACGGATTTCAATTCTTTGCAATACACGGGTCCCTGCTTTACTATGAGCCCGTTGACCCATGAAGCACTAATAATACCGGGCGCACAATAGGCGTAGCAAGCAAAACCAGGTTTCGTTAAATCAGCGAAGTGAAAGAAATCCTCGAGTTGGATAGGCGCCCGGAGTCGTTGAGATTGCAGCAATTTATCCAGACAGCAGACTCGCGACGTCTGAAATGGGACTTCGTGTTAACCTGCATCTTTTATACTAATACAATCACATTATGTAGATCTAAAAAGCGGTTAAAGTTCTTACTAAACTTTTGACGACCTCTGTGGTTTAGCGGTTCGAGTACCGGACTGCTGACCATGAGGTCGTGGGTTCGATTCCCACAGAACACAAAAATTTATGTGATGAATATAAGTGTTTGTGTTCGTCTGGGTGTTTCTTATGTATTATAAGTATGTATTTACAAAAAAAAAAAAGCATATAAGTATTATATCCATTGCCTAGTACCCATAGTACAAGCTTTGCTTAGTTTGGGACTAGATGGTGCTGTGTAAAATGTCCCAGAATATTTTATACTTACTTTACCTTTCGGGAAATACAGGCGTATAATTATGTCGTGGGCCGATCGAGATGTGCCTGGGTAGATCACGATGTGCCAGCATTTCGTAACATCGTCGATTATAGTTATAATAATGTGCCTAACCTAATTTCTTCTGTGTGAGTAGGTATGTATAATAGCTACAATTCGGTTATGGCACTCGTCGGCCGCTTCCACGGCACCTCTCGCTTCGCTCGCTCGGCTCTTGCATTGTGCGGTCATAAATATATATTTATATTTCTTTCATCTGACGTATCGTAATGGGTCCAGGCAGATCTCGATCGGCCCATTTAAACGACCCAGGACAAATAATATAATGAACCTGCACGAAGAGACATTTGCAAAGATTTATTACTTTTATATTTAGTTTCATTCAGGTACCCCTAGAGAGCATGAGTACCTATATGTATATTATAAAACAAAATCTAGTCACGTAGACTCGTAAATTAAATATGAAATAATATTAGAAACCGTTCTCTAGCCTTTAAAATAAGTAAGTCGCTTCGAAAAATATATATCTGGAAAATTTACTACCATCATCCCCTTTGTTGAGTGCAATGCAGTCGTATATTTCTATATTTTAAATTTTACTGCATTTGCTTTTCTTTATTCAATCCACTCAAATCGAGAAGTTACCTAACCTTTAAAGATATCCTATGAATAGCTACGTACGTCAAAAGTTATTATGACGTGCCACATTTTTATGTTTTATTAGTTTTATATATTTTAATGAGAGGGTCCCGTGGCTAAGGAATAATAATATGGTATAATAAAGCTGAACATCTGATCTACAAGGTCACGCTGCGCTCTCTGCGGTCAGTGTTCGGATGGGTGACCATAACACCTCCGTGCCTCGGAGAGACTGATTGTCATACAAACGTCTATGACAATAAAATTGTTAGTGGCAGTCTGAAGCCCAAAAAAGTCCTGACAATCAGTCTATCCTACGAATATCGGTATCGCCCAGAAAATGGGTTGCTGAAGTCTGATGGCAGTCGCTTCGTGTAAAATACTGATATTTACCCGCATCCGGGTAGACTGGAAGCCGACCATAACATAGGAATAGGCTCGGAGGATGATGTATTTGATAATGAAGGGAACCTGGTGTTTTGCATTCATGTGTGTACCCAGAATTAATAAATAAAGGGCCACCCTCTCTGTCTTTGGCAGCACATTGACCTTCTTTCCAGGACCGAATATTCAAATTTCCTACCTAGATATCTGTTATCTTTTAATGATTTGATGCATCATTGATATATTTTAATATTTCCCTATAATACAAAACTATACTTGCTATGGCCCGCGTTTTCACTCGCACCCTAAAGCACTTTTTGAGGCAGAAGATAACCCTTGTCCTTTTCGGCGTAATCTATTTCTATACTTTACTTCACCAACATTGGTTCAGCATTATTTTGTTTCTTGGCCAATAGGGCCATAATGTTCTACTCGCGATAACACTTTGCACGACCTGGGATCGCAATTGAAACCAGGTTCTCTAGCGTAGCAGTCGCGTTTAGGAGACAGGTTATCATTAAAAATAGCAAAATAGGACCAAATTAGGACCAGTATATACGGATTTATAAACGGCTAACTAACACATAATACGGTCAGGCCGCCGGCGGCTCTAATGGCCTTCCATTACGATGCTTGCCACCTGCGCTAATGGCTCAGAAATATTTAATTGATGAGAACTGTACAGATTTCCCGATTCACATTTTTCATCCATTTTGTAGTGTTTCGTGTCCGCTTTGTGGGGTGCCTCATTATGGCAGAATATGTTTGCTCTTTGCACGAGAGATATTTTGAAGCGAACAGCTTTTATGCTTCATCTGTCTTGTTAAAAGCCGGCTAATTAGATAGCTTTGTTTAACGTATTATGCTTTATATGTGAGTTGCTCGTATTGTTTTTAAGGTAATTCTGTTCTTTGTAATTGCTTTTAATGTAGTGATTTGTTTTGTTATAAATTTCTCATGTGGGAGGTTTGTTTAGATTTAGGCGCAGCAGCTGAGCGATCGGCTTCTGCGACAAGTGCGACTTCTGCGACATGTGGGTTCGATCCCCACACGGAGCAAATATTTGTATGATCTACAGGTATTAAGAAAATTCTAGTGTGGGGCAACGTTCTTTTTTAAAAAAAAAAACCTATTTCTTTATTTGTCATAGTAGTTCTTGTTTAGTTAGTGTTATTAGGTTTTTACCCGAAGCCAGAAGAAAGGTTATGTTTTTCGAGTGTGTACATGTGTGTATATTTCTTTAGCACGCTCTGTAGCCTAAAAGCCTTGATCAATTTTAACTTGCGGGACATAGATAAATTCGCCTCAATTGTAATGACACTGGGTATATCAAATACTTAGTGTAAAATAAAAGAGTTTATTTAAAAAATAAAAACCCCGACTGTCAAAAAAGATGGAAACAAGATGATCAATTTCATGCAGTCGGAAGCATTAGGTCTACGGAAGTTAATTTAAGGCAATGTGTTAGATTGGTATTTGACTTGATTCCATATATTTCGAAGTTCAGCGTTTTAAAGTGCCCGGTTAGTGTATTAGTAGTGGTAGTTTCCATAGGGGTTTAGCGTAATCTTTGCCTTACTCTTCTGGAAATACGTGATAGTATGATATGTTCAGATTCACTAATCCTTCTACCAAGCCGGATAATTTTGGCAACATCCCAAATAGCTGTTAATTAGGTATAGCGGTCACTGCGAGGCGCATAATGTTCAGTAGTTTACGGGTTGAAAAAAAGAGAAACACTGTGTCTTATCTGATCATAAGAGTCCGTCGGACCGAATTGACCCGTACAAACGTAAGAGGTAGGTATCTACCAAATTAAATCGTAATAAAAAAATGTTCGCGTAGGTGCCATTAATCTAGGTTCCTACCCTACCATTTTATGCAAACATACTTCACTATTATAGACATATTTGTACATTAGTGATTTTTTTATAATTTTATGAAAATTTCACCGGTTTTCAGTTTATTCCCAGTGACGTAGTAGGTAGGTAGTAGTCGAAATGGAACGGAACCTAGATTAACGGTATCCGATCCGAATAATAAAATAAATCGTAATTAAATAATTATTATAAATAAAATAATTCAAACACAATTAAATCAATTAATAATCAAATTGTGTTTGAATTACTATTTATTTTGGTATATTAATCAATTTTAGTAGGTAAGTACCTACCTACCTATGTTACACAAACCTCCACAACCCAACTTCTGGCCAATACTAGTATCCTATGATTGGTTGTCAGGTTAATTTATGGCTTCTGACTACCACTAACCATTGGTATAGGCCTTCGTATGAGAACTGGTAGGTACTTACAATACCGACTGCAAATAATAAATAAAAGCAGGTACTCCGCGACACGAAAAAACTAATGGGTCTCGATGTGTTAAGAATGGTAACCCATCCACAGACTGGCCGCAGCGATCTTGCAGATCGGTCATCGTAATCCCCCAACCAACTATCAAAATTATAATTTTCATTAGAATAAGCCATACGAGTACGTACCTATCCAATTTCTATGCAACATTTAATTAAAATCGCAATTGTGAAATTGTTCATAGGCTAAAACCGATGCTAACCAGATGCGGTTTGAAATCAAATCCAGTATTTACGGGAACAATGAGATAAAACAAATTCTCATCGGCTATGTTTGTGTTAACTGCATCTGAAAGCAGGATCTACATATAGGTACGGCAAAACGTATTCATTTGCTCAACAGACAATAATGGATCCGACCTATTTCCTAACAAACATTGTGCGTATTTCAGATAGTAAATAACGCTATTTAGATGTTACATGTGCAGGATTATTCACGGAGATATTACCGTGGGAGAGCCATGCTTCGGCACGAATGGGCTGGCTCGACCGGAGTGACACCACGGCCTCACAGAAAACTGGCGTGAAAGTTGTGGCGTGGAAGTAGCAACTCCTTTACGTTGTGGTTCGCCGAGTGAACGAGGATACCGGAGGTCCAGTTCACGTAGACCAGACAGTTCGCCGGTATGTTTAGGTCCTATGTCATAGGGGCACAAATCGCAAACTGCGAGCTGCTACTGAGAATTTCATAGAAAAACTCAATAACACTTCGCTCGACCTGAGAATCGAACCCAGAATCTCTAGGCTAATATGTCAGTTTCTACGAGTTTCTTGATGGTTCGTCTCCATAAGACCCACTTTTTGGAACCATGCACCTACTTTTTAACGATTGAAAAGAACCTGTGACAATGATCTTATTGAAAAAGACTTGACTAACTACCTGGGATTATATTATCTGTGACCTGGGTATGAAGATTTCGATACGAAAAGAAGTGAAATTAACTCATATGATTTCCATACATAGCTAGAGCCCACCTTATTTCGTAAAAAAGCAATGTCTAAAAATAAAGAAAAAATCTATATTCTATTATCTGTGCTCTATATACTAATATATAAAGCTGAGAGTTTGTTTGTTTGTTTGCTTGAACACGCTAATCTCAGGAACTACTGGTCCGATTTGACAAATTCCTTCAGTGTTAGATAGCCCATTTTTTTAGGAAGGTAATAAGCTATATATCATCACGCTACGCGGACGAAGTCACGGGCAGAAGCTAGTCTAATACATATAAACTCCTGAATACCAAGGTTTTAGAAATGTCCTCAATTACATAACATACTAGCACGCCTGTATTCCCCGATGGGTTAAAAGAGAGGTGCTAATGTAAACCATTGTTCGCACAGTTTTTACACAAAGTTAGCCGGTATGTTTAGGTCCCATGTAATACGGGGCGAGCCTATTGCTATTAACCAGGCACAAATCCACAATCGGAGCTGCTACTGAGAATTTCATAGAAAAACGCAATAACACTGCTCAACCTGGGAATCGAACCCAAGATCTCTAGCGTAGCAGTCATGCTTGAAAATACTAGACTAATGAAGTAGTCATGTCTCCGATTTTCTTCACAAAATGCTTATTTCCTTCAAAAAAGCTGGTAAAGTTATTCGTATTTATCTATAGTCCTTCTCGAAAATAGTGAGATTGTTGCTGTTCAGGCAATTGTAAATATACTTAGTTCGATTAGTCCATTTCAAAAACCAAATAACAGGATGCATTATATTGTCCCTATTTCGCGTATTATTAGCGGTTAATTATCATCGACCGAGACGCCATTGCCACAATAATTGTGGTGTGTTCCCGCATTGTATTTGTGTAGTGGCGGGAAATCATTGGTGGCCGCCATTTCCCCTTAATTGCGCAGAAGTATTTAATGACCTCTGTTCATGATACAAATAATGAACGTTGAATTCAATTTCGATCCATACCTGTCCCACTAGGTAGGTACCTTCTGTCTTCTTAGGTAAATACCTACATTATTCCTACATTATTTTATTACAGTTGGTAGGCAGGTAGAGGTAGGTACCTACTGGGTAGTATTATAATCACACACCATATCAGTGGAGTTAAGTACTCAGCTACATTTTAATTTAATGCAGGATTTAGTAAATTTCTAAATAATCAAGTACAGCGTTAATTTCAATAATTGTAGACATGCATCTAAGTCGATTTGTTCTTAAATTGAGCTCATGCTACTTGGCGCAATTAATAACACCGCAATTAGCAAATTTCCATGTAGGTATCCCTTTAGCTTTTTATTATTTATTAATTTTATTATAATTTATCAGAGTGCAAAATTGAAGTCAACCTCAATCGTGAGTGTCTGAAGCTCGCATCTCACTATTAATTCCACGCCCCACGTGTCCGGGCTTGGCATGCGTCAGAACCTGAACTGAACTGAACAGAGAAGACACACAAGGCTGTCTTCGTAGTGATGACAACATGGTGCTGGCTCCCGGTGGCCCTGGGCGTGTTCGACACAGGTACGGGACGGGACTGTTGGTATATATTGGTCCAGTGGGTATATAGAGTATCCACGAAATAACGGCGCGCGTCTGAAGTTATCCCTTGCGAACAGCCGTACCTACCAGTCAAATAACTTAATTAAGTCTTTGTATGAATAAGATGAAATCAATACTTACCTAAGGGCAATAATCACGAATGCTAAACATTTTTACGACCCCAACTTTACTGTCTTTATACCGATGATTTTTTATAAAACGACATAACCACTCGCGGATGACTTCAGACGGATGCGCACTGTTATTTCGGGTGTATTGTGGATACCCTCTTGAAACAGTCCCGTCCCGAACTACATCAGCTGGAAGCTCAGGGTTGCAGTAGTTCCACTCCAACTATTTCTACTTTATTGCCACTATTGGTAGCGTGTCCAAGACCTTGGCTAGGTGGGGTAGCTGTGGCGGACTCTATACCTAGATAATTATTATTATTATAAATAAGTAGGTACCTACCCTTACTAATTTCCCAAAAGATTTGAATTTATGCTCTACTAGCTTCCGCCCGCGACTTCGTCCGCGTGGAATAGTTACTTAGTCTTAGCGTGATGATATTATATTATAGCCTATAGCCTTCCTCGATAAATGGGCTATCTAACACTGAAAGAATTCTTCAAATCGGACTAGTAGTTCCTGAGATTAGCGCGTTCAAGCAAACAAACAAACAAACTCTTCAGCTTTATATATTAAGTATAGATATCATTCCCAAAATGTTTCTTCTTTTTGATAGTTAGTTAAAAGTGGTAGTGAAATTTACAGTTAACAAACAACAACCTCGGGTCAAAGCAAGTAGGTAGGTATAGAAATGCAAAGTAGTAAACTTGTAAGGATATCTAGCTAGTTGTTAAATAAAAACCTGAATCAACATGAGATAATCCCGCTGTACCTACCGCCCACTGGAGTGTGCCTTACCGTTCCCTAAAGCTCAAATTTGAGCACCAGCAAGTAACCTGACAAAGAATCTAAATGATTTTGATACAATAGGTACCTACCTAATACTGAAGGAAAATAAAATTCAGGTAAACATAAAAATTATTCTACAATTAGTGGATTTTTTATTAAATTATGATTTTGTAGGTAGGTAATAAATATGTAGGTACCTACAACGTTATTAAATAAAAAAACAATTTGCCTATAAGTACATTATCTACTTATTTATTTTACCATAATTAAATGGGACCTGAGAATCAGCTTGACCTCTCTAATTTAAAAGAGACCCATACAAAAAAGAGATCATCACTGTTGGTTTTTGAGCTTCAAGCGAGCGAAGCCGCGGGCATAACACACCCGATGCACACCCGACTGAGCGATTCTTTACGGAATTGTTGGGTTTTTGTCAGGACTTTGAGTGGAGCTGCATTGATGTTGAGATATTAGGGCTAAACTCAGACTCGTATACTTTTGTGAGTGACGTACACGGCTCAAGAAGGTGGCTTGATCATTGTGTAGTTACTGAAGTGGCGCGTGACTCTGTTGTTGCAGCGAGGGTCATATATGATACGTTGTGGTCGGACCACTTCCCGCTTGTTTTAGAATGTGAATTTGAGAAAGTTTGTGTTAAGCAATGTAATTCAAATTATGTAGAAAATAATGTGATATGGGGAGATAGAAGTCCTGAACAATCTCAGTCATATTCTATGGCATGTCATAAAAGACTTCGACTTATTGATTTCCCTGTAGAGTTCAGAAATTGCTGTCGCAGAATTTGTAAGCAGCAATGTCATCGACTTGTGATTGACAATATGTATAAGGATATTGTATGTGCGTTATCTGAGTCTGCTGTGGTGGGTCGGGGAAGCGGTAAGCGTAAAAGAAGGAAAGTAGTGGCAGGATGGAACAGGCATGTTGGTGAGGCATACAGGGATGCTAGGCAGAAGTTTCGCCTATGGGAGGACCTTGGAAAGCCATCAGCAGGTCCCACATTTTCTGATATGTGTCAAGCTAAAAGGATCTTTAAGTCTCGGTTAAAGTGGTGTCAAACTCACGAGGAGCAAGTCAAAATGGATATTTTAGCTTCACATCATGTGAATAATGATTTTCGCTCCTTTTGGAAGCATACAAAAAGGTTGAGCAATAAGCCTGGCCTCCCTGTGTCCGTCAATGGTGTGAACGAGCCCGTAGGAATTGCTAATCTCTTCAAGGAACATTTTAGGATAAATTCACCACTGGGTCCCTGCGTGCCTGGGCCTGATGCTGTTGATCATGGTGTACTAGGAACAAGATTTACCGCCAAAGATATTAGAAGTGTCTTGAACACGATGTCTAGAGGCAAGTCTCCGGGTCACGATGGTCTCAGCGTCGAGCATCTCAGGTTCGCAGGCCCTCATTTACCAAGAGTGTTGGCAATGTTCTTTAACTTTTGTGTGAGTCATTCGTATGTGCCTAGTGATATGATTAAAACGATTGTAGTGCCTATAATTAAAAATAAAACTGGTGATATTGCAGACTTAAAGAACTACAGGCCCGTATCTCTGGCTACAGTGATTTCGAAAGTGCTTGACAGCCTGCTAAACAGACAACTTAATAACTATGTCCAATTGCACGACAATCAGTTTGGATTTCGACACGGACTGTCTACTGAGAGTGCCATCTTGTCTTTAAAGTGGGCTGTCAGGTACTATGCAGATCGTAAAACTGATACGTATGCTTGCTTCCTCGACCTGTCCAGGGCGTTTGATCTGGTCTCATACAGTATTCTCTGGAGGAAGTTGGAAAAAGCTGGAGTTCCTCATGAGCTAATAAGCACTTTCAAATCCTGGTATGGGGGCCAGATCAATCAGGTGAAGTGGGACGGGGCTTTGTCAGAGCCGTACAGGTTGGAGTGTGGGGTGAGGCAGGGGGGGGTTAGCTCATCTACGCTCTTCAATCTGTACGTCAATGAGTTAATCGAGGCGCTCAGCAGGGAGCGGGCAGGCTGTTATATCGATGGAGTTTGTGTGAATAACATCAGTTATGCCGACGATATGGCGCTGCTGAGCGCCTCGGTATGCGGTCTTAGGAGGTTGGTGGCCATCTGTGAGGATTATGCGAAGCTTCACGGATTGGTCTACAACGTCACTAAAAGTGAGGTCATGGTCTTTGGTGTCGGCAGTCGATGTCCTGAAAGTATACCACAAATTAGGTTGAATGGAGTACCATTAAAGAGGGTGTATACATTCAAATACTTAGGCCATTTATTGACTGCCGACCTCAGGGACGATGATGATATAGAAAGGGAACGAAGGGCGCTGTCGGTTAGGGCCAATATGATGGCTCGCAGGTTCGCACGTTGTTCTATAGAAGTTAAAAAAACCTTATTTCGTGCATATTGCACTTCCTTTTACACGTGCAGCCTGTGGGTTATGTACACTCAAAAATCGTACAGCGCCCTTCGTATCCAGTATAATAATGCTTTCCGGGTGTTGATGGGGCTGCCTCGTTTCTGTAGCGCATCAGGGATGTTTGCTGAAGCTCGCGTCGATTGTTTTTACACTACGATGCGAAAAAGATGCTCCTCCCTGGTGCGCCGTGTGCGGGCCAGCCCCAACATTATACTGCGATGTGTCGCGAGCAGACTGGACTGCTTGTGTGTGAATCGCTGCTGCAGGCTTTCTGCTTCGGTATTGGGCTTGTAGCAGGGATTTACATACTTTGCAGTTCATGTAGGTTACTTTTTAGTTTAGAAATACTAACATCGTTATTAAGATTTATTGTTACTAACATTTTGAGTTCAAGTTACTTGTTAATAAATTATAAATAATAAATAAAAATAAAATAACATAAATTAAAAAGATGTCGGTGGCGGGACGATTTCGATGCGTACCAACCAGACTGTAGACCAGTCATCTACAGTTGCAGGCCACCGACTGGCATGGAAAAAACGGGGGGAGGCCTTTGCTCAATTTTGGGACAATACAGGCTAAAAATTATAATAAATAATACTTTTCAGGTAAATAACCAGATAGCCCAAATTATTAAATCTTCAATCTCCTCATCACTATTGTTGTCTATGCATTGATAGTGATGGGAGCTATAGCACGCTTTGTTAGCTATTTATTGTAAAATAATTGCTCAATTATTTATTTGAAAGCAAATATAATGTCTGTTTTTAAAAATAGTTTCTTATTTCAATAATTTAAAAAAAAATTCGTCGTGTTCATATTATGACAGCCGCAGTGTTGTCAACTGTCTACACTCTACACGATCTCAGATTTGCAATTTTAATTCGCATGTACATCACTAATAACTGTAACTGTCAGTGAGGTGAGTGTCAACTGTCATGTCATTTTCTGTCTGTGTATATTTTACGTGATTCGTGGATGTCTGGATGAGGTTTTCAGTTTTAATTGTTTCATTTTATTTTTACACTGTAATCTATACTTTTAATTTGTGAAATAAGTATATTGCTTTGTGTAGTAAGTGTATTGTAAGTTAGCTATAGTTGTAATATCACAATGTCTCATCAAACTGGAATTCAAGGTACCTATTGATAAAATACAGTTATCTTTCACTTTTCATACACGTATCATGCTAATAATCTTGACAAAAACAATTCCTTTTTGTATTATAATCAGAGAAAATGAAATTCGTTTGTATTTTAAATAGAATTTACGCAATTTCTGGCTATGAACCATAAACCGCCCACGTACGAATTCTTTATTGATATTGGAACAAAACGAAACATCTATAGACTAAATTCACACTGATGTAAGCGCCCATTCCCATAGTAGGTAATATTTATTTTTACATTAGAAATTATTTGGTCATAATAGTTCTTAACTATACCTTAATAATATATAAAGCTGAAGAGTTTGTTTGTTTTTTTGCTTGAACGCGCTAATCTCAGGAACTACTATAATAACATAAACATAACATAATCAACCCATTATATGTCCCACTGCTGGGCATGGGTCTCCTCTCACAATCAGAGGGATTAGGCTGTAGTCCACCACGCTAGCCTAATAGTCCACCACTGGTCCGATTTGAAAAATTCCTTCAGTGTTAGATAGCCCATTTATTGAGGAAGGCTATAGGCTATATATCATCACTATAAGACAAAAGTAACTATTCCATGCGGACAAAGTCACGGGCAGAACCTAGTTTTATTATAAATTTGTGAGCCTGGCACACATTATCCTGTCCTAAAAATTAAAAAAGTCTGCTGTAAAAGTATAATGCACACAAGACCTGTTGGCATTACCGGAACCAGCATACAATGCCATGTTCATTTTTGTCTGCTTTGTTTCTTTGAAATCAGTCAATCCATTCTCAATACAAACTGTATGAGAAATCTGTTTTTTTTCGTGATTTTTTCCGTGTTTTTATAGTTATTCTGCTATTCAGGGGTGGAAACAAATCCCGCAAATCAATGATTATAAAAATCGGTCTAGCCATTCTTGAGTTTTAATGTTGTTACTAATCAGATTTTGAAATAGAATTACTTTTTATGGATTTAATTGTGTTGTATTGATATTATTAAATTCCAGATGTTTCAGATCCTTTACAGCATCTATGGTCAGACTTTGTTTTATATCTGTTTATATACAAAACAAAGTCTGGTAAAGTAAATTGATATTTCTATATCTATGAATGTTTCCTTATCATTGCAATAACAAGTAGTATCTAACCGACCATAAACTTGTATCTTGTTTTTCTATTTCAGCCAATGCAGAGTTGAAAAAATATTTAGGAAAATGTAGAGATGGCAAAATCAGAGTCCTGAAAATCAGCATTGAAAATGGTAATTTTACGTCATATCCTTAAACATTATTATATTTATGTCTTAAACTTGAAACTGGTTTCTTTTGTGATTCTTCTATAATGTAACAATTGTATGGGCCAACAATATTACTCATGCAGCAAAACACATTTATCCCAATGTATACTTATTTCATAATTTGTGTTAGTTCGCGTTTCCATAGCGAGAAAGTCAGGCATGCTCCTCTTATCATTACACTTCATTTTACATTAGAGTTAGTGATTAATCTATACTAATATATAAAGCTGAAGAGTTTGTTTTTTTGTTTGCTTGAACACGCTAATCTCAGGAACCGAAGGTCCGATTTGAAAAATTCTTTCAGTGTTAGATAGCCCATTTATTGAGGAAGGCTGTAGGCTATATATCATCAAGCTACGCGGACGAAGTCGCGGGCAGAAACTAGCATAATTATAAAGCTGAAGAGTTTTGGACGAAGTCGCTGGCAGAAGCTAGTAATATATAAGTTTAATAAAAGTATTACTTAACTCCTTTTATCAAACATTCAGTCAGGTGTGTACAAGACTATACAACAGTTAAGATATCAAGTGTTTTATTTTATATGGATACTCCATTACATTTCAGAGCAGCTGGTTCTATCAAAGTATTACCCAACAAAGCACTCATGGGAACAAGACTTTGATAAATATGTACCATCGCTGGTGGTTGATGATTTACCTTGCTACATTTTATATAGGTAAAATAGCATAATCCTGTAAATTTCCTTTATACTATTATATTTAACTAGCAACTTCTACTTCTAAATAATTTTCATAAAATTTATGAATCTGCTTAATGTTTATGTTGCCTGAGTTTAAAGAGGTCATTATTGATTTTACACAAATATGACGTGTACTTACTAATATTAACATACCTCAGGAAAAAAATTAAGATTTTTCCAAAAACTCAGACAGATCAGACAAAATAAACATTAACATAGTTACAACATCATAACATCTTAACATCTTAAGATTTAAATTTTATGGTACCTATAGCAACATAAAACAAAGGATTGCCTTCCAAATCTCTTCTAAAAGGGGGAATTTAAAATTGCTTTATGTTTTGCAGGTTTGACTCAACAAATACGGTTGGTCATGAGTGGCTTTTGCTCAGCTGGTCTCCAGACAGTGCTCCAGTCAGACACAAGATGTTGTATGCTTCTACCAAGGCCACACTGAAACAGGAGTTTGGCTCCGCACATATTAAGGATGAAATGCACGCCACTGTAAAGGTATATTTTCCATTCAAATTGCCTGAGTAAGATAAGCAGTAAACTTGAACCAATTTTTTGTAAAAATTACAATTGACTACCTACATAAAAAATAATCTTCTAATGTAAAGTTGGCGGAAATTTTTTAGGATTAACTCAAAATGTTTAGTTTGCTATTTACTATGTTTAATTATTATGTTTAGTTTTGTTTGCTAATGTTTTTAGTGTTGAGAAATGCTGATTCTCTGAATTTCTGTTCCATAGTGTCGATTACTTAACATTGATAAAATTATGAACAAAACATGGTAATGATGTACATTCTCATCAACTAATTTCCTAAGAGAGAACAGCCACAAGAAATGTTTCATTACAATGTGTGTTTAAATTGACATGAATATAAGATCATAATGTTATATTCATGTCAAATAAATACTTTTGAAACTCATAAGTTTCAAAAGTATTTATTTGGTTAAATTACATATTTGTGTAAATATTCTTTAATTCATCCTTAGACTATCCAGAATTAAAAATAGAATTCTAGTAATTGTCTACTCTAGACATAGCTTTTTGCACATATTTTCTCTGAGTTATTTTCGTCTCCTTTAGACTTAGGCCTAAACTAAATAATAGGGGTATGAAATTAATGTTTATACCACCAATTTTTTCAGTAAATACTTTATATTTTTTATTGTTTATAGGATGAAGTATGTCTAAAAGGTTACAAGGCTCACTTGAGTGGGGTGAGCGCGCCTGCTCCGCTGACCGACAGAGAGGAGGCCTTGAAGGAGTTACAGGAGAGTGAACACAACACTAACTATGGAACAGATGCAAGGTAATTTATAAATAGACTAGTGGCCCTTACTTGAAGATGAAAAAGGTTTTAAGCTTTGTTTCTCCTTTGATACCTACTGTATTTCAAGGGGAAAACAAACTTTGTGGTGAAAAGACAAAATGTATTTATAGGCTATATGTATGAAACATTTGTCAATTTCTTTTATATTTATGTTGTCCTGCTAGTATTGGATTTATGACAATAAAATTGGCAAACTGTGGTGTTCCTTAAATGCACCCCTACATACCTTCGTTAAACATATTTCGGTTCTTATAAACTTTCAGGCAGTCCACAATGGGTGGTGTGTCATTCCCTATTACTGAAGATGCCAAACAAGGAATGCATGATCTCAAACGGGGTGCCTATAACTATTTGCAATTTAAAATAGGTGAGTTTGAACATTTTATTTTAACACTCATAAAAACATCCCATATCATATGAAATGCTACTTATACGATGATCGTTGTGAATGGACTGAAAGGTGGAAGTCTCACGATGAACAATAAGTATTTTGTTTAATTTGCCTGAATGATATTTTTATTTTTTGGGCCACCTTCAACAAATATGTTAAGTTATGAGTATATACAGCTGCATTTGGGTTTATTATTATATTTGGGGCCCCGGCAGGCACCAGACGGGCGATCAGTCCTCATGTTGGGATCATTTCACATGAATTTGGGGTTAGACTCAAAGTCAATATCAACTTTAATGGGAAAAGACTGAGATAGAGATTATCCTTAATTATAATAAGTATGGAAGTAACTTTGTCTATCTGCTTGTGATGTTGCACGCATAAATATTCTGCGTCATTTTACACATCACCATCTAGTCCCAAACTAAGTAGAGCTTTTACTATGGGTACAAGACAATGGATATAATACTTATATACTTTTTTTAAATACATACTTATAATACATAAGAAACACCCAGACAAACACAAAGACTTATATTCATCACATAAATATTTGTGTCCTGTGGGAATCGAACCCACGACCTCGTGGTCAGCATTCCGGTACTCGAACCACTAAACCACAGAGATCATCCAATTAAATAAACCGCTTAAACAGAGACTAGCAGCCTGCCCCGGCTTCGCACGGGTACTATATTTATAAATTGGGCCTTGGAGAAGAACTTGGGCTACCTCTTGTCTCAGTCTTTTGGGTTGCCAGTGAAGCCGCAAGCAACACCTTATATTTTATAATGCGACATTATTTTAAATAAAAATGAAAGATACTTTTTAGTTAGCTTTTTCAAACCTTAGAAATGATATTACTATAGGCCGACCGTTTAACTCGCGTATCGCCTGCGCGATAAGAAGGGAGCGGGGTCGGGTAATGCTACACACGCAGTCAATAATCCAAAGATTTATCTCGAGATAGACATTGTTGGTAAAGAATAAAATAATAAGTATCTTTTTTTAAGTATTTATTTTTAAGTTTTACAAATATTTTATAGTAGCTTCATAGATACAAAATCATAAAACAATAATTAACTCCGTTTAAGAAATATTTCATTTCCTTCTTTTATTATTTTACATATGGTAGTCACCGAAAGTCCTGTAGCTTTAGCAACAAGTTTGTTTAAGTTTACGTCTTCAAGATACTCTGTAGAATTATGATCTTGTTTTCTGGCTTTAAAAAAGGAATATACATTGTATGCTATTTGTTTAGCTTGCTTGTTAATTTTGTTCGCAAAACTGGAAGAGCGATTCATCTTGAGATTTATCTTGGCAGTCGTATACCTTGTGCGTTAATGTCCAAGCGTCCGTAACAAAAATACCAACCGCGCGCTGCGAGCACAGCCAGCGCACTGCCGCACTTGACGTAAGCTCTCTGCTCCGCGCACCTCTTTCACCCATCCGCTAACATCTCCCCCCGCTCCCTTCTTACCGCGCAGGCGATACGCGAGTTAAACGGTCGGCCTATAGGTACTTGGTATTTTGTCTTGCACTAGCATATCCCTAAATATGTAAAAAAAAATTACAGCATACGGTTACTGTACTCTCCTAAATAACTCGGTGTACTTTAATGAATTGCAGTTACAATTTGTGATGCTCAACATTGCATGTTATATTTCAGACTTAGAAGAAGAAAAGATTCATTTATCCAAAGCGGCCAATATATCTCTGCAAGAGTTACCACAGCAGGTGCCGGCGGACCAGGCTAGATACCACTTGTATATATTCAAGCACACACATGAAAGTGACTATTTAGAAAGCATAGGTAAGTACATAGAATAGAATAGAATATTCATTATTGCTATCAGGTAGTCTGGCGTACATATGAGTTCTTCAGTGTTCTATGATTTTGAGATGAATAGTAGCATGGTAATTAATGCCATGATTAAAAAATACTAGACGGCAGGTAAATCGTGTCTTAATGTGCCAAGTAAAAGATAATTCTCTACTTACCATGTCCTTGATTGAATTGTCTGCTGAGAGCTTTTTGGAAAATTCTGTGAAATCCCTTGGCTATGAGGCCATTGGAGGCAACCAGAGAATCAGTAAAAATATGGCCTTGTTTTAGACATTGCATGATATTATTAACTAGCTGACCTGAGAGACGTTGTCCTCTCCAAGTTTTTATTATCTTCCTCGAAAAATCTCATAGAAAAAAGGATTCTGGTTTTCCATATTTGTAATACACTTAGCGCCATTCACCTCTGAATACCTTATTTCTGACTTATAAATTACTTAATTTCAAACATTATTATTATTAAAATGACCCTTTTTTTATTAATTATACTTATTACATACGTGGTATATTATTTATTTGATTTGATGGAAACTCTTTACTTTCTCAAATAAATTGGGCGCACTGTATATCCACTATGGAGGTTCACATTATAAAATCAGTTACTTTAAAGCTGGATGCTATAAAGAAGAAAAGAATAATTGTCAAAATTGTCAACTCAAAATGACACCTGTTAAGGAATCAAATTTCATTGAGGTAATAACGATTTCGTGTTAGTCATCTAGAGAAAGAGTTGTCATTCTTTGTTTACTTCTTTACCCTACTCAAATATTTAGTTTTTACACCGGCTGGTGCTCGCTGGATAAGTCCTATGTATGTCCCGTGATGCCCTGTAGAAGTAGAGTCAGAACAACTGTACTAATAATCAATTCCCGTTCACAATAATGGTATCTGATTTCTTTGTTTTATTTTTTTGTTTTATCTTATTTAGTACCTGTAAGTGTATTTTTTTAATTTTATTTCTTGATTCTGTTATAATGTTTGACCCGTGCTAGTCTAGTACGGAAATACTTAAAAAGGAAATTTGCTTCAACGGTTATTGTTCGAATTCTACGTTTTCAATCGTTAAAATGTTAATAACTTTTGATAGAGTGAACAGATTTTAATAAAATATAGCCTAAATGTTAATCCAAGAAAAAGGCTATGAATTCCTGTCCACTTCCTCCAAATCTCTTCGGTAGTTTTCGCTTGATGCGCAGTCAAACATACAGACAAACCGACAGACAAACAGACAGACAAAAGTTCCAAAAATAATAGAAATGGATTGTGCTACTGATTCTGAGTCCCCCAAATTAGTTTTTTTGTAAATATAAGCAATGTACAGACACGGCTCACTTACATTCTTATTATATGTAGGATTATTTTAAATTGACTACCTTATTGGTTTAGTGGTCATACGCGGTTGCTAGGCGTGAGATCCGGGGTTAAATTCCCAAATCGAATAGTGTTATTAAGTTTTGCTGTGACATCGAAATTCGTCAATAGTAACCTGAGAGAGCATGCCCGCATATACTCCTCTGCCCAACCCTTCGGAGATATAGGCGTGATGGTATGTTAGGTTTTATCCTATACCATAGACAAATTGTGAAATTAATATTATTATATTACTAGCTTCTGCCCGCGACTTCGTCTGCGTGGACTTCAGAATTGGGTTCAACCTGGATAAAAAGCCTATGTGTTATGCCAGACTATAATCTATCTCTGTGCCAAATTTTATTCAGATCCGTTCAGCGGTTCTGGCGTGAAAGAGTATCAAACATCCATATATCCTCACAAACTCTTAATTTAAAGTAAATTAATTCTTAATTACTATTTTTATTGACAGTATTCATCTATTCAATGCCTGGATACAACTGCAGTATAAAGGAAAGGATGATGTACTCTAGTTGTAAAGGACAGTTCTTAGAAATCATTGAGCAAATGGGCGTCGTAATTGCCAAAAGGGTAAGTTATTTATTTTCATCGATTTTTCTTCAACACTAAGGCCCACTTTCACCAACTTTTTAAATATGTTTAAATTGCATTTAAACACAATTTTTCATAGTAAATTAGTGTTTAAATACAATTTAAATATAATTAAGTTGGTGCAAGTGGGCCTAAGTACTTATATGGTCTTGTCGAATTTTTAAGTCCAAGAGTCGATAAAATGACATTGGCTATGTATAACGAGGTTTTTTTCGAAAACTAGTAGATAAAAACCTCGCCTAAGCTTTAGCTACCTACGATTGTTGGTAAATGAGATTCTGCAATCAGATTAGTTCAAAAACTTTATAGGTCTATTTGATCACTGGTGCATAGTAAATGTCAGACGAAACCTAGAACTTTCTATAATTCTGTAAACTCGATCACTTGATACATGTCAACTACCTTATTAGCCAACGGGTCCTGAACGCGACTGTTACGCTGGAGGTCCTGGGTTCGATTCCCAGGTCGAGCAGTGTTATTGGAGATTTCTACGGGATTCTCAGTAGCAGCTCGGAGTTTGGAATCTGTGCCTGCTAAATGGGAATCGGCTCCTATTCATATTATATGGGCCCTCAAAATACCGGCGAACTGTGGGTGTACATTAGTACACCTCAGACATTCGAGGAGTACAGGCGTGATGGAGTAATGTTAAAAATTTTTTTACACATTACAGTTGGAAATCGACGACGGCAAAGAACTCACAGAAGAGTTTCTGTACGACGAGATTCATCCTAAAAGAAACCTCCATCGTCCCGCCTTCGCCAAGCCCAAGGGTCCGCCCAATAGAGGTGCCAAACGTATCACTAAGTCCCAGAGTACGCAGTAAAACACCGAGTACAGTAGATCTTAACAATCACGTGGCTGTTAGGAATACTTAGGTCTCTTGTAAACACTAAGATAATCCTACGTGTCTGCTATAGACAAGACATATTATTATATGCTACAAGAATACACTAGTTGACTGTAATTTTATTATTGGCTCATAAATATTTTAATTTTATGCTAAACCAGTTTTCAAAAAGGCGGAGTGCCCCTTGTAGGTTCTATAACCTACAAGGGGCCGGGCGGGGGGGCGGCAAATTTACGGTGTCGAAGTGGACTGTAAGCAAAATATTTTGAAGGACGCTAAAAATAATTTCTCAAAGTGGTAGTTTAACGAAATAAGTCTCTCCGCACCTCCCTACTTCCGATACCTCGTTTCGTTGTCGCGTTTGTTGTATGTTTTACGAGTTTAGTTTTCATGACGCACTGGTTTACGCATAATTATGTAGTAAGCATCAGAATAAGACCGCTAATATGGAGTAATACGGGACACGATCCTCCTACCCTACCCCGCCCATAGTGGCGTAGGAGGAAGCGCATCTTCCAGTCGTGTCTTGCGACGGCCCGAATTCATTATTTCCCAGCGCCGACTCAGTGTGTATGCAGGTCGTCCTTAGATCTTCCGCAAAATCGTGTGTATACCGCAGTTTTTTTAGCGTTTACAAGTTGACCCTTTTTATGTAGGAATTTGACATAATATCTTCTATGAAGCTTTTGTCAAATTTCCATCCGCAGTGCGGAAAATAATCGAGAAATATTTCCGGGTAGTAGAGAAATCAATTCCATATTTTATTTTATCTTATTATAATTAAGAGCTCTTTTTTATTGCACAAAACATTCATTATAATAGAATTGTAGAAATTATTCAATGATAATATGGATTTTATATACACAGAAATATAGAAAATATTAGTCAACTAATGAATTTTTTTACATTATATTTATAATGTTGTGTTTTTTAAATCAAAAGCCGCGTGATTTTGTAAGAACTGTTATAGTTGGAGATTTATAACGCTGAAAGGCTTGCTTCGTTACCTATTAAAACAAAAATGAAATAAAGACTGGTCAATGTGCAATAATGTCATCCAAAATTATAACCAGTTATTTGAAATGTTTTTTTCATTATTACATTCTAAGAGCAAATCAGGTTCTGGATAATGAAATTTATTTATGACTAAAAGTTAACTTTAACAGTCAAGTTATGTTCTCTAAAATTTAAACAATGTAGTAGATTATAAAACATAATATGAAAGTATTATTGTGGTAAAAATAAACGAATTAGTCGACAATGAAATTATTAGCAATACTTTAAAGCTATGAATGAAATTCAAAAGTAAATAGGGGCAACTATAATGTCCCTGGATAGTATCTCAATTATTTATGAAATATATTGAATAATCTAAAATCATGGATGAACATGGCTATTATAGCCAGGCAAAGGTAGTAAAAGTAGCTGGATCCGTAATATATAATGAAGAGGACACGCTTTGTGGCCGACAGAATATTGAAAACAACGTATTTGATAGTATATAATTATTTAGATACCAGTTACAATTATAGACGTAATTGAATCATTGTTGGCAACGAGGGCGTACTCAATACTCCATAACATGTACTTCAAGATACTTAATTGAAATTAAAGTTTCTAATCTAGAACAATGGCGTATCGTCAAGTTTGAAATGAAATGGAAATGAGTCCCAAAGACTTAATTGTGTATAGCGCAGAAATTTTTCGTCTGTACCTCAATTTAATCTTAGATGGATAGATGGATGAAAATTAAACAGCTTATACTATAAATTAAATGAGTTCATCAGAGAAAACATCCCATGTCTATTTCTAACTCGGCTCTGTCCACAAAGCTTGTCTTCTTTAGTGAAGCCGATCCCTACAGTTAAAAAAAGTTATGAGTAACTCAATCCATTTAATAAATCCTGTACTCATTTCCAAAAGTATTACAAACAGTCATTAGATAGTACCTAGTCTCCTACATAATATTGTATGTATATTTTTGCATAGGAATTAATGAATTGTATTTTTCTTAAACTTTTTCATGGACTTAATTTAAAATCGATTTTTGGAATTTAATTAGACGCATATGTAGCTCAATATACTTATTACATTGATATATCTTGCCATTTTAAATGTTTGTAACTTATTATTAAGTCTAATCGTTCCTCTCATCTGGTTTCAATTTCAATACTTATAAGTCTTAGATTTTTTTACCTTTAGTATTTAAATTTAGGCGAAAATACTTTCTTTTTATTCTAAAATTGATGCACAAATACAATATGAAATATTTGTATATACATATTACCTTCATATATTTTTGTAAATCGGATCAACCACATGTGTATCGTGCAATGTCTGTAACAATAAAATGCTTTTAATATAATTTCTGATTTATTTCTGTTGGATTTGCTGTTTTATACGTTTTTGCTGTACCATACCACGATAGTGGCGGTAAGGACCGTCATATATAGAGGTGACTGGAAAGGCGCCAGTGCTGTTTCCGCCTGACGCAGGTCTCGGGACTCATCTGTTTCGGGAAGTACCCGCACGCTGAGAGCCCACAGGTTGTCACCATTGCGAGGACTTGACCTGAAGACGGCTCAGCACACGCTGGAGTAATGCTTGGACTGTTGAACGACGCCGTGATCTTGTTATGGGGACCCAGTGACCTCTCCAGAACGTATGGCGAGCCGCCTCCTACTGTGAGCCTGTAAGGCTTGCGACAGAAAAGGAGAGGAATTATCCACCTCTTTGTTTCCTGGAAGCGACTGACGTAGGGATAAAATTGGCAATTTAATGGCAACAGCGAGCTAAGCCGCGGGCAGAAGTTATACATTATATTTACGAAAATTAGTAATTTTTGTCTGCAATTTCAAAACTCTCAAGTCTCTGAACTGATATGCACGTGTGCGAGTAAGCAAGGTGCGTACACTGCGTACATTTGCTTTGTCAAAGATCTTTGCGCATGACAAGTACGGTTGTATGCTTTGTCACATCCTTGCATCGTAAACAGAATGTACAGGCTGTTCATTTATGTAACAATAAATATGGATCGGTACCTACTTCAGGTAAGTATCCAGTTTTATTGTTATATAAGTATTTAGTTTTAGGGTTTTTTTGAAGAAAAGAATAACAATTATTACATGAAAAATATTTATTTACATTTGACGACGCCACTCCTTATAATACATATATAGGTACTTATTTATATTAATGTAATATATTTAATTATGTTTTTTTAAAGAAGTTTATCAATAAATTTGATAAGTAAAGTCTATTGAAACGCAGTCTTGAAAACAAAACTAAAGAGTAGACTACAAAGTTAGTTTGTAAAAGTAAAATTTAAGCACATGGTTGAGTGTGAAAGTCCTCCCAACATTGGCCAACGCATAAAAACACTGCAATGGCTGCAGATTATCGTCGTGGCCTTCCTTTCTTTTTTCTGGCACAAACTACACATCGACCCCTTTAAATTTTTCTTGATTGTCGGATGTTCTTGTCGTTGAAATTGCACTTTGCTCGGGGAAATGTCCTAAGGACATATCCAGCCGAGCACAGGGATTGGTAACACGACGGCCGCGTGTTACGGAGTCGATGCCAAATTGCGCACAGAGTTCTGCAGCCAGTGCATACCGAAATTTTCGATGTGTTAATTTACTCTGGTGGCCAATGTTGGAAGAATATATTACGTATGAATTTAAAATTGAAACATTGAGAAGTCGGCGAAAAACTTTTATGTACCACTTAAGTCCGCGTTTCCGTTCTAATAGGTACGTCGACAACTTCTGGTCTTTGAGGTCTACCCCCCCCCCCCCCATAAACTTATTAAGGTCTGAAACGACAGCCGGCTTTTCCCTGGCTTGACCTTCACGGTGGCCGGGTACCATGTCATCCTTGTGGTTGTTGAGTCAACAACCACCAAATTTATTTGGTGTCTTTCCAGGCAACCACGGAAACATCACCAGTGTCGACTTACCACAGTACCTTGAGGCAAGCGTTTGTCCATCAAGGTAGTCCTGAAATAATTTCAAGACTACCTTGGCTGTTGCACTCGTAAAGCCGTGGAGAGGCTCTGCCTCGGTTGTGCCTTTACCGGTATATTTATTAGAACGTTTATACAATACAATACATAACTGGTTACCGCCTCGCAGAGTTCGTAAGATTTTATACCGAATCGCGCTGCTTTAGTACGGATACATTGCACCCAGCTCAAATGCCCTTTCCAAAGCAGCAGCGATTCGTCAATCGAAACTTCTCTGCGAGGGGTATACACCTTCTTAAACTTAGGAGTTAAACTTAGGAGTTGTTCCCTCAATTTTCGGCCCAGACAGGAGTCTGACACTAGTAAATGTTGAGAAGTCACTCGCCCATTGAATGGTTCCATCCAAAGTCGCGTCGACCTCTGCTTCAACCTCGTCATCCTCTGCGAGGATTTCTTGGAGCTGCTCCATTGTCAGCTCTTCATCTTCATCCACCTCGCTACCGGAGTCGACGCAGAGAGCCGACGCGAGCTCAGGGTCTAGGATTTCATTGTTCTCCCCGCCCTAGTATTAGTATAGAAAAGAACCATTACCACACCACCACTACCATTACAACATTGTGTATACAAATATTACAAATTCATTTAAATAATTACAATAGTCTTTGCATGCTATCTTGTTAGTAGCCCCTCGCCCCTAGACATTATATTCCTTCATTAAAAAAAATACAATTCTCGGCATAGGTACTATTATTGATAGGTTAGTTAGTAATACAACACGACATGCTAAATCCATTAATTAATAATGTACTACATTACCCATTATTTTATATTGATTAAGTTCCTCCTACGTCGCTCCTTTGTGATTTTCAATTTAAAAAGAAACTTCATACGGTGATAACGGTAATATCGTCCCCGACATCAATATTAGCGGCGCCCTGGTTATTTTGAAAAACAAATTACCTACTTAGGTCATCATCTCCGGTAAACAGCACATGTGGAGGCATTGATGGTGTAGGTATCAAACACCTCAATGCCGTCGCCGTCATCAAGTTGGGCGGGACTCACCCAACGCTAAAAAATTAGAAAGACAAAATTCAAATTAAAAAACAAAAGTAATAGACGATGTTTTTTAAAGTACATACAACATACCCGGAGTCTTCCGGAGTCAGTCCTCGCTAAAACCGCATCGTTATTGCCGAGGCGAAGACTCCCTTCAGGTGTTCTCTCCACCTCTATAGCAACAATGAACCTACGCAGGTTGGTTCCACTTGTTTCGGGTTCCATCGTCGTTGTTCTACAAATAAAAAGTTCGAAGAAAAATAATGAAAACATGAGAAAACGTCAAAGGGAAAAAATAGAGCATAAATTATCATAAAAAAATAAGAAGAGCAGGTTTGCACAGTGTATTGACCTTCTAAATCGTCTGAAAATTCAAGGATTCCTCCAATGGTTGGTCACTGGTGATGAAAAGTACGTCGAGTACAAAATCAAAAATGTAAAACGGCGCCGTACAGACAGTCTGCAAAAAGGGGGAACCCCCAGCATCGACTGCAAAAGAAAATGTACATCCGTGAAAAAGTTTTACTATGTATGTGGTGGGAATCCCATGGAATTATTTATTGGGAACTGTTACCACCTAACCAATATTAACTGCTGCCATTTACAGTCAACAGATAGATCGGCTTCACGAAGCGATGCGAAATAACCGCCCTGGACTAGTTATCCGTCATTAAGTAATTTTTCACCGAGACAACGCGCAGCCACATACAGCTATCATTGTTCAGCGACTGCGCCATGTAGTGTTTTTAGTAATTTTATATTAATACTCATTAATGTTTTGATATATATTTATTAACATTTTACAATAGCTACTGTTCATGAACAACCTCATACTGCCTCTCGAGGTACAACTATATTATTATATTATACTCTTTGCTCTCGAGTCTCGGACTCTCGGAGTCTCGGTTCCCCAGTCGTCTGTCAGGTGTCATCTGTCAATGTCACCTGACAGCTACGCTTACATTACTACGTTTGATTGGCAAGTTTTACCCTTTACCCACAACTATATTATTATACTCTTTGCTTTACCCCCTGATCGTGCCCCGTACAACAAGTTATAGATTCCTGTGGTGAATAAGTTGTAGATTTGAAGTGAATAAATAAGTTATTTTTTTTGTTTAGGAACCGAAAAAACTTTTGCACACACCCAATACTTACGCGCCACTTATTTGTTTAAATGTATGCATGCGTTTTAGACTTGTGTAGAATTTGTGGATTTTCATAACTTTAGACTTGTTTATTCATAAAAACCTAATATAATTTATGTTACTTATAAAATTCCCTTCAAAATGATATATTGATACCACCAACAAAACTTTACAGTTACGAGGAACATAGCCGGAAAAGAAATGTTTTGAATTTTTAATCGTAATTTCAATGTAATTATTGTAAATATAATGATCTAGATATAACAATAAAATACAGTATTTAATTACCTTTATAACAAAAAACACGGTAATTCAGTAAGTATCACTACCAACTTGAATGACGAAAAAATAACGGTCTTTGTTCTCGAAAGTATTGAGTGAATGATATCTATGGGTAGAGGATTTCATTGGGATTCGTTTAAAAACAAGCCAAACGAAATGAAATTCTAGGATTCAGTTAATAAGTATCTTTTTAATATTGTATAAATCTTGTCAAGTATACTACACTTGACTAAGCGCTTAGAGTAGTTGGCAAGGATAATTGACAAAGCACCCCAAAGGTTAACAAGGTCAACACAAGGCCAAAACTTATGCGCACTACATGCGCATAAGTTTTGGCCTTACTATTTATCTAAAAAACATAATAAAAGATAGTTGTGTAATAAATATTCCCTTTATTCTCTATATCTAGTATTTACATAACAATGTTTTTCAACTACGTAGACAAGCCGACTCAGAAATGAATTTATACTAAATCCAATTTGTATCATTATACAATAAAATAAAAATCATCTTACATAAATAACTTCATTTTCTTAGCCTTGATGAGCTGAACGATTAAACCGTAATTGTTTGGGATGGATAGAAATAGCAAAAGAGCTATGTGTCTAAAGAAAAAACTCAAAAACTCCGTTAAAAAAACTCCGTGTAAAGACAGTTGTGATCGTAAATGTTTCGGATTTGAGATTGTTCTCCTGGCAAATATAGATATTTTGAGAAGAAAAATAACCGTTATCTTTATATGTTACTTTATATACTAGGGTTATCCCAATATGTAGTTATCTAACAGTGAAATATTTTTTTCAGAATTTATCATTAATTCCAGAGATACAACCCGCCATACAAACTCAAAAATTTTACCTCAAACAACATTAGGTACAGTACTCGCCAATCTTTTTGGCCGAGCTGAAGTTGTTGTACCAGCCCACTTCTTCCCCTATGATACCTTAAAATGACTCGTGCCTATGTTCAGCCCGGCCAAAAAGATTGGCGAGTACTGTATACTGTATGGATCAATTATGGTCTGTATACATCAGAGAGGTCAAGCTGTATCTCAGAATCAATTTAATTAATTTAGAAGTTCGCCAGTTTCTAGGTTGGATTATATACTTTTTAACAGTGGAAACAAAATTAAAATCTATTCAGTAGTTTTTGCGCCAACCTTTAATAGACAGACAAGAATTTCAAAAATCACATTTTTGGGTTCAGTGTCGTTTATATATCCTAACCCAATTGATTTTAATTTAAATATTTTTTGTTCAATGGATTGACAAGACAGAAAAAAAAACAAAAGAATAAATAAACACACTACCTATGCACTATCAAAAAGAAGTCGGTTCCACATTTGATGCAGAAAAATAAACCCATTGTCATTGTAGGTTGTGAGAGGACCAAAAAGTAATTTAAAAAATCCTCTCATAGGTTTCTGCTAAGATCGTCAAATAATTTATCAGTGTTTACTACCATACAATACTCAGCCATCCTTCCCATATATATCTTCCGGTTTAATATAGGTCATTTCAGCAAGGCTCCATCTATACTTATTTAATTAATATCTCCGATCTTTCTTTCCCCATGTTCAATAACTATCTGCTTATGGTGATCTGACAACTGATCATTCTTGATCTTCGCTGATTTTTCTAATGCTTGATTATATTGATCTTCCCTGTAAAGTAAAAGCAAATATATGAAATAACCTTAGGTAACCCAAATAATAATTTATGTATACTTACATACATTCATAAATGTAAATTTGGTTTAGAACAAAAATTCGTCATATTGAAATAAAACAACTTTACGGAATATATCGCGTTATATTAGTATAATACAATACAAATCCCGACGTTTCGGACACTTTACAGCGTCCATGGTCACGGGCAGAGTGAGGTGTGAGATATAATCCGTAAAGTTGTTTTAAGTATTTCAATATGTCTAATATTCGCGTAAACTTCAGAAATCAGTAAAAATTCGTATGTCATCTATCCATTCAGAGTAGTAACAAAGAAAGAAAAATACCATTAAGGGTCATACATGTACAAACAGAACAAAAATGTATAGAGGAAAAAAAGAAAACAAACGCAGATACTAATGTAAACTTTTTAGCACATTGTACATCGCCATTATTTATTGCAATTAATTGCGTGATGCGCCAGCGCATAAAATAGTAATTCTCAGTGGGGCCTTGATGATGTATAACGTCAACCAGTGGTGGTATTTAAAAAAGAAAAAAAAAGCTTACAGAATATGGTTGGGAGCTGTGAGTCATTGGTATTTAATCCAGGACAAAATGGTTTTAAAAAGTAGTTTTTTATTTAGAAAAATAATCTAAATGCCGACTAAAAAGTAAAGGAAGAAAAGCTTAATATAAAGTTAGTTGGACGATTTGTCATAACATACCTAGCTTCTTTTAATTTCAATAAAGCTTTCCTAATGTCATCCATAGAAAAACCAGTGATTTTCAATATCGCTAAAATGGTTACTCCAGCAATACTGCTTAATACAGTTCCTGGAAATAAAGAATATTACTTAGTGTTAAGGTGGGACAATTTACGGCCTCTACAGTGATCAAATCATGAAACTTTTTCGCCACTGAAGTTTGTGGTGAATGAGAATCAGTCTCAAGTTACTTACACATACTCAAAGTTCGCTAGTTATTTGTTTATCTAAACATTGAATTAATGTGGTGGTCTAAGGGCAACTTAATTTCGATTCCCAGGTCGATAAGCGTTATTGGGTTTTTCTATAAAATTCTCGACTGCCTCGTTAGTCTAGTGGTCCCAAGTGCAACTGCTACACTAGAGGTCCTGGGTTCGGTTCCCAGGTCGAGGGGTGTGTGTGTACCTTAGCACACCTCTGCCTAACCCTTCGGGGAATACAGGCGTGATGGTATGTATGTGTTATGTTATAAAATTCTAATCAGCATGTCAGAGTAAACATTTGTTCCCAGTTAATGGCAATATGCTTGAACCTTATTTCAAGGGACCTAAACAAAATAATAAACTGTTTATCATTTTGTTTGTTTTTCACACTGTTATGTGATGGTATGTTATATAAACAATTTACTGTTCCAGATAATTTAATATTATTTCTTATAACTAGTCAAAGGTTGCCAAGGTATTTGCACACTACATATTAAATCGTAAAAAACTGGCATTTCAAATTAGTTCATACCTACACCAGCACCAACTAGCATAGCAGCGAATCCTAAGTTGATTTTATATAGGGCACCAGTGAGTGCACCAGCAGATATAAACTCAATCAAAGAGGTTTCACCTCGATATACTGACACTGTTGTCGATGTTAAACTGAAAGAAAAGAGGATGAATAAAAAACTACTTTGGTATGATAAAATGAAATATATCATCTTTTTGTGATTTTTTCGCATTTTTCATGCTAAGATTATAAAGTTATTTTTAGTGAAGGAAAAATTCGACTCGCAGGCAGGATTCGAACCTGCGTCTTCTGGCTAGGTACGCCAGACGCTATCACCTCTAAGCCAGCGCCAGTCCCACCTGCCATGTCGAAATTTGCCTTCACATTCTGAATATACGTCTTAAAGGTGACGTGAGTAACATCTATCGAAAGGCAAGTTACGTTGCCTCTCAACCGACATGACTTACCTTACGGTTAGTTCTATGTCGTACGATGCTACCATACCTATTAACTATCTTTTTGTGATTTTTTTGCATTTTTCATGCTAAGATTATAAATTTATTTTTAGTGAAGGAAAAATTCGTCTCGCAGGCAGGATTCGAACTTGCGTCTTCTGCCTAGGTATGCCAGACGCTATGGCCTCTAAGCCACCGTGAAAATAACTGAAATATATCATGTTTTTCTAGGAAAAAATATTGATGTAAAAGCTAGTTACAATATAAATAAATTATAATAAAATAAAAATAATAATTTGTTTAATAATAATTTGTTTATAATGTTAAGTTAGGCAGGCACCATGGAGTCTCACAATAAAATAATAATAAATGAAGGGTTTCAAAAAAGAAGATTATGATTTTCTAGCTTTTGCGCATAAAATCATAGCATAGTATCATATATTAATATTTGAATTATAGCTTGTGTAATGTTTTATTCTGATGTGTGTATTATTGTAGTTTCATTCAATTCGTTATAGTAGTTTTTGTGTTACTCTTTCACACAAAAACTACTATAACGAATTGAATCGAACAGCCATACATCCTCACTAAGTTTCATTTTTATAATATTATAGTAGAATGATGAGTATAAGTCAATACTTATATATTATCATCAGTCAACTTTCAGTTTAACTGAATATGTGGTCACTTACCTAAATATTCCTGTGAAGAAGCTTAATCTCCAGCCCCACTTGTAAGCACCCTTTGCAAATGCCACTGTCACATAGTCTTGTAACATTTTCTGGAATTAGAAATACTATAATAGTGTTGATCTACACTTCATCATCCTACAATATTATAATGTATATTTACAATATATCTATACTAATATTATAAAGAGGAAATATTTGTATGTATGTAAAAAATATACTCAAAAACTACTGGGCCGATTCCAAAAATTCTTTCCCCCGTTTGAATGCTATGTTATTCCAGATTAACATAGGCTATGGAATATTTTGAAAAAACGTGAAGTGGTACGATTTGATTGGTTATAATGGATAAACTCAAAAACTAAACCCTTTTTAAAAGTTTTTTCTCCATTAGAAAGCTACATTATTCAGAGTAACATAGCCTTTAGGTGACACTTGTATGATGTACAATGACACTTTAGGCTGCAAGTGAAATATTGCATATTATAATAGTATGATGTAATAGCATTATATATCTTTTAATCAACACATTAGTTTTCTGTTTCTAGAGACCCTTAATTCTGAAGGTAATAAAAAGGTTTAAAGATCTTCCGTTCTATTGAGCTATGAAACTTTTATACATATAACATTACCTTGGCCTCTGCAGTGGATTTAAATATAGTTGCTTGATTATTTTCTATGAAATTCATATAAGCCACCCTAGAGCTAACAAATCCTCCCAAACAACCACCAATAAAGGCTCCACATAATGCTGACTGAAATACTGTGTTCAGCTCTGGAGATATTTCTTCGTGTTCACTGCAGAATAATTCAATAGTTAATTTAATATAAAATTTGTAAGAGGCAGGGAAACCCTTAGGAAGGTTAAATATTTTTAAGCACTCATTTATTTATATGGTTCAGAGCAACGAAATATGTATTTGCAGTAATATTATTAAAAAAAAATTGGCGGTTTCCTACTTACTCTCCAGTATACATTGATTTCACTCTAGCCCAGCCGGTTTCTGACGATTTAGTATTGGGGTGATTGAGTAAATCGTGGTCATATTGTCCAGTAGATTTGGTGAATATAGAAAGCCCGAGCGATGGTGTCAGTCTTGTGATTGTCCGGAACATTTTGATCCACTTTATTTTATACCATTATCATTCTCAATTATTTTATAAAAGTATTGATTTACTATAATTTGAATTTCGTTCATCAATATTTTAACTTCACTTTGATTCGGCTTTCTTTGCTTCTAAACAGGCATAATATTTTATGCCTCTATCACACACTGGCTGACAGCTGTAGGCGTAGCACATTTGACATTGGCAGGTTAACATAACATTCATATTTTCCCGTTGAAGTTGTCATCTTGACAGTAAACTTATCGTTATAAAATTCAATTCGATTGCCATCAAGGAAGGAAAAAATGTGTAAAGATGGAGGAAAAAACTATAGGTATACCTAAATCAAATCAAATAAAGAAATATATTTGTAGATCATAAGTAAATTATATGACGTTATTCTATGTACATAATAAGTACTTATTATAAGACAAACTAGAACATGTACGATTTTAACGCAACCTGTATAACGGCACATAGTTTTCGATGTGTTTTAAATTCTTGGTTTTAACCAATGAGTTTAAAAAATACCTACTAGAATAAAAGTTCTATTCGCCCCTATAGGTTATGGCTCACCTGAAATTGAATGGATGTGCCAAACGGTGGAGTTTGAATTAATTACCCACAAACGTAATACCAAAATAAATCGTGATCCAAGCAATATTTTATCAAATTGTGTTATTATTCGGTTAGAGATACCGTTATCTAGGTTCGTACTGTACCGTTTCGTCGGAAATAAACGACCGGAAAATCGTTCCAAACTTGATTTTATCACGAATTGCATTCGCTTGCATTTATTTCCAATAGGTACCTATAGTATTTTCGATGAAATGGGAGAGCATTGGAGAGTATTGGAATCCGAATAATAACACACTTTGATTATATTTTTAAAGTCCTGTATTAGGTAACTATATAAAAGTAAAACTTAGTAATAATAGGTACGTAGGTAGACGGTATGCTACATGCCGAATATGCTAAAATAAATCTTTACGATTCAAATTAAGAAATACGTTGCCGTGGTCATAAAAGAAAAAACGGATGCTAGGTAGGGTGAGTGGGGGGAAGATCGAACGGTTTTTTGATGAGATTAGCAGTGTTGTATTTGAAGTCTTACAGAACAATATCTAATAGCTTATGTTAAATTAAGTTTGTAATGAGTATAGAGCAAAGAGTTTATTTTTCTAGCATATTGATAATATCCTGCTAAATCTGTTCTAAATAGGAAAAACAAACATCATCAATAATTGCCTAATTCTAATTAGCAAATCACGAAAATTAATAACATAGCGCGCGAATCGGCACTCATTCTAATTTACCTAGATTTTTTCAATTCCCTGTTTCCTCAGCAAGCTGTGTGTGTAATTAGGTTTTCATCCCATATATTCGAAAAGGACGACTTGGTTCGCCTCTAAGTGCACCCAAAGGTGGTGTTTTCTAGAAGAAACTTTTAGCGGGCAGTACCTAATGAGATTTTAATCCTCTTTATGTGCGCCGCAATTTAATTTGCCGCGCACTTTTTGAGCGGGCAGTAATGAGCTTTTACATCTCTCATATTCGGTAAGTAGGTCCTTAGTACCCCCAAATGGGGCTTGTAGGTGACCAATTAGCGCTCTAGGGTAATAATATAGCTAGAAAAGCCCTAGGGCGGTAAATAATAAAAAAAAACACTTCACTCTTTCAAAAAGTTCGCGTACCTATTATACATAGACCTACATCTAACCATCATACTGGCAATAGACATCATGCATTCAGCCCAATGACAAAAGAGGTCGCTTCGCTATTCAGCCTTGTCTTCGTATGAGTATTAATCATCAATTTTAAATATCGAACGGCGAAGCTAAATTTATTCTTGCAATGCCGCTTTTTTTACTTACCTCACCATCGAGATGTAAAGCATAGTTTAGCTCGGGTATAAGGTGTAAGCATCATTGCACCCTCGAACTATAGGCTATAGGTACTAACTATCTCGGGCTGCAATTGATGCCTTACAGCCCTTAGCTACTAATCTACTTATAAGTGCGCCGCAATTTACTTTTCCGCGCACTTTTTAAATTTGGAACATCTTAGTGTTCAGCGCCAAAGAGATCGAACGCAAATATTGTTTGAATAAAGACTGGCTGGTACGACGGCCTAAGGTCGCGCCGTCGGCGCCGCCGCCGGTTGATGAGGCGCCTTTTATTTTCTCATAGTGGGTGATGAAAAGTAGAGTGTATCGCTCGGGCGCAAAATATATTTTTGGCTCGGGCGACGTACTTTGAATCCCTCGCTACGTTCAGGATTCTACCAAAGAATCTACTGTAGAATCCCTCACTTTGCTCTGGATTAAAAAAAGCGCCCTCGACGTAAAAATATTACTTTGCTCCCATAAAATACAATCTACTATTTATTGTTGTTATAAGTAGTTTAAAAAATGAATTTATCCATATAATAGTTTTTTCTTCTAAATTAAGCAGACCTCTGCCAATCAAAATTCAATATTTTATCTGTATTCTATAAAAAGTAATGATGAGTACATAAGGGTACATAAGTCTGAGTACCCTAAGTAGGTAATGATATTCATACAACTTTCCAGCCCCGTGCCAGCCCCTAGGAGCGAACAGAAAATTGCTACTTTCTATCCCGGCGCGGCGGCGGTATTAGAGTAGTAAGGACCTAGGTTTCCCACTTTCCAAGTAGTTAGGTACAGTTAGCGCAATATAACTTGAACCAAAATGGCGGATGCGCAGTAGTCGTTTTTTTTGTACATTTTGCTCGCAAATATACTGCGCAAACTTTCCCCCTCTCTGTTAGATTTGGGTAAAGTTATTTTGCGCGAACTATACCTAGGTGAAGTATACATATTTTATATATATATATTTACTGTTTAAGGTAGATATGTACCCAAGTACCTAGGTACATAAAGTTTGCGCAGTGCATTTGCGTGCAAAATGTAGGTACTAAATCGACTACTGCGCATCCACCATTTTGGTTCAAGTTATATTGCGCCAACTGTATCTAGCTTTTATTTGTCAATTTAAATCCGATGTACCTAGGTGCGAATTAAGGGACGGCAGGTTCAAATCTATCCCACATTCCTAAAATTTCTTACCTAAGTACCTAATTTTATATGAATTATGAGGTACACAAAATAAAAAAAATACCTCCATTTTCAACTATATTTTATTAAAAAATCACAAAGAATAAATCTAGAATTCAATAGGGTAGTCACTTAGATATTAATATTGTTGTATATATTTATAATTCATTTAACTGTTTTACATTATGTAGTTTAGTGAACGTTCGACCTCAGGCAGACCGAACGTTTATCGTAAAATTAATTTTCACAAACAATCATCATATTTTTTCTTGAAATATAGCTCGTTAAAGCTTGCCATTTTGATTTTACACGTGTATTTTTAAGAGATAAAACTTTAGTTAAGTTGAAAGGAAAAACATTATTATATCCCTGTTATTTTTCCCAATGATTGGTCTTTGGCATATTGAATTAAGACTAATTAATATTGACATGTTCAAATTGTTTCAGCAAGTCTTACTACGATAGTGAACAAAACTAGATGTGCTTCCCAAGAAACTGATGAGATAAACGTTACTCGAACGATTGTTTACATCTATTTAACTATTTTAACTTTACACACAACCCTTTAATTTGCACACCTTTATTAAATTCTTTTAATGAAACAACTAAACATTTTAAACCAAAAGTAAACCGAGGAAGGCAGTAACAGTAATACTTCCTAGAAAGGGTTCTCTGATAAGTTAGGTAGGTAGGTATATAATTAACTAGAGCGACTACTGAAATTAAGATAGGATATTTAACTAGTAAATCTTAAAGTAATGATTATGTTAATCTTTACTATAGATCCTAATAATTTAATTTGTAATTATTAACATAGTCGTGTATAATATTTACATCTTCAGATTAATTTAATTAACACGAGTGTAACCGCCACTTTCCCGTACAGAATGGTCTCGAAAACATACAATACATTTCCATTAGTTGTTTGATTATTATCACGCCGGTGTTGTCGGTCGGGGCTCGTATTTATAAAGTGGCAGGCACACAATAATTTCGCTAATTCAACGTTTCATTACGGAATGGATCAGTTCTTTCCAAACAGCAGGAATAAGGGACGTGGCACGGACACAAAATAACCGCCTCAGACGATCAAATGCCACGGGCATCGTAATAATTTAAGTAATTCACATTATACCCTGTGCGAAATATAATATTCCACTTGATAATATTATATAATACATAATATCATTGGCAATATTTTAAGTCCCTTACTCCTTTTACAATTCAACTAAACAACGTGTTTTTATTTCGCCTAAATATTTATTTTTTGAGCCGAAGACTCCGTTGAAAAAGGTAGAGAAATTTTATTCACAAGTTATATCGAAGCGTAATAGATATAGGTACTTTAAAATGTAGTCGAGTGTAGATTTCGCCAGGATAGTAATAATTAAGTTCTATAAGTACGAATATGTCTAGAAATACCAATTGTGTACTAATGTACATCATTTCATTATATTGATCCCCTTTAACATTTATACGTTTTATTTACAAATAGTTTCTTGAAACTTCTTCAGGTCTTCTGAAATAAAGGGATGAAATTAAAACCGCAGACATTCATGAAATAACAAACTCAATGAATGCAAGTGTTAGTGTAAATATAACGCTGTCTAATCTTTACTCCGCACCGCTGCCGTTATGTAGACAATTGGTATGAAAATTTAAATAAAAAAGGGATTCAGGTAGAAAGGGAAAGGATGGAAAATAAAGAACAAAAAGTATCAATGATAATAATAGTTTAATTATGAAATTAAAAATAAAAGAGTGAAATTAACCACACAAAAGGCTTAAAATTAAAATAAGAAATAGACGACGACTCGTGAACTTACAATGAAATGTCGAACGGTCGCCGCCGAGGTGAAAGAAGGCAGATAACATCTAAGCAGAGTATCGAGGAGCGAGACAGTTTATAATATAAGTATGCGCCTTAGCCAAAGGTCTATTTACTGATATGTTGGCCTTTATTCATATCATTATGAGATACTAAATACAGCTAATATATGTAGTAGAGATAAATATTATAAAGCGCAATAAAATATAAGCATATTCAGTATGATATGCGGAGATATGTTTGTGGAACGCAAGTGACAATACTTAAATATGAAGTAGTACACGATAACGGAGAGTTTGACGGTGACAGACGCGCGAGGATCAACAAGTCCTCCACGCGCGAATGGATATCAATTAACACATTCGAAAACAACTTTCACATCATTTTTCAACGCATAACTTTAACTAACAAATTGAAACAATGTTCACTTACAATGAATAAAATTGCATATATTGCGCTTAATAAAACTCTCAAATATAATTTAACTGTAACATTTTCATCAACTTTTCAATAAATGTTAAGATTACTTCAATTACCTTTTACCTAAAATAATCTGTATTGACTTTAAATTTGGCATCTCATCCTAAACACTGATCTATTTATTATTTTTTAATAATATTATCATTAAAATCTAAATATTTAAAATACTTCTCTAAACACATAAATTCCTATAATTATCTATTAGTCAATACCAATGTTATTGAGAAAATTTTAGGCCTGGAAACGCTACACACATAGTGCTTAGTAGATCGACCATGTCTAAGAATGTATTGAGCACAAGCGACGGAGACGGTGTTGCGTACACACGAGCAAAATATTCAATGAACGTGAACAAAACGCGGCATGTGTGTAGCGTTCTACGCTGAGTACAGTGGATATGTAATCTCTTTTTTGTGATTCTTGTTTTAATTTAAATACATAATAATAATACAATTATTAATTAAATTACAAATGCGATTACCGCCGCTCTCAAGTCACTCGACCAGCACTCCTCACCATTTCAAAACACAGGCACAGAATCCTGCGCCGTATAGAAAAACATTTTCAAAAACGTGCAAAATATCACCACACCCTGGTCACCTAACATTATCTAAACCAAATAACTACTTTTACGTTCTTATTATAGATAGGTACTGATTAATACAATTGTATGATTAAATTTTTCTATTAAACCTTACATCGTAATGACAATCTAATATTCTTCAGTTTAATCATCTTACTAAGCTCTATCTTTATTTCATATGTATGTTACGAGATATATATTATACATTTCATAATAGTGTAAATATGTGATTTTTATAACTTCACAAATGTTTTCTAAAATAAAAGTTTATTTTTTTAATTTTTTGTCGTCTATTTTTGCGATAATGGGATATGTTCAAAGTAATGGAATTTTTAAGTGTGTGTGACTGACGCGGGTGTAACGTGCATACACTTGTGAGCCGTACGCATCGGAGGTCGCCACTCGCGTGATCAGCTATTCAACCTATCTACTTACACCTTCGTACGAACCGTAACGTTTTAATAATCCTACAATATACATTCCCTTTTTCTATCCTAATTGAATACCGACCGTGGCATCGTCGAGATATGTAATGCATTGATTGATATTAGTGACTTACAATAATTATTAACATGCCATCCGGCGCGGCGCGGCGGCGCGTTATGTTCCACGGATGGCAGTGTTCCCTTAACTCGTCATAATTCAGGTATCTGTTTCACGCATGCTTTGCCTAATCACATAAACTGGACGTGTAACTGAACACTTAAACTGGTCCTAACAGTAGCGTGGCTCTCGCGGGCATGCTTCTACCAACATATTCGTTACCATATACAATCTTTTTACAAAAGCTTTCCTACCAGACTTTAAATATTTGAGACGAATTCATAAGATTTTGATAACGTAATCACTTAATTCACAAACTTAATCTCTTTTGCATTGGACTAGACATATTTTTAATTAATTTAAGAAGGCAAAGATGTGTGAAATCCAATCGAGAGCTTAGCGAAGTCCGAAGTGTGAGACGCTTAACACATCGAAGTCGGAGTGTGACTATGTACAAAACGAAGTATCGAGAAAGAACAGCGCATTAACTAAAATACTGTTTAACGAAGTTATTGTGACCTAGTGTAAATACTGTTGATTAAATATGTCGTAGAGCAAAATCAGATCTGGCTAATACTTCATAGAGCGTCGCCGCAACTCCACAGCAGTGTGGCAATATCATAGCAATAGTGAAAATTATTCAAAAAAATATGTGATCACGACACTTGGCCACACCGCTCAGCGCCTCCCCCGCACAAATAAATAATTATCTAAAATTAACCTCTTAGTGAAACGTATGCACGAGCATTTATATATGTATGTTGTAGCTACCATTAATATAAATTAACATCAAAATAAATGCATCATGTCACTATTATGTCACTGAACATAACGTTTTAAATAGTGATATACAACTAGATGCTTAGCGATAAGAATTGTGATTACACTAACTAATCGTCAATAACTATGAATGAAGTAAGAACAGATAATATTCTCCTAACAACGAAACAAGAATGGAAGCAAGATTGTAGACACACAGGCGACACCGGCCGCCAGTGACGGAACACTGTTACATCTAAAATATATTATTAAAATTATTACTATAACTAATATTGCACACACATACACATTTCTAAACATGACATTCCAGTAATAAAATACGAAAAAAATGTGTATGCGTACAAAACTATATTTACTTACAAAGAAATGCAATAATAGTAAATTGTGCATATTAAAATAGACAATAAAATATATGTATAAAATACAATTTATGAATAATAACTGCAAATTATATGTGACCAAGAGATATTTCATCATGAACCCATTTGCTATCCCGATGCTGGGCACGGGTCTCCTCTCAGTATGAGAGGTGTTAGGGGTTATGAGATATTTTAACAATGTGAAAATTATGTGATGAATATTAAAATGTAAGGTGGTTTTAAAAACAGGCTGTCGTACTTAACCAGGAACAAGCGAGGCAATGTTTGACATTGCGACCCTTAGGTACAATACGCGTGTTGCCCTGTGCAAACGTAACTAGCGCAATCTAATTGCAAAATATACCGTCCAGATAATTCATCATAACAAAAGCATATCATTGTAATCACCGGGAAATATTACGAGTTTATAAAAATAAAATAATTGATATACTTATTCAAAATATGGAATGAATATCACACAAAATATAATTCCTCTCTACGTTAATACGTTCCGTTCAGAACCGTATCGAAAATACAGTAGATATAAGCAGCGTTTGACTGTGATGATATAGTACCTTAGATTAAGATGTACAGTAACAGTAAACGTACGTATTTATTAAGAAAATAGAATAGCACTTAATCTCTATAGTGATCCGTGTAAGCGTAATACAGATATATTTTAATTTCAGTCGAGGGAAGTTCTCGATTTGTGTGAGAGGTACGATGTAATAGTCAGTCGCGTCGTCGAGGCTCGCGTCGTCGCCGAGTGTGTAAGGGGGCCTTATTATTAAAAATATTTAAATGCTGTTGATACGAGTGTCGGTAAGGCCCGTTGCATACTCGCCGACGGGTGTGGGCCGCGACTGGCTCCGATTGTGTGATATTCCGAAGACGCTGTGACGGGGAGCGCTTAGATGCTGGATTTGGAGAAGGATACTCGCAGGTGGTTAGACTCGGACAGCTGGTAGTTGTGCATCTTGATGAGCGCCGCCACCGCGTCGTCGATTGATGGTAGCTGTACCAACGCCATTTTGCGGTCCTTACTGTAATTAGAATAAGGAATCTTATATAGTGCCTATGATTTTTTATACCTACGTGACAGATGTTTAAGAGAGAAAAGTCAGTATTTTTATATATCTATTAAAAATAACTTACGGGAAAAACTTGAATGCTTTAATCGTGAATCCGCGCTTAGTGAAAGCTTCCTTGATATCATCCTCTGACACCGTAGCTCTGCAAAAAAAAACAATAATTTTGTAAATAGAATTAAATCGTTCAAAATGTTATCCTGCTTTGTGAGTTGAATTGGTCAGTTGGAAATAATGTCATCACTTACGGAATGTTGGACAGGTGGAGGGTCGCGCTGGGTGGGTATATGTTCTGGTAGTTTTTGCTGCCAGGCTTCTTGAATCTGTGTAGCGGGCTCTGGGAGTAGTCCCTGTAAAACAACATGAAATAATGATAACCAGAAATCAACAGTGTTTTGTAAAATAAAATGTACTACTACTTAATCATTTTGTTGACAAAAACATTAACACAACGATTAAACTAAAACTTAGGTTGGACACCTATTAGGCGTACCATAAACGTCATCGTCGGTACATCATCGGTTATGGATGATACGCGTTACACGACCGACAATGCACAATAGGTAAATCTTCCATAGTTTATGTATTTTGTGAGTAAATATGCCTAAAAATCAATCTGCTTCTCTTCAAGTTTGATGCTACGATTTTTGCCGTTTGTACGCCGAACCAAAGTTAGCATCTTTCCGAATCTGTATTTTCTACTACGCGCGTAGCCATGCGCCTACGCACTTGCTACGGCTACGCACGCGCCGGTTGCTACGAGCTGGTGTGCACTGCGCTACATGAATAAGTTGCATCTGGTCGCTGCGAGCGTAGGCACGGTTGGGAAACAAATGGTAAGATCTGAATGGACCCTAATAATTTTATGTCATATTTTCTATTTGTTAAAAATAAATACAGTTAAATTTTTATGTTTTCTAAAATGAACTCTATAGAATTATAATTATATTCATGTTGATTTGCTTGCATGCCGAATTGCCGAAACAATGAAATAGCTTCAAATAAATTTGCAATCTAAAAGCATGATGTTTTATTTAGGATATTAGGTACCTATCAATCGTCTTTTTTTCACGAATTAACAGTTTTTTTCACGTTATGGTTTTCATAGGTAAAGTCAATATGACAGCCAGAATAGCAACTTTTAATGGTGAACTGTTCTTTAAAAATGATCCTTATTACAAATAGGTTTACCTGGTGAGTCCAGCATCAGGCTGCCCCTCCTTGGGCAACTGCACGGTCTGGTGCTTGCTCAGCATGACACGCATGGCCTTGCCGAACACTCGCAGCTTGTCCATGTGGGTCATCGCTGTCATGAATAAGTTACAGATAAGTCAAAAACGGGCTCGGATTCTATTATAAAATTGAATATTTTTTTTATGGGATAGGGGGGCAAACGAGCAGACGGATCACCTGATGTTAAGCGATAACCGCCGCCCATGGACACCCGCAACACCAGAGGAGTCACGAGTGCGTTGCCCGCCTTTTAAAAGGGTTTGGGCCTCCGGTAACCTCACTCATAAAGCGAAACACAACGCAAGCGCTGCTTCTCGCCGGTTTTCTGTGAGGCCGTGGTATCACTCCGGTCGAGCAGGACAATTCGTGCCGAAGCATGGCTATCCCACGAAAAAAAAAAATGAAATAAACTTATATGGATTTTATTGCGCTCAGAATTCTAATATAGATGATGTCTGGGTCTTGCCACCTGCTTGGAACCCCATAACAGATTCCATTTAATCAAAATTCAAGCGAATATCTTATAATATTTACTGGCATATAAATAAGTACGAGTACCTAATGCACTTTCAAAAAATATCTAAGTAGGAACTTCAAGGAATAAAAAATAGGTAACAATTTCCTCATAATGTAACTATAAGAAAACGTTAATGAATAAGAGTAGGTATGTACTTAGTAAGTAAACAACGACACTTCATGTTACAAGAAAAACAAACTACACTTAAGAGGAAAACCCCAAGTATACTCATAATCCTAAATAAATACTTCCCCTTTATGCTTGAATCGACCTTATTTTGAAAGTGTTAGAGTTCGTAACTGCTCTTACCTAGATGTGCCTGATGGGGCTCTGCCATCTGAATGAGGGCTGAATCTTTCTTGTTGTAAAGGATCTTCACCCGTTGCACATCGCCGTACACGCCTATACGCAAACAAAAGGTGTTACAAACGAGCATTGAGATGATTCAGTTACAGTTAATACCGAATTACCGATACCAGTTCCGTAAGACAGCATTTTGATCCTTATGTAACGTTTATTTAAGAAACTGTTTGAATTTTATCGGATAAAAACACAGTCAAAGGAAAAAGGTTTGAATACCTCTCAAATTTGTCTAAAGTATACCTATAACTAAACTAAATTACTACACTTAAGACGGTTTCTTTAATACAGCATATTTAGTACAACGACTTGTAATATATAATTTCGTGAAACGGGACAGTTGGAAAATACAAGAAGAAACAACTCCAAGCTCTAAATTGGTCACGTTAAGCTTTCGATTAATGCTTTAGCGGTTAACAGCGCCGGCCGTGTACTGGGCACGCTGTGTGAAGCAAATTACTGCAAACTATTATTCACTTCTACTCACTATAAGTTGGCATCAATTTCTTAATCTCTCGTTTGTTCGTGGTTAACGCAACTCTTTGATATAAAGCCCATAACAGTGATTACCATGTTTGCGGTGTCACTGTCCGTTTATAGATATGTAAGTAGGCATACATACTATCTATCATAATAATATAAAATAAAAAATTAATAACGAATATGTATGACGTCATCGTCACAGAGATGCATATATCGCTGTACCGTATCTAGTATGAAACTGACAGCCCACAAATAAAATAAAAACTGAAATAAAGACAACACTGGGTAAACAACAGACGTTCTAACTAACTTAGCTACGACTAGGGTGTCTGAAACACAAATTGTCATACGAGTTAATAAAAGCGTTTAGAATTGAGATTCAATAGTGTTATCAAGCAAAGCTTCGACAAGTCGTCGGATGCGGTTATCAGTACAGAAGTCGAGAATGTTAGCTGACAATTTGTCTTTCAGGCGACAGGGCTCAGGAGCAATATTAATGTTTTAATATAAAATACGGAATGTATGTGCACACGTACCGAAAAGGGTAAAGAGAGCGTCAGGCGTGACCATCTAAAACAATAGGAAAGAGAAAAGAGACAGTATTATAAATAGTCGTAAAAGATATCTGACATCATATCTATAAATAAATTAGCAACTTATCTTTAAGGAGTTTAAGTAGAATATATAAATATAACAACCTGTAACGCCGTTCGTGTGGTTAATGCATTAGTTTGTTTGAATTTGAAGTGAACCCACAAATAATTAAAATGGTGTCTGTTCCAGGCGTTACTGGCTATTGTGTTAGCGTAATGAATAAATTTGCCAATAAACATTAAACTACTAAGTCGAAACAATGTAGGAATTTTGTCTAAACTGTTTTTAAGTACACTGGGGGTAATTTCAAATTTGTATAAAGAACATTTGAATTGAGAAGTTTTAATATTCTATTTTTGTATTTGACAGGTAGAAAAGGGCGGTTACGAGAAACAGAAATATAAATCCGCCTGCCAGTATTGAGGTAGGTGATGTTTGTTGCGTGGTGTGTGTACCAACCTCTTCATTGAGGTTGGAGACGAGCAGTACGGTGGCGAGCGGCAGCGGCGGCGCGGCCAGTGCGCGCAGTGCCGGCGACGCAGGCGTCAGCGTGAGCGCGCCGAACGCCGGCAGGCCAACGCCGCCCACGCCAACACCGTACGGCGACGCCAGCCCAGAGCCCAGCCCGAGGAACTGAGGAGCCAGCACTCCACCACCTATATCAATAATACCGACTTTATACGCTGCTGTGTGATTGATATAAAATATGGCAAAAAGAAGAAAAATATAGAAGTCCTTACTAACTAGATAGTGTTTGATTTATTTAAGCCAAGTAATGTATTTATCTAAAGTCCCGGCTTTCAAAGACCTACCTAAAAAGCTTAAGAAGAGAGCGTAAAAAAACTTGATCAATTTGAATATTGTATTAGGCGTAATACAAAGTACTTAAGTAGGTATATAATATAAGTCCTCACTATAATATTTATCATATACAAATCAGCTAAGGTACTGCTACATAACAAAAGGCTATACATTCGCAATGGTGGAATGATCCATACATATTACAACCCTCTACGGTGCAATACGGATTTATGACGAGTTATTAGTCACCGCGGGAATACTTAGCATTGAAATATGAATAATAAACAAGAAAAGAGCTAACGTGGAATGGCAAATGTAATTTGGAAGCGTTATTGAAGATTTATTTCACACTGTAGCTTGATACGTAAGTATACTGACGTGAAAAAAACCATACTCATACATAGCCAAGAATACAAAATCGCCCTAATTTTGCAACATAGAGAAACAAAGGCAGAGGCACCTTTACACAAAAACATCAAAAACAGTGAAAATGAATAAAATATGGGGACCTATCAGGCTACATAGGGAACAAAGCATATTTCTCAAGCATTCAAGATTAATGCTATTACTAGGGTCTTAGAAAATATTGAAAGAGTTCTAACGTAATGAGCATACCCGAGCTTGGAGATTTAAAATATAAAGACTTTGAGAAAAGAAAACCAGTAAACTACCTAAGTAAAAGGTGCAAGAGTGATTGAAGTCAAGTTCGATAGCCTAGTATAAATGGGGCAGACGTAGATTACCGGAGGCGCGTTAAAAAATGGCGTTTTAGATTAATTACTTGAAAAATATTGTTTGGAACAATCATCTGCCCCATTGGGTTGGTATCGCTGGATGCATGACGCAAGAGTCTACGATACGTGTGTGAGAGTTGGAGCACGGTGAGAAAGCTTCCAGGTGCGCGGAGTAGTGAGGACTAACTCATCCTGGATGCGAGGGCCAGGGCGAGGCGTGCCCGCAGTGGCATCAACTCACTGGTCAACAGCTGGTGCGCGTCGCCATCGCCCGACGGCAGCGTCGGGTTCGTGTAGTCCCGAGACTTGTCGTTGTTATACTTCACGTTCAGACACGTCATCTTCGAGTAGTCGATGCGCAGTGTGCAGCAGCCGTTGTAAATATTCTGCCCATCTAGAGCCTGAAAAAATAAAAAAGTTTAAGAAGATTGAAATAACTTTTCTCGTTTGACACGAAAACAGAAAGAATTATAAATCTCATCAAAAACATATTACAAGTCGGAAAGTTTCACTTTTTGAGGGTCGTTTATTTGAGTGATAATATGGATGTGATGATTTTTAGTAATGAAATGAAATCGCATTTAATCTAACTTTTTGATACGGTTATGAAAAAAGAAAAGTTATCATTTAATCTTGGTCTCTTATTTTAGAATTTTTATTTTGTATAGAAAAGAAAAGGCCGACGTATATTTTATATGAGATAAAACGAGGATCGATACACTACCCGTAACAAAGAAGAAAAACTCGCATTATGGCCGTGTCAAAATCGTTACGTAGCGGGAGCAACAGCTATTTGTTTGGCCGCGACGCCTGCGGGAGGCTGATAACACAACATCGCGATAGAAAAGAGAATTAATTAAAATGCAACAGCACTCAACCCATCCCTGCGAGCATAAAGCTTGTCGGCGCGGGCGGCGTGTATATCATATTTTTATAATGAAACCAGAATGCAACACGTTTTATTTCCACTAATGAAACTAATGCTATAAAAGAACCATATAGTCATATTTATGATCGCGTATTCAGAGCTCGGTCGGTTGGGAAAATGTATTGTTACAAATGGCATAGAATTATGCAAAAAGCACTCAACATTTTCAGTATAATAATTGTTTTACACATCAGAATTGAGTCTAAACTATATCATCATTGCTGTTAAGGGTTATTCGTCTTAGTTCATGGGCGGTATTTTTTTAATTAAAACTAAAGATTTCGTCTCTTGAGACATAATTGTTAAATAAAACGTAGTAATTTGCTAAATGAATGAAATACCTACTTGTGAAGAGTCGAGGCAGTTTTAGTGGGGCTTTAAAAGGTTTTGTTAGCAGTAAAGAGAATACAATACAAATTAGGTATTTCAAATTCATAAAAAAATTACTTGTGTAATATTCCAAAAAAATTTGGAAATATGTATATGTAAGAAGCCTACAGTGAGAAAGTTTTATCAGAGAATAAAAATTAAAAGCTATGATTATATAATTCCTGCGGAGTAAATTGGAGTTCCTTTGTAAACCGTCATCTGTCAAATGAATTATGACATTTTTACGAAGGACTCCATTAGCCGAATAAAAATGTTTCGGGTTCTTAATGCCGTAAATGATTGTGCTAGTGGCCATCGTTAATTATTGCTGGAGCCATTGTCTTCCCCCTGTTTTTTTTGAGGCAGAAAGTTGCCAGTAATAAAAAAATATAAAAGGCTGCTGCAGAAATAAATCAAGTACATACTTTTAATAAGTACTGCTCATAACAACACTTATAGTCCAATAAAAATATCAGGGGAGTCCTCGAAGAAGCAAAAGTTCGATGTCGGAACGTGGGATATTGGCTGTAGATTTAATAAATTTCTGTTCTATATGCAAATGCGACCCCCTGATGTGTAGACGTGAATAGATTGGCTCGTTTAAAGCTCAACTTATATGGAAATGCGAAAGGCACGTAAGAAAGCGTGGAAGAAGATAGCTTCGATACGTAATTAGTTTTGTAGAGCCTCGCGGGCCCGAATTCGATTTTGAATGCCAAATGTACCGCGGCGAGCGTAAGAGAACGTAACGAGTAATTAATTTACAATTCTAATATTCATCCATTTAATACACAGACATCGTCGAGTGAAATTTTAAAAGTCAAATGAGAGCATAATCTGTGATTCCAATATTGTTTCATTTTCAGCAATTTGCATTCATTGTACCAATAATTATAGGATAACGACATCATAATAAAACAGATACAATATACTATATAATATATATATATGACATAACATACTATCACGCCTGTACTCCCTGAAGGGACAGACAGGGGTGTAGGTATTAATGCACACCCTCAGTTCGCGGGTATGTTTAGGCCCATGCGATCCTATTGCCACTAACCGGGCATAAATCCAGTCTTCGAGCCTCTACTGAGAATTTCATAGAAAAAACCAATAACACTGTTCGAACCGAGAACCTCTGGCTTAACAGTCAAACTCAAGTCCACTAGACTAATGGCAGTCGCACATAGTCTATAGTTATTGAATGTTTGCTATTTTAGATGTAGGTATAATTTATTTAAGTCAAGCAGAGCCTATTTACGCTTGTCCTGGAAGAACCTACATCCAAGACAAGCGTAAATAGGCCAATATAAGCCCAAGAGCCACAGAGATAAGTAAAAATAAACTGTTATATTCACAATTAGACCTTTAATGAAGGTATCTCAGTCAAACGTTTGTCGTGGATTTGCCGAAGAAAAGAATCAGAGAAAAAGAATAAGAGGGCACGAAGGATTTTGAATTGCAGATTAATTTCTTACTTTTTATAAGCTTTTTCGGAGGCACTTTTGAATTTAACTCGGTCGTTACTTTAAGAAGTCTTATTTTAATCTAAAAATCTCAATGTTAAATCTCAATGAAAAGTCGGTTTAAATTTTACGAAAAATCTGCATAACACATTTGAGCATCATTGTTATTTACTTTATACTTTATTTGTAACCCTAGGAAAATCCTGCAGTTCATAGTACTTAGCTGCAGGATTCAGCGGTGAACTCTAACTCAAAGAGTGGCGATCACAATAGACCATTTTCGGTCGCAGTGACATTCATTCAGACAAACAATAAAAAAATAAAAAAAACATTGTTATTTATTAGCATAGCATACCATCAAGCCTGTATTTCCCGAAGGGTTAGGCAGAGGCGTACTAATGTACACCCATAGTTCACCGGTATGTTTAGGTCCCATGTAATAGGGGGCGAGAGTATTGCCATTAACCGGGCACAAATCCCAAACTCCGAGCTGCTATTGAGAATTTCATAGAAAAACTGAATAACACTGCTCGACCTGGATATCGAACCCCTGGGTTCGATATCCAGGTCGAGCAGTGTTATTCAGTTTAAGCAATTTTTTAAGTTTAAGCAATCCTGAGCGCGACTGCTACGTTAGAGGTCCTGACCTCTAACGTAGCAGTCGCGCTCAGGATTGCTAAGCTAATGCGGTTTTTTTTTATTAAGTCACAACATCGCTTACAGATTTCACGGTAATTAATTTCGTGATCTTTCTGCTAAGTTGTTCCGTTACCTAATCTCGCCCGACTATAGGTCCACTCCCCCGAAGACTTATATTTCATTTTAGTTATTACAGTTATTACACCCACCGGTGAATAGGGTTATTCTGTAACGCACCTGACCGTTCTAAAAAACCGGTATTAAAACTACGAAGAAAAATACGGTGTTCAGTTTATAACACCCGCTCGATCTACTCTCCCAGTATCAATATTCTCAAGAATTTCATTTTAATCTTCTGAAATGGTTATTTGCGCTCGCGGAGGGAGTCGTAATTGAGGTGAAAAAAATATTAGGAAGAGTGACAAGGTGATAAAACGACAAACGTCACGCCCGATTTTATATTGGAATCTTTTACTGCGTAATAGGGTGAACGAATTTCCGTTCAGTCGATTTATTGGATTCGACAAACACTGATAATAAATTAGAATTTTTCAGTTATATTTTGTGGGCCAGAAAGTTAAGTTGGAGCAGATGGGAAAGGTAGATCGCGGCTGCAGTGGGCCGTCGTCAACGTAAGACGTAACAAGTGTCCCCCGTATCTCTTAATCACGTCTCCGGTAATTGTTTTATCTTTAGCTCGTTAGAACTCGTTTAAGCAAAGCCTTCTTAGTGAAGGATTAAATGCGGTCCGCCTTAATCCACCCCCCCTGTTGCTAATTCTGGCGGTTTTTCCACGGAGACCAGATAAACGTTTTTGTTGGGGTCCCGAGCTCGACGCGTTTAATATTTATAAGAGCCCACATAGCTCAGAGTGCTTCTGTTGCCGGTGCAAGGATTACGCTAGCGCCGGAATGCATTTGGTTTTTGTCCGCAGATGACGTCAGAGAAATTGTAATGAAAACATTTCAGGGGGAACGTTTTTTTGTTAGCAACTGACAGGCTTTGAAAAGTGTTCAATTTCTGTCGATAGTAAAATAAATAACTTAAAGAATAATCAGGCTAATAATGAACAAATAACGTAATTGAATAAAATAAGCTTTTTAATGTTGTATTGGGCGTAGAAGCATTCGCTCGATTAGTCACCGATAAAGAATCACTTATCGGAATGAGCAGCTCCAGTGCTGCACTAAAACCGTACACCAAGAGCAAGCTTTTAACTATTAATAAAAACAAACCAACAAACACAACGATTGCAAAATTGCTCATTTTAATTACTTCGCTTTTGCTATTGGAAAAGCATTTAAAAATTTAAATCGGCACAAAATGAGATTGCACAGTGACGAATGGCACTTTGAGTAATTTCTTTTTGGTCGGCGGGAATAAAACATTCAAAAGTTTTAATGCTGAGTAGAAAAACACGTCCCATTAATATCAATTGTCTGTTATTTTGTTGTGAATATCTTTATCATGACAAGCAGAGTTGATATTCTTACGTACGTGTCTATAGGATTTTGCAGTCATAGGTACGAGTACTATGTATTTAGTAAAAGGGGAAATAATAAATTAAGTTTTGATAGTGGTTGTAACCTAATTACGGTGCGTAGGTACACATTTGGGGACGCGTCGCCGAACAAACCACGTTCGCTCCATTAGACAATGTAATTAATACTCGCGGTTACCCCTAATTGTGGTTGACTGATAGTAACGAACGAAAATCGAGTGACGATAGCTCAACAACCGCGCCCACTTAACACACCGTTCCAGTTTGCTTTGGAAACGAAACTAAATTGGTGCTAAATGTATGTACATTGTGACATCATGAATAATTAACTCTACCACTTTTGCCGCAGGGGTAAGGCGTGAATCGGTTTTGTCCATGAACAATATATTGTTCATGAAACATAATAGCATTGTTTTACCTATGTTCAGTGTAGAATGAGCGTGTAATACAGCCTACGGGTGGCTATATTATGAAGCGGCCGAGTAAATCATGCGAGTAACAAAAGTTTTAAACTTTGGGCGGTTGATTGTCAGCCGGTTCTTGATTACGGTGGGGCCCGTCCACAGAACACTAACATAACAACTGCTAAACAACGTTTGACACGTAACTAGGTGATGCAGAGTGCAGCTCAAGCGTTGTTGACACAGCCTGTCGGAGACCAAACAAGGGTGGGCGATGGGACATGCAATTTTAAACGGGAATCGGACCTCAGTGCAGGTGGACGACGAACTGTTTGTTAGCTATCCTGAAATTTCTATGAAGTTTGACCGTCACTAGCACAGAGCAAACGAAACTTGCTCGTTTCGAACTCTGATACAATGTATTTTGTGATGTCAATAGCAATATTTCAAATAAAGCAGTCGGTGAGGATACGAATGAAATTTCCTTAGATGGAGCATTGATCTCTTTCAGTAGATAGTTTTACTGCACTAGATTCGTGAAACGCCAGCCGTTCGGCGCAAGTATAACAGAGTCGCTCAGGGCGAAGATATAACATTTTTGACGGTTACATTGTTTGAGCACGTCCCAGTGTTGACACAAAGACACCGGTTAGACGTCGCCGCAGTGCAAAGTGCAATTTTAAAATGTAAACAAAGCCCGCACCTTGAGTCCATAAACGGTATCTCGGATTTCGCCTTATTGAACCTCAGAGACGAAGTCGCGTCAAGCTTGCCTCGTTTAGGTACTCATATGAAAATACGAGCGGCTGTTACTGACACGTATTACTTTTTTATGACAATAATTCATGCAAATAGACTGCGCTGTATGAATTTGACAATTATTTATGATATTGGAAACGCTTTTTATTTTGTTTATTCATGCAACGTTACGGGTCAAACGAATTGGAACTAACACGTAGCTACGTCGATAGGTATATACAGGTTGTAATGAAAAAATATTTGAGTATAGGATGATGTAATTGGGGTGTGCATATATCAGGGTGCGTGATGAAAAATCGTGCGCGATATAAACAATAGCCGGGGACTGGGGACGCAACTCGGACTGTTAATATGGATTGTCTGTGACAGCGTCGGCCACGTTATGGATGAGGCGGGAGTAGCAGCCGGAGGGTCGCATGAATCACATTGTTATCAATCATAACTTACTGATGGAGCGGCCAAGGTTCTGATTAACGGCCCACGTTACAAGCACTACACTAATGACTGTCTCACTAACTGGACTAAGCATAGGATTAATGCAAACGGCACTTATGCGTGTTTTGAATTTTAAATAGCGTGTTTAAGGGCTGTTTTAAAGCATAATTTAAAAATTTAATTTATCCACAGCTATTTATAGTCGTGTTTGAATACTAATGTCCATACATCAAAAAATTCACATTACATTTGTTCGGTTCCTCAAAGCTGTACAGCTATTTATATAGATTTAAATGTAAGAGTACATGTAGTCGAGCGCATTAAGAGCGTACATTTCGTGTCTGGGCGCATAAGCCGCCTCCTGAAAAGATTTGATGGCGAGGTTAGAGATTTATGTCAAGGATCATAGAGCCGGGATCGGGGGATTTCAGAGCTCCTAACATCCGACTGTGCCCTTTGTGGCTGGAGCACTATCCGGCTTCACTTCACTTTGTACCACTTACTTGTGCTGCCACTTACCTCGCAGGACGTTTTAATTCCATTTCGAGAAAAAACCGAGCCCAAAACGAGTACTTACACGAGTCTGCAGCCCGGTTAGTACTGGTTGTGTGTAACTTAATCTGTCTGGTCGGAAGTTAAAGGATTTCGTCAGAGAAAGATTTTTTCTCACAGATTTTGTTGGAGTTTGCAAAAATATTAAAAATGATTATATTGGTTCTGTTATTGATATCGCTAAAAAAACATTCTGAATCCTTATTTGATAAAGATAATTTTGCCGTCAATCTAAGTATTGTCGAAACTTCAGACCTAACATGAAACCTAATTTCTAGGCAGTATTGATATTGCCTTTTTGGGTTTTTAAATCACACTAACGATTGTTATCGGCGTTGACATGCCAACAAGGACCGATGGCTATAAGCTCACTGAGGCATGGAGGGATCTCAATGTTTTAAAAAGTCACCCATCCGTCAGCTCGCTTCGGCAATGCTTAACTTTGCTCTTCGATTGATCAGCGTAATATCTAAACCTTGTTGGTTATGATTCCGCAAAAACAAAAAAGAATTGCACCCATCAAATAAACAATGATTAACAAGAACCGGGCGATTGCATGCAGCATTGCAATAAACAGGAGGGCAATAAAAATAGGTGTACGAGTAGTAGCCGACATTGTATGCTCGTTAGGTCGCATCGGAGTTACGCAGCACCGAGTTACGACCTTAGATCCGTTAACGAGAGCAGACTTATTGCCGACGCGACCACCCGCGGAACTCTAGTACCAACTAAGCCAATGTTATTGCGCTGTCAGTGAGATTAAAGTATGCTATTTTCATTCGTATTATTCGCTAAAATGTGATTCGATTTATGAGTACAGGGTCCTTGAGGATTGACTTTGTTTGTAAAATTTAGTTACAAGTTATATATTTGAGAATTATTTAAGTATAATATTTCTCTCAATTTATGTTTGAATATACTCAAATGTAAACATACTAAAAGCAACACAGTTTTATGCAAAACACTCGCTGCATTTCAAGTGGCGTAAAACACAATGTAACTCTCGAAACAGTAAAATCAATTTTATTTATAAAGCCAAATGAACCACGAGAAAATCCGCATTTATTAAAGCTAAAAATAAAGCCGCGCTGAATCCGGCTGCTCTAGTCGCAACGCCGTCCTATGCTCGACTCCAATCACGACAGTTGATGGGACTTAGCGTTGCTAAGTTTTCACCACTCTGCCGGTGATATCTCAACTCCACGAGAGGTTTCCCAGCCTCCCAACTTTAATTTGTAACGTTAAGTCATAAGCTAGCCGCGATGCACGCTCCATAAAATAAAGCTACGCCTTTCAAGTGCAATGCGCTGACAGTTCACAGCTTGTACCAATCGTATTAAGCTCCACAGGAATTGGGCGTAAAGAGCGACTGATTAGGATGGATAGTCGACTCGCTATTGTAGAATTCATTAGCGAATTGTACCTGCGCCGCGAGGTATTACGGATGTGGCGATTAAACAAATGAATAGAGCAGTATGAACGCTAAAGTATAGATAGATTTTGTGCTATTACTACGTCTGTTATATAAAATATTTCGTATATAAAACAAACTAAATATAATAGCAAAACTTTCGTACGTTAAATAATAAAAATCAAAAAACGGGAAACTCTCAGTCGCCATCGGCCGGCAACAAAGTTACGTTCAGCGATTCATAACCGTATGGCAACGAAAAAATAAAAACTCGATAATTATACTCGTAAAGCGAGTTTGCGGAAGCCGCAAAACGAAATTTAATTTGCCCTGAACGCTGCATCAGAAATAAAGTTAAAACAGTCGCTGCAGTAGGCGGCGGTACGGCCAACTTCTAACGCAAATGAATAGCGAATGGGAAAAGTTGAGCCGAGAAAAATGATGTCCCACTCGGCGAGTCGGTTGCCGACTATTGTCGCGGACTCGTGGCTGCCATGTTGTTTCTCGATATTATTGTTATTAAATGCACATAAACGTTCTGTTGTTGTTAAAGCTTTGTTGTAGGTAAGCTGCGGACGAACATACACGGAAGTTAAATGTTTTGTGGTCGTGTAAACTCCAAATAAAGTGAATAGATTCGCACTTTTTTCGTTTGTTGGAAGTTTGTTTTTATTTAGATTCAAGTTACATCATTTAAGATAGCACCTAAACGTTATCACCGGTGTGACATAGTTTCGTACGTAGTTCAAATGAAATAAAGACAGGCACTTCATTTCAAGACAGTTTGAGAGCGAGTCATTAAAGTGAATGAAACGTGCGGCAATAGGAACTTTGTTTTATGGCTTTACTTTACAAACAGTTAAATAAAAACGAAGAAGTTTTTTACTTACCGTTTTTGCCGTTTGCGCCGATACCGTGTCTGGGTACTGAATGAGGGCTTGGAATGAATCTGTAAACAAAATAGACTTCGGATTAGGACTAATGAGAACTGGAGTGTTGAAAAAGAAACTCTGCAAAGCTTGTTGATCTTTATTTGAAGACGACCAAATAAAGGTTTACTCGATTTTTCAGATAGGTACCCGATTAAAATTTTCGGTATCCAGTACTTTATCAATTAAAATAGAGTAGATACTAATAGCAGGGTCAGTATAATTATTCATTTACTTTTAAGTGTACAAGTTTTAGGGCCACTTGCACCAACTTCTTAAAAGTGTTAAATTGTATTTAAACACAATTTTATATAGTCATCTTGTGTTTAAATTCAATTTAAACATATTTCAAAAGTTGGTGCAAGTGGCCCTTAGTGTGAATATTGCACTTATCTTCAAAACTGCCTCAGATCAAAATAAACATAGTAGTGGCACATTTTTTTTAAATGTAACAATTTTCATAATTCTTAAAACAATTTTATCTAGAGAGTACTCGAGTGTTGGATGTCTCACGGAATTCCTGACAGGCAATATCTTGTTCACAAGAACGTTCGAACAAGGCGAAATTGGCGCCCAACGTGGGGCACCCGCGATCCTCGAACTCGTCGTGAGTTAGTGGCAGGTGCACCGCAGCTATTTTATCATGTAACACTTACCGAATATTCCACTATACAAGTTTCATGCCTATTTTATACTTTCGTCAAGCACTAGACGATAATTTTAATGCATCTGTCGCGTGAGATGCGATAAAATGTCTCACGCGCCTCTCTCATTGAAACTTTGATGTGGTTGCGTGTAAACGAGCACATTTTGGGATCATTGTAAATAGCATTTAGTTACCTATGCACGGAATTCCCAGAAGACTCAATGATCAAAAAACTCATTAATCACCAAAATAAGTGTTGTAAACAATGAAGAAACTGTGGGAGCACATTCAACTGGAATGGTCCCACAAGTAATATAGTTGGTGGAGTATATTTACTGCGAGGATAAGCGTTAAACCCCCTAATTTAAGGCATGAGCCGGGCGATCATTGCCGTCCGTTGGGTGAGAACATAAATTCACATTTTTAGGAAACATCGTTCGGGTAGGCAGCACCTGCGTTGGCCACATTACGTACCATTAGACGGTGTGACAGACTCGCACACTTAAGGCACGGTTGTGACTTTTATATTGGGTGTTTAAGTAGTCGTTTGCGCTGTTATAAAAAGTATACCGCAAAACTGAATCAGTATCGAAAAATAGTAAAAATCTGTAGGTAAATACGAACTATTAAAAAGACAGTATTACAATGAGAAATATTTAAATAATATGAGTACCTATACTATCAAAAATAATTAAGTATATTTAAAATAATGTAGTCAATAAATATGAAAAAGTAGATGGATGGTTCCGATTGTAATAACCTAGTTTATTTTAGGATATTTTTGTCCGTCTGAAATATTGTTATAATTGTTAGGGTTTAAGCTTCTGCTAAAAACGGATAAATAAAAGAACAATGTTGGCCATAAAACCTGCAACGAAATACATTATTAGATACTCCTGTACACCAACAATTTGCGTGCACCTATAAAATATAGAACGTAGAACCACTCAAGGTAGAAAACGTCGGCGTAAATTAAAAGTAACGTTGTGTCTCCTTCATACATAGTTAAATGCTCTTTAAGGCCCCCATATTTCCTTTGGGCCAGCCATTTGGGAACGTTAAAATGGAATGCATAAAAGGCTTACCGGAAATTGGACTTTTTATGTAATTACATCGTGAATAAGCAAACACTTTTTATAGAGACAATGAAGACGCCACTTGAATGTAATAGTAAGTTACTTCGTATGCACCGAGGTCATGAAAACAAAGGAAAATGTAAGGTTTATTTAGTTTTCTGAAAAATGTTTTCACTTTACATTTCTAAGAATATAAAGGAAAAGCTGATCTTGGGACTAGAACGAGATTATGCTATGATGAATAAGGAAATGTTTTACTTGAAAGGATCAGCTATGCTATACTATGACAACAAAATGTATATAGAGTATTTAGGTGAAGGTGTGGACTATTTAATTTAGCCTAGCCCTTCGTCCGCCAGACCTGCCCAGCAGTGGAGCAATTAATACTATTATGGAAAGGCCCATGTCCATGTCCATTCCCATGTGAGGTTTTTCCAATGGATTAGGCACTAGTATTTTAGGCATTAGTATTCTGCAATGATAATTGCTCATTTTCATGTAAATCTTTAAAACCAAATATGTTATGCAGTAAATAACGGGAACCTCATTTAACGCGTCTGCCATTTTTTGATAATGAGGTAAGATGGTACAGGATATACCTATACATATTTACTACCTATTAGCTAATGTGTGTTTTGGAATAAGGGGTTAGTAATTTAATTAAATGTTACCTATGCTTCCATTTATCCTCTGATCCAAAGACAAAATAACGTAAACAAAGGAGTAAGAACAATGTAGGTTTCTACTTATTCCAAATAATATGTATTACGTTTTATACTGTATTTATTTATGGTGAGATACAGCTAAACATGGTCATGTTACAAATTCGCCTGAAGCAAGGTTTCTTACGTGTTTTCGACATATTTTTGCCTTGTACTACGGCCCCTATCACGTTATATATATTTATATAGTATATATATCTGCAAATTAAGGTTAATTAACGAAGACAACATAATTATGCTGAAATATGATTTTCTTTGAAATATCATGCTTGTGATCTTCGGAACAATGTAGGCTCTATTTAGTTCATTTGGACTTTAGCATAGATAGTTAGGAATTATTTGTGAGAAACCTAACAAGTTCCAAACATAAATCAGATATTTATTTCAACAAATTTCCCAGTACGGTTCCGAATAATAAATATTAATTATGATTTAGCCCATTCGCAAGTTGCTGTTGACACAAAAAGTTTTATGCAGTTTAGGCAATCATTAAAATGGAAGTTTCGCGAAACAATTGTCCCCTTTGAGCTGTTTTATTTATCCAAGCTGAAATATTCAAGCGCTAATTCAATAAACTTGCTTGCGGCTCCGATTGCGCGCAAGAAATTCAAATCTCAATCAATCCGTAGCGTACGCGCCGCTTCATTATGTTTCATTAAAAATTCAACTTGAATGCGCAATTACTTTATGAAATATTTAAACGTCAATGTCTATGTAAAAACAAGATGGGAGTTGTGGTAAAATTAAAATTTCGTAATCCACGTTTCGCTGTGTAGCAAAGAGGTTGCTTCCGCTATGTTAATATTAAGCGGCGGGGCAGGGCGGTGCTCCGGCCGACCGATTACAGTATAATTTGATATCTTAAATCCCGACGTCTCCCCTGAAATGAGCGAGTTCTGTCAAGCCTGAATGCGTCCTCGTTCGCAATTTACGCGCCTTTTCAACTATCCTTCGCCTCCGACACTCAGATACTACTTACTTGTAAATTGCTAAATACCTACACAGCAACATCGTTAGCATTGATGCACTTTAAGTACGCTTCAAGCACGCAGGTATTAGGTTATTCCTTGAAATTGCTCATCGCTGTCGCATCTACTGTTGACGTTAACTGGAGTATGTAAATAAGCTTACTCTCTGCGTCAGAGCGAAAACTAAGATGCCGCAAATATGATATCTGTAGACGAATCAAATCCTTAATTAAGGGAATCTAACGACGACATAGACACGACACCTACCGCAAACAGGGGACGCATAATAATTGTAGCGGTCTGCTACACCTTAATAAAGCCAATCGGGGTAGGTTGCGGGGCAAGGACTCGGGGGCGGGGGATGGTGTAGGATTACGGCGACTCCGCGCGCTCTTCATTGAGATTTGTTTCGGGATTAGGAACGCGTTTGATGGTAACCTCCCGTCAGCCTGTGGCCGACGAGCCAGCAGAGCGGAACCGCTATTATAAACGTTCACTCTATGCCGCATTCAATATTAACGCGATATAAACATAACAGAATATTCATCAGACAAACTTTGACGAAACTCATGAAAGTAACACGCATGAAACAACATGAATCAAAATTCGGTAAGAACTTCTATACGATTAATGTTATAAGAAAATTGTGGCTTCGTCAAATAACGAAGACGGCGAATGTGTAAATATACTCGTAAATAAATGTGGAATATTAAATTTCCGATGTTGGGAAACTCACGTGTGCTCACGGCGATAAGGTTGGTTGCTACCCCTTCAATTTTAATCTACTCAAACGATGACTTGTGCGAATAATTCAGGATATTCTATTGAGCATCTTTGTAGAAAATGATAACTTATGTCACGTCATAATGTAAGTTAAGTACGTTCTCTGCAGCGTTTGCGGAGTTCGGAAACGATTACGTAAGCGTTTAAAAAAGCACGAAAATCATCGACATAAATAAGAAAACGCTTATGTAAATCTTGCAGCAGGTAAAATATATACTTGTACATAAGTTTAGTGAGGTGCGTGACACACAGAGGGTATTGAAAGCGAAAATGAGAGCGATATAGCTATGTGGTTTATTTGCTCCCCCACGAGACAGGATAATTGAAATAAGGATTTATACGTTTCGGATATGCAACCTACTTCGGTTTGTGTCTAGGTATTCGATACGGTTTTAATAGATTCTAGGGCTTTGCACACACGAGTAATTTCATGATCGTTTATACATAATCGTGATCGTAAACTAAGCCAAGTACAACTAAGTAAAGTAAATTAAAATCTATTCAGTAGTTTTTGTGCCAACCCGTAACAAACAGACAAGAATAAAAAAAACACATTTTTGGGATCGGAGACGTTTATATACCTACCTACTTTTTTATTTAAATAATCTTCAATGTACAGACACAGATTTTTTAAATTTTTATAATAGTAGAGAAGAGAAGAAATATATATACCATCACGTGTGTTCCCCGAAGGGTTAGGCAGTGGCGTACTTAATGTATTTTAAACACACAATTCGCCGGTATATTTAATACCAAACTTATTAGTTTAAATACTAAATAAAATTTCTCCGAACGCAATATTGGAATGCTGTTTACAATATCACTACAGTACATTTCAGAGTTAAACGTTCAGCCAGGTGCCGTTATGAATATTCAAAACCAGAGCAGAATAGGTGCCGGGAAATTGTCCGGAGACAAAAGCTTTTACAATTGGACAATGATGAATGTGGTAAAAAAGCAAACATTCCTTGGGAAAGGTGGACGTTCGGAAATTGGAAACGCTGCATTAGGAGAGGTGACATCATGATACCGACAAGTTATGTGGCTTGAACTGCTTATACTAGTGCCTCTGCGATTTACAGGGTGACTTTCAATTAGTAAGCTCACATATTGTATTTGCGCATAGTACTTATTACTTAAAAAACCGTACATCATTAAAATTACTTTAAAAATCGTCATAAACTCGCAGACCAAAAAAAACATCGTCATAGATAAAAAAAAATACTAACTGCCACACTAGAGGTTCTGGGATCGATTCCCAGGACGAGCCAAGTGTTTTTGGGTTTTTGTATGAAATTCTCCGTAGCAGCTCGGAGATTCGGATCTGTGCCCGGTTTACTGTAATAGGCTCACCCTTTATTAAACGGGAACTAAAACCTACCAGCGAGATGTAGTTGGTATCATTAGCAGGTAGATGGTACGCCTCTGGCGAATCCTTCAGGGAATACAGGCGTGCTGGTATGTTATAAAAAATCTACGTGGGTACAACCAACGACATGATAATAATTATGATATGTTATACTTCGAAGGTTTTGTTAATGTCACTAAAATGATCAATACCTACAGGTTTAAAAAGTAGAAATAAATTAAAAAACCATCCTGTAGAAACTAATATGGAGATTCTGTACGGGAACAAAACCGATTAACTGTAACGGCAGATTGTATGATTTGAGTTTCCTAGCTTTTTTACCGGAACATTGTTTACTATTAAATGAAATGAAATGATATTTATTTCTGTAAGTAGATCATTAGAGACACTTTTACAAGTCAATGTGTTTTTTTTTATAGCTAAATGGCTTCGGCATTTCCTAACTGACGACCTCTGAGAAGACCTATGGATGGATTGAGTAGTTTGTATTCATTCCTGGATCCCCAGTCTGTTATTCAGTCAATTTTATCAGAATGGTCTTCCAATGTCACTAAATGACGCTTGCAACACCATCAACAAGGCAATCACTACCTTCCTCAAAAAAGTAGAACATAACCTAAAATATATGTACCTACGATGAAAGTAATGCCTACCCACCTAATATATGTTTTATGAAAAAATGGTTTAGTTAATATCTGAAATTAAATGATAATCATTGACGCTTAAACGACGTCAGAATTGACTTAATTGTTGGAGGCCGATAAAAATTAATTACTCAAATTCCTTTTTACGATTTCGTTGCCCTATGAGTATTCATCTATCATTAATTTCAGTAATCGGATCTCTAGAGGAAGGTATTTCATAATAAATTGAAGATCGTAAAATACAGCGTTCTTCAAAGAGATTTATTGAAGCTTATGTGTATACAATTATTATTTTAATTATAAATTTCTCTGGCCTAATTTGTGTAATTAATATAATTTTCAGTGTTCATTATTACTTTACTATATTTATGTTTTATTATTTACTTAATAAAATAACTGAACTGTTTGCTGAGCTATCGTCGTTTTTGTGCCTTTAAGCTGGCCAGTGTTGGTCAACCATTGTGTACAGGCAGCGAACCACTTCCTTTGTAAGGAGGTCAGTCAATGCAGACCAACCTTTAGGGTATTAAATCCATCACTCACTCGAGTGGTGCATATGAAGTTCATAGACAATATTAGTTTTGGTCTGATTGATGAAATTAGAAGATTGGTGAACGGTAGCTAATTAAAAAAATACTTAGAAACAAACTAAATCTTTGCCCATAAAATATCCTTAGACAGTGTGGTCAATTATTTTTCAGTGTCCAAAGTTTTTAAAATGACTCAAACAGGAAAGAGACAAACCGGTCTACAACATTTTTATCAATAAAATGTGCTTAAAGCGTGGTCTTACTAATTAAGTAATTTTCACGGACTTATACTGCTGAATCAGATTTAATTTAATCTAAACATGTACTTAATTAAAAGTTAATTTTAATAGAGTTTAGGCTGAGCGTCTCGCGTTTGGCAAATTTTCTCAAGGTATTGCCCAGCGGGCTTTTTAAATCAAGTTGATTTGAGGTTGTCGACTAGGTAGGTACTGTGTAATTAGCCAGGAGTGAACTGTAATGTCGGCAGTCGCTACCGCCGCGCGCTGCCCGCGGCTCAGGGGAGCTTATCAAATATGTACCTACCTACCTGCCTCCTGTGTGCCGGATTTATTTAGGATATGCATGAGGGTACGATTTAAATTTTAAACGGATTGCGCCCTTGGATTTCGGCCCTGTGTTATGTTTGGTAAATCTATCACTATAACACGTCCGACCGAAATTAATTTTAAAGCTCGCCTCGTTTCGATTCAATAATAGTTGTTTTAGCCGCTGTAATCCTGGGTTGCCAACTTGCCATAGACACAAAGCGATTGTGACAAAAGGATTATTAAACAATATATTTGAAGCAAATTACAGAGCGGCTGCATAATTAATTAGGTGGATTTTGTGTAAAATTGTGTTAAAACAAATGTTGGTCTCGTGAGGTGTGTGTGGTTGGGTGGTATTGTTTGAGGGCGCGTGAGGCGTTTTGTAATGTTTTCTCATCCTTCCTCCCTTTTCCTCGGAGCTCCTCAACTGCGGATGCCACCGTACTTGGGGCTCATCCATCAAAATTGCGTTCGTCGCTGAAGATGTAACTGTCTTCCGCAAACATTACAAATATGCATATGCATAATTTTATTACGTTAATTAATCTCTGCCTGCGTTCATCATGTATATCGCTATAATAGGAATAAGTAGACAGGTGTGTACTCACTGTTTTTAGTGAATGTGACGATCTTGAGCACTTTGCCGTAACGCTGGAAGATAGAGTAGAGTACGTCGAGCACTATTGGGTATAACATGTGTTCTATGATCACACGCAGGACTGTGTTGGGACCACCCTGTAGACAAAAACGATGCATTAAAAATAATTTAAGTGCAACATAAACATCAAAAATACTGACACCTTAGAGGAAACCTACATATTTACATACGTTTTTTCAAAATGTGTGACGTCTGTCAATCAAGAAGTGATGAAAGAAACAATAATTTAATTTTAATCACTCCCATAGTTAAATATCGAACTAAACACCTCGGGGCTACACGAGCTTGCGATAATTAAACCGGTGGGCCGATATTATTCATATTACATAATTAAAACATGAAAGCCCAAAGAACAAGCACAAAAGGAATACTTTATAAGTATCTAAAATTACTTATTTATACTATCTATTTTCTTTAATTAAAATACAATAAAATGAAGCTTAAATAATAAAAAGATATGAATATAATATGATGTAGTTCACAGAAAAGTTGGTTAGGCAACATTAATTTGTGCTTATGAGAAAACCGTATCAATAATTAAACTCCCCACAGACACTTTGTGACGGTGAAGCTGGATACATGAAGCTGGTAAAGGCTTAGGACACATTACAGAGTGGCGCGAGATAGTGTCGAATATGTTAAAATCCGCTGGGTATACACAAGACATGTCTATGTTAGATTTGACTAGAAGAACGAACAAGCTTATTCGGCGGAAAACAAGTCAAACAAGAAAACAAGAAAACAAGAAAAAAATTACATAGTGATATTTGTGTTATGGCTCTTATGGAAAAGCTATGACGCGTTTTATATTAATAGGGGGTTCTAGAAAAACTGTAAGCAAAATAAGTTTGAAAAGCAATGGTGTAGACTTTAAAATCAGATGGGGCCTATTATTCAAGTACTAACTTTTGGCCACAACATCGTCTGATTAGATATTTTAATTATAGCCTAATCTTATTCTGATGTATGAGCTATAGTATTGTAAAGTTTCATTAAAATCCTTACAGTAGTTTTTTAGTGCAACTTCGATACATCCTTACAAACTTTCAAGTTTATAATATTATAGGTAGTAGGTATATTTTTCTTACAACCATCAAACAGAAATAGGAACAAACTTCCATACATTCAGGTTTCTAATATTAGTAGGATTTTTCTTACAACCAACAAACTTTGCAATTTCAATTATACAAGTTCTGTTGGCAGTACTAATGCATCAACCCAGATACGTAGATATATTCTTCTTCCATCAAAAATATTATAATTAAATAATGAATTGAAAAATCGCCATATAACATCACTGTGTCCGGACCCGAGCAAAGTATATTGACCGATGCGACTGCGATCTCTACCCTGGGGCGACAATCTGTCGATCGTCTTAGAACAGACTATCTGCATGCACGCCGCAGTCTACATCTTAGTCTTCAACCCCTAGAGAATACCCAAACCTAATTCGTGGAGCTAGTTTAATATTAAAAGGTCTCTGTAATCGGCTCTACTTCAACCGTTCATAATTATTGGAATTTCACTGTTACCTTACTTAGGTTAACGTCTATGTATTTTGAGAAAGGTAAGATGATTAATGGATAAAGGTGATATTAATTATGTATAATTTTAAAGACTATTGTTGAAGATAATTATTTTGCTTACACTGGGGTATTAGATATGAATACAGGCTTTAGGCAACTCCATCTTGAATATTCTAAGGTGTTATTAAATATAATGTTATACATACTTGTCTAAATATCGCGTCAACTAAGTAAGGGCATAAGCTCATAGTGCTTTATGACGATCATCAATAAGTAAAATAGGTGAGTTAATGGTTCACTTTTAAGGACAATGATAAAATTATTTGATAGATAATATGTTCATCTAAAACAACAGATAATAAACTAATTAAAAATCAATTTCACTTATGTGACGTCATTATTAGAAAAATAAGTAGCACGTTTCGATTACTACTTATTTTTGAGTTACGTGCAAGCTTTTATGAATATGTAGTTCTACGATATAATATAAAAACAAATATAATTACCTGTATTTCTGTGCCTCCGTTTGCGGGTTGTAGAGCTGCGCCCGCGCCGGCGACGAGCGCTGCGCCAGCGCTGTTGGAGATGACTTGCGCTGCTTGTAGCGCCGCTTGCGCCGATGCCGACTGCAAAAATATTACCTATAAATAATAGGTAAGTGTACACCGAAGGTATATCTCGTGAACTATATTATAAGATAACTAAGCTACATAACTTACGTGTCTAGATAATAATTAAGTATTATAGGTAAAAATAATATAAAGTAAAAATAATATAATAACACAGAACACATTAATAAACTTTAGTGGAATATTTCATTCTAACTTAGTATTATGTTTATTACTTTCCAAGCTAAAACAAAACTTCAATTTATATGCTAATGTCAGGTGTTCATAATATCTCTAGAACATAACGTGTTAATTATCCCCAAAATATTAGAAACTGAAAGAATCTTTGTCCCCTGTAAGTAAAAACATTCATTGTCACGTAGAAAAAAGTATGTACAAACAACAGCCCTCGGCTCTCATAATTTCGCGAACAATGAAACGTAATACGGGGGAGGAGAGTTATCTGGCACGCGTGAGCCACCTTCGAGTGTCCAAGACCAACAGATAACATTGACCACATCAAACAAAGGGGGTCATAAACTTATTTTGTATCGTCCACGAACAATTCGGTACTTTGTTGGTTCGTTCTATAGGGGCGGACGCCATTGTGGACTGCGACACTTGTGGGCGCTTAGCGAGTTTAGATAACATTCATAAATTGCTCATATAATTGATGGGATTTTTACGATTTCAGGACTGCAAATGATGCGAATACAAATCACGTATTTATCATATTATATTCACTTATTAAAGGTGTTTTTGTAATATCATCTACGTTTTCAAAAAAAGCGCAAATTATTGCAGTTGAAGCCTACCGCTGAAAACCAATATCTACGTGAAAAGCTTTCAACACGATCTACGTGGACCTAAATAAAAAAAAAGTAATGACACGCGAGTGAAATACAGCGTGTTGTTTACACGTTACGATCGCATGCAAGGGCGCGGCACACTTTGATCCTATATTTTCACATGGCTTTGTGCGACGACGGGCTGACAAGCGGGCAGGCCAGACACAAAAATAAGGCTTTAACCGTGTCATGGTAAGCCTGCCGCCGACGGCAAAGGCTCCGGTACAAATTCACGTTGACTTGTTCCCTCTTTCCTCTTTTTCTCTGCCACATATTCTTTGATATGAATACATATGTTGCAACTTTTAGAAATTTATATTTTCATCTTAACATTACATTACTTTTTATTTTTTGCAGCAGTAAAACATTATGTAGATTTTGTTCCACTAACTGTTATTTACGTACATCATTTTAAAATAAAATATCTGAGATTTTTAACTCTCAGACGCTAAAATATGAACGTGAAACGAACACGCAACAAAAGAATTTCAGGAATGCGCTTCCATCAAAAATATTTTCCGTGTCATCGGCGCTCGCTGTCGAACTTCGGAGATATTTAAAAGGTCTTATTCGGGAGACGCGCAATCTTTCACAGCGACCACTGGCAGACATTCGGTCGTCGACTAGACGCGACAAAATAACTCCATCCGCACTACGAGAGTTCTATTCAACCACCACAAAAACCTTTTGCGTCGCATGATTGATCAAAGCTTTGCGTTCAATGCACGTTCTTTAAAATTCATTTGGTGGATGTCATTCTACGAATTCTGAAGCGTTCAGAAGACGATTCTTTTAGTGCGATTAAATTCGGATATTATACTGAGTGACGTCATAATGTATGAAGCGTGTCTTTTGACATGAATCACAATAACAAAGCCTAGTCTGTCTATTCGCAACAGCCTCGTTATAAGTTTTAATAGTGTGCTACAAAGAGATGCCGAAATGTGACGACATAGCGATAAATCGTTATAGTTAAGAACATTATCTTGTGCGTCACAGATGTGTTCAGATTTAAGACTCAAACTGGTGTGTTTTGTTAAGAAAATGTATAGTAGATTATATAAAAGTGGAGGGTGCACTTATACTCTAGTTTTATGAACGATAACTTTGATTCTTCTGCTGTGCACTAAAGTCAAGATCATGTCTGTTGACTCTGCCCCTACAATGTTATCTTTCATAACTCACTTTAAGTTTGAAAGGCTATCTTGTATTTTTTATAAATATTAAGGGTAATTGCTCTACTTATAATACTTTTGTATTTGAGACTTTCAGATTTTTATTTGAAGCCTTCAAAGATAATCTTCAAAAGAAAAGACGATATGATAGATTTGAAATATAAAAGACAAGTTTAATTCAGAAACAGCCTCTGGCAACCGAGTGTCAATAGCAGAATATTCTTGACGACCATTAAAAAGGCTATCAAATCATCGCTCAAATGCACCCGTGTAAAGAAATCTCAGGATTAAAGGTTTTAAAAAGTAGGTACATGAAAAATGTGCGGGAAATAATGTCGGCGATAGTAACGAGTTCACGACGAAGTCACATCATTATGAGGTATCGAACAGATGACGGTACGTCAAATAATATTCCTGCTTCCTAGGCACCGAAATAAGGACTCCTTTTGCGAAGAGAAATCTAAGTGGAGGTTTTGCTTGGTGGATCAATTCTGTTGCCTTATTTATTTTATGTTGGTTAATGTACCTACAATAGAATTGTGTATTTTAGAGTTATTGTTCTCTAATGGCGTTAGCAATTGCGTAGGTACTGGTGGCTAGAAAATAAGTAATTAACGGCGAGGATAAATAAATTACGATAAAATAAAAGATTATATTATCATTAACTTAGAAAGTCAAGGAAATCTCTCAGGCAAGTTTCATTCAGTGAAATTCAGAGCCTTGATTCGAACTCGAGACCTAGGACTTCGCAGTCCAATGATCATAATTATAGACTAGGCTATCATTCATATTTATGCTTATATCTTAGCAACGTATAACTTATACGAAATAACAATACCAACATAACAAAATATCGCTCTCAACTCCACCGTAATTCGCTTAAGATGTTACAGATCAATATTTACTCGGCACTACAGAGAAACAGGGATTAACGCAAACAGATAACAGACACCTAGATGTATCCGTTTTGAGTTTAATCATCACATTAATTAGCCACGTATTGACACAAAACGCCTGTTTGCGATGCCGACAATTAGATCAAACAACCTGCAACTATTTAATAAACAATATACCGTGAATATTATTTAATGTTACAATAATAATTGTGTACATAATATATTATTATTTGTGTTGAGCAAACTAGTGAATAAATGACTAGTTGCAAATGTATAAATATAATGTCTATGGTATATGTTTTCATAACTAACAGTAGGTAAATATTTGCATAGAATAGAAAAGAATATCCTTTATTGTACACCAAAAACTAATGTCAAGTATAAGTTATCAATCATAGAATATGGTAAAATGGGTGGTCTTATCGCTAAAAGCGATCTCTTACAGACAACTTTTGGATGGACTCAAGAGAAAGGAAAGGCGAAAAATAGGTAGGTAGGATTTTTTGTTTTAAAATTTTGACGTAAATATCACCAAATAAGGTAAATAATAATTATTGTAAGTGTTGTTTGACAATTCTGTCAGTAAATATATCGCGTGGTATGTAGCTAACCCTTGCCCATGTTATCAAGTCAATTATGGCAACACAAATTTAGGCAAGAATAATTTCTCAATATTATCAACCATCAAAATGGTTGAGGGTTTGTTTTTGATAGGTTTCGTGGATAAACGAAACTAATTAAGCGTTTTAATTAATCCTCCCATTGGGTGTTTTGTTACCGAAAATATTGATTTCCTTTCTCACTGCCGAAGAGCCTCCGGTAAGAAAGGTTCACTCACAAATGTTCCGCATTTATCTTCTCTTACCTAACGTTATCCCGAAAGTCTTATTATGTGGCGCGTAAGATTCAGTGAAAGTTGCCAGTTGATTCTTATAGTGACGAATTGTAACATAGGTAGGTATTCGGATCCCAGCTCTATTTGTCACAATAAGTAATACGACAGTTCCTAGCTCGAGTGGCATTTAGGAACAAACTAGCTAACTAGCGTTTTGATGTGGTTAGCGACATAACCTGTCTGTAGACACAATAAGTTCTTAAAGGGGTTAGTTACCAGTTTAACCATAATAACTTTAGTTTATCTTGGGTGATCCATACCGTGTCTATTTGATTACAACCGCCTATTAACACGTATAAAGGATATTATAGTTCTGGATAGCTGTGCTCGTAATTATAGGTCGTCGGTGAGGCAATAAAAATGACATAAACTAATGCAATTAACAGGACACGGTGGCACTAAAGGGTTAATGATATTTTTTTAGTGCAAGAGGAAGCGTTAAGTGTATAAAGCTAATGAAAAATGACAACTTATTAGACATAGATAATATCTAATTTTAAATTAATAAAGTTCAATTTTGTAACAGCTTTAAGGCCCACTTTTTTTTTTTGTGCGTGTGGAAATCCTCATGGACATCCGCCGCCCGGGGAAGGCGGCGGGGTGTGTCGGACTCCACCCAAAGTGGGTGACCTTCCGACTAAAACCACACGGGTGTTTCGCCTCACCACTTTTGCTGGGGTTACGGGAGCGAGGTTTCATTCCTCCGCGAAAGGCCCACTTGCACCAACTTTTTAAATATGTTTAAATTGTATTTAAACGCCATTTTTCATAGTAAATTTACGTTTAAATACACATTGCAATATACAAGTTGGTGCAAGAGGCCCTAAGAATCGAATTTAGTCATCAATCATTACATCCCTAAAATGTTATAAATACGATAGTTACTCAGTATGTTTATCTGTCGTATTTGCTAATGCCAATGTTGATGAATTTTGATATAGAGATCGATTGGATTTTTCAGGACTTGAGTTGACCTCAAAAAGTCCTTTAAGGGAGACACGAGCAACAGCTAGATACTATTTATATATCTAAGTATAAACGCTGGGCACAGACATTCTGTCACACAGAAATCGGGGCAGATGAGCATTTAATACAATCTATGTCTACATATATTTATATTAAATAATACATTTTATCATTAAAAGACATCCTAAGGCACTGCTAGTGTTATAAGTAGGTATTCACAATATTTCGAATGATGTACTTTTTTATATGAATTCTGATACCTACTCGTACCTATTCAAGAACATTGCACACAGATTGGTCCATTCGCGAGTATTCCTACGTAAACGGGGCGACTTTTCGTGAAATTATTCAGTAGTCACTGCACGCACGGTATCGCGGAGGACGCAACTATAGACAAAACAGTAATAGTTTAGTAACTCAATCAAATCGGAACAACGCCGGCGCCTGTCCCGTCGCGGCATGCGGGTTCATTCAATACCGTTATCTAAATTGTTGGGTCTTGATGCCCCCAACAAAGATTAAATTAACAGGTCGAGTGCAGGCCACAGCTGGGGGGGTTGGTTTCCCAATTGTAACATCGGCTTTAATGTCCGATCGCATACCGCACGATAATCCCGCTGTTGTGTAATAGGGCTAATTGAACTGTCGTTACGTTACCTATTACGTATTGAGTGCCCGCGTTTTGTGTCTATCAACATAATCCTAATTAGTTGCTCTTATGTATGAATGGTTAATACATTCTATCTACAATTAGAGTATTAGTAAAATATATGCTAAGAGTAAAATGGAGATTGCTTTCTTTATGAAATCACGCCTATATTCAGGCAGGGATGGACAGGCAGAGATGTAGGACCTATACACAGTTTGCGGGCATGTTCTTATGTCATACGAGTATGTTAGAAGGGAAAACCTATTGGTATTCATTGGGAACAACTCCAAAATCAGAGCTGATATTATAAATTCTAATAAAAATCATATAAATAACTCGATCTGGGAATTAAACCCAAGACCTATCGCTCCGTTTGTATGTTCCAACGAAACGTTATGAATATAACAGTGTCTAGACTAGACTAGAAAATATGTAATGGATATTCAGCCGAACCCTACTTAGTGAAACCTGCCTACTGCAATTGCTGAAAGGCCATCCTGAGAGCCTTCTAGGTAGGTACTAGAGGGAAAGTCACTCTAAGTTAACCCTCTAATCTCACAGGGTGACTGAATTCATTCAATTTCCTATCCTAAGTTACGTGATATTAGATACAAAATCGTGAATAACTCATATGATTCTAGATTCAAGTAATTTTATTTCATCCGTAGTACCTACTAAGTGTTTAAACTTAGGCAAGTCATTCCAGTATCTGTTGGTCATTGGAGTCTCATTGGTAAAAGTAATAACGTGCAAAGTAAAAATTGGTAAATATAAAATAATAGAAAAAATATCATGAATCAGTTGTTTTAACTTGAGACAAGAAACACGATAGAAGAGATAAGATTTTTAAATGACCACAACGTCTGTAATAGATGAACTTGGAAAGTAGAATAGAATAGAATGTATACCACAATAATAATTAGAGAGACACACTAAGCGCGCATTTCACCAACTCCCGAGTAAGTTCCTAAGTTCCCGTTAAATTAATCGGCGGTTAAATTAATAGAAAATCCGTTCCATTTTTCAATTTATTCACTGAATAGCGCTTACTCTAAGATACATGGTGAAATGCGGACTTAGGCCCACTTGCACCAACTTTTTAAATGTGTTAAAAACTGAATTTAAACACAATTTTTCATAGAAATTTCATGTTTAAATACAATTTAAACACATTTAAGAAGTTGGTGCAAGTGGGCCTTAGAGTATAAAAGTAGGTACCTACTATCTTGAAAAAGGAGAGGATGGTACTTACTGCATTGCTGTGAGTCTGGTCGGTCTTGAGTTCCTTGTGGTTGGAGAACTGGACGTAGACGGCCCTGCCGCGAAGTTGCGCGACACAGCCACCGAAGTACGCCACCATGGCCACTGCCGATATCTCCTCCGCCATTTCGAGGAATGCCTGGTCAAATATTGGTAAAAAATGTTAATCGTCTATTTCAGCTACTTAAGCCGTACATTTGGGATAACTCATCTGAGATTTAATCGCAAAATTAATGCAGTATTTTTTATTTTTTTTTATTTAATAACCAATCGGCAAAGAGTTCTCTTAATTTAATTAACATAACATAACATACCATCACGCCTGTATTCCCCTAAGTGTTAGGCAGAGGTGTACTAAGGTACACCCACAGTTCGCCGGTATGTTTAGGTCCCATGTAATAGGGGGCGAACCTATTACCATTAACCGGGCACATATTCCAAACTCCAAGCTGCTACTGAGAATTTCATAGAAAAACCCAATAACACTTTGCTCGACCTGGGAATCGAACCCAAGACCTCTAGCGTAGCGGTCGCACTTGAAACCACTAGACTAACGAGGCAGTTGCAATTTAATTAAATTTGATTTAAGTATGAGCGTGCAGAAAAAAAAATTAAAGTAAATTAACTAAAGTATTTTAAATGATAACATATAAATGAATGAATGAGAGTTTGAGATACTTATTCATACATCAATAAGGTGAGGTAGGTTAACGGTGAAGAAAAATATCGTGACCTGCACACCCAAGCGAATCAACTACCTGACTTATGGAGATTGAAATAAGACTACTAATCACGGATTTTATCGTGTTATATTAATATTATTTAATGCCAGATAAAATCTGTAAAAAGTAGTTTTATTTCAATGTATATTCATATATAAGTAGGTAATATTCGTGTAGGTACCTAAGTGTCAGAAATCAGTAACTCATGGGGGCTTTAAAATTTGTGCGATGTACCTTTATGTATACATATTTTTTTACGCGGTCGTTGAGTAAGTAGTTGCCAAGATAGAATTCGGCACCTATAGTTTACGAACTCTTTCTGTGAGGTCGTTAAAACGTACAAATTCCCCGCTCAGCTCGTAGAGATAAATCAATTGTTTAACAACAGCGGCAGTGTAATGCGGTGCGCCCCAACTAGGTTTGTGTTTGCCGGGCCTATGGAGTCCAATTAATCGGATCCGATCCCCCCGACCATACATAAACCGACACACACAGGCTGATCCCTACATAGTCTGCATCATTCTCTAAACGCGTTATGATTTCAATGGCTGTTTCACAGGTTAAATTCATCTATTCCACGTCGTTTTCAAAGCCGCAGTATCCTGCTTTTAGTATCTGACAATGCGAAACTCACCGCTCTTTGTGTGTGTTTTGCCGCAAATTAAATAGAACACTTGCCCGGGGCTAATTAAAAATATTCCTATACACGACGATGAAAAGCGGGCGAGGCCAGCTGAAAATTCATAGATATAGGTAATATATATACCTAAGGTATACATACCTAAGTAAACTAAAATTTTTACGTATACTTAATATTTTGGTTTATTGCTTATGGAACTGCATCAACAATCGATTAGAATCATATTCAGATTGTATTTGTTTATTCAATGACTGAAAACATTATTTAAACTACATAACTTTTTGTTTTAACATTTGAAATTAAATATTTTTCATTACTTATTGAAGCTAAAATCCAACTAAGCTCCGGAGTACTGAGCTAGTTCCAATAGCTTAGTTGGCTTAAGCGTTTGGTGTATTTTACCAGAAGGAAGCGCAGGTTCAAACGGTCTTTATTAAAACTATAAAACGTCTAAATATACCTCCTATAACAGCCTTTTGTCTTAGAGAAATAAGATAAAACACATTAATGCATTTGACGATTCACAAAAAATATGTTCAGTGTGTCAAATTAAAACCAAGTATTCAAATACCTAAAAAATATTTTTTTTTAAACATACAAAATTGCTTAGTATCAAATCGATGCAGCACAAATTAATAGAAGCGTATCTGTCACGCGAGCGACGATCGTAAAATAGTGTCAACGCCTTTCGCTTTAATCACCGAGAGTGGGGGCGATTGTCCGCACCCACTCACATCGATGTTTGCCCACCTCTCGACAGATGGCGCCTTTGTAACCGGACTCTCACAGGTCCGGTAACCATCGAATGCCAACGATACTTTTCATCATCCACTCCGAGTGTGTCAAAGGACTAGCTTCGACCACGTTCGGTACTTTGTTTTAATTTGTTACATTATATTTTACCGATATGTTGAATTTTACGAAGAGATAATATTTTAAATTAAATGTAGCCTCACTCTTCACTATCTGAGAGGTGACCCGTGCCCACCTCGCCATACAGAAAATGTGTTGAAAAGAAAATGTAAAACATATCATGTTTTTTAAAAATATCCGAAATCCTTAAATTTTTTGATCAATTTAATAACAATCCTAATAAAAATTGAACAGATAAGATTTTCAGAAATGGCTTCTTTCAGAAATCAATTTCAGGACTAGATTTTATGTACTATACATGAATGTATTTATGTCCGGTGCCTTTTAAAGTTAAAAGTATGGAAGCCAGCACTTCAGATTTCCATGTCCATTTTACTTTTCACCTCAAGCGTGGCTAAGAAACGGCACAGAATATTTCATAAGAAAAAGTGAGTAAAGAGCCTGTGACCGTTCATAAAAAGGGGATTCGACTTGTTTCTCGCGGTACAAGAAAGATTGTTTTCCTTCACGCTGCGCTATATACAGGAGGATGTCATACGAGCTATTTATTAGACGGGATAACATTGTCGCGGCTGCCTCTTGCGTTCCCGTAATAGGATTTTCCTTTTATTATTTTATTTCTCGGTTGTAAACTAACTCATTTTTAATTTGTCAGCGGGAAATCGTAAATTTCTCATTGCACGTGGCCGGTGTGTGTTTTGACGTAAAATACGCAGTAAAACCGGCTGGATGTCGCCTTATAACCTGCCTGTACTTGGCGCTCGTGATGATGTGAACATACTTTTTGATGGATTACTAACTGTACCTCGCCAACTTGTTTCTGAACTTTACGTTCCTGTATATTGCATACTTGACTTGAATTACGCCAAGAGTTTTATTTAAAAAGTAACGGATGTAGCACGTTACCTACAGGAATTGAATAAATTATATTATACCTACCATAGGTCAATCTCGATAAATGTATCTGGAATCTACACTCATTCATGAGCCCTTCTCGACACAAATTGAAATTTATATTAGATGTCATCACCTTTAATTTCCGCAATGTACAATTTTAGATGCAATCTCTCCCTTGGGTTTCAATTCAGTGTACTTTTAAAAATAAGCTGGTAAAAATGGGAAAAAGGCCTAAAATGTAAGAGTGAATATTTGTTCTAAATTCACCGTTCATTTTGACCCCGAAAATAGATAAACGTCGCTCGTTGGACAGGGGTTAGTAGGGATGTCGATCATATTAAAATTGCTTTCCACCGACGCGGCGTAACAATTTGTTTTAAAATATACAAAGCGTCAATCATTTTGGGTCTTTAATGCTGTGGATCGCTTTTGGTGTTTGGGTAAATAAATGTTTGTTAAAAGAAAAAATAAATTTGTTATTGACCGATCATTTAGGACTATTATTATCACTATGGTATTAGAATAGGTACTTGGGACAGAGTTTTAGTAGTAAAACAACAAAATATCAAGCTGATATTCTCAAAAGGGTTTTGCAGATGTATACTAATAATGTACACCAACAATTCACTGGCAAGTTTAGGTCTCATATAACATGGGGCGAGCCTATTGCCATTGGCTGGGCACAGATTCAAACTGAGTAGGGAGAATACTGCTCGACCTGGGAATCGAACTCATGCCCTCAAGGACCAATGTAGCAGTCTTACTATAGTAAAATATTACTTTACTAGTATCTATTATTTATTACTAATATTATAAATTGATATAATATTATAAAGCTGAAGAGTTTCGTTTGCTTGAACGCGCTAATCTCAGGAACTACTGGTCGGATTTGAAGAATTCTTTCAGTGTTAGATAGCCCATTTATTGAGGAAGGCTATAGGCTATATATCATCACGCTACGCGGGCAGAAGCTAGTTCTCTAATATTTGTTAGAGCATCATCCTTGTCATCCGTTGTGCTAATATTGCAGTTACAAGAAAATGTGGGTAGTCGTAGGCTGTGACAATGGTTAGCGGCCTATTTGCGGAAAAGCCGTGCCTGCCACTTGTTGTGCTTCCGGCGGAGGCGAGCGCCATTGTAACGCGAGTAGCACGACACGACTTCATTTGCTAAATGAGGCCAGATCAGTTACATAGCCTAAGTTTTGGCTAATGAAATGTCGTAACTATTAAACTTAATTAAGGTTCTAATATTGTTTTTAAATGAAGATTGCTGTAATTTTATGTCACTGCAATAGATTTTATCTTCCAATTTGAGTGATGAGGATATTTTAAATATTAAAATCAATCTAAACAAATAATAGTTACTGCCCGGTGTCTGTACATAGAATATATTTATGAAAAAATATTCTGAGGGTCTTAGTAGAACAATAGGAGCTAAAACATTATGTTTGTACGCGTATCACACAGAAAGTACTGCACGGAATTCGGTGCCGGTTTCACAGGTGTACTGCTGGTACTAACTTAAAATCTGGCGCATGTTTCATCTTGATACGCTGTCTAGAATTTTTGTATTTATAATGCTTGAGTTTGGAATAAGTGCCCGGTTAATGGCACCTAACATATTACATGGAACCGAAACAAAGTGGCGAACGCCTCTGCGTAACCCTTCAAAGCATACACGCGTGCTGCGTGATGCATACCATGCATGGCTTATGTCTCAAAAAGTCCTTTGAAATTGTACAAAGCCCTGGATAAGAATAAAATAATATTCATGAATGAAAGTTACATACCTAAACTAATTACGGTTGCGAAACAATTTACCGCAACAATGTATCTTACCTGATTTTTGCCTTTAAGCACGAGTACATTAGTGACCCTCCCGAAGGGCAGGCCCAGCTGTATGATCTCGGCCTCTGTCGTCTCGTTGGGGATGTTCCGTATGTGGATGACCCGAGACGGTTTGCCAACATTCTGTTCGAGTTTCACCTGTAAACAACGAAGAAATTTTAATTAAAACTTGTTATGTATGCAAAGTAATAAACTAAAAGACGAAGACAAGATTCATAAAAATAATGCTCAAAGGACTTAATGAAGAAAAATTTTTAGTACAAAAAAAAAAAAACAATTACTGCTAGATATCTTGTACGTACAATGTCTGGTGTAGGTACCTACACAATGGAGACGATTCGAAATCAGAATTAAATGGGGTTCGATTCGTTTGGAACGCAAATGTAAAAGGCACACAGCGTATAAAATGACCGTTCTAATATACATAAATAAAGCTAGCATTGTTCGCGAGGAAGAGCCGGTTGGATAATTGAAAAGTCGATGTAGTATAATTGTCGAGGCTTATCGGGCCCAACTCCGATGTGGGCGCCATTGTTCCCGAGAGAGCCTTTTGATTACGGCGGCGGGCTCGACTCCCGAATATATTGTAGCTTTGTATGACACTTCACTTTTCATTGAATTGAAAAGAGCAACCGATCCCGTGCAAATTATTATTGAAAATATAATCATAAACCAATTTAAAAAATACACACATCTCGTGAATAACTTGAAACTTTTATCAAAACGATTATAATCGTGTTCCAGTGTAAATCTTACCAGATGTTTCAGTTGGAACAGCGAATAAGATTTGGGGAGTTGCGGGTATCTAAGCGTCTCCCTTTTTATGTTCTTTGGCGGGCGGCGAAGCGTGGAGGTGTAACAAATGAGTCTAATGCCTATTAGTTCGACCTTGTTAAGTTCAGACAAAGTGAGCTGCTAGTCTGACAAAAGTGCAGAGAAAAGTCGAAAACACTTGGCAACGGTTCCCTCGTGGCTTTTAGAGACACCGTCCGTACGCTGTTGACACAGTGCGATTGACTTTTTAATTGCCCGTTCTCAATTACGAGAAAGTTTATTTAGACTTCATTATGTACTTAACTTTAAAGTATATTCAAATAAACAGCTAAAAAGTAAGGAGCTAAATTCCCACTCATAGGGATGCAGGTAATCTAACTTTTCTGGTATTTTTGTATATACATATTGTAGTTTCGCTTAAGTTTATTTTATTGTTTTTGTTTCTTTTAGTTATTTGCTACGATAGATGATGTTGTTATTTAAATATATTTTAAATCTTATCTTGTTATGTTTTAGTTGAATTACCTATAGAAACTGTTTATCAAGATTAATATTGTTACGTCCCTATTGTCAAGCAAAGAATCGTTTAAACCAATACTAAAAAAACCTTTCAATTCAATTCAATTCAATTCAATTCTTTATTGCGTTCCATAATGTACATATAAAATTTAACAGATGGTAAGCTTAAAACTAAGAACCAATTATGGACCCTGTTGGGCACAGCAACGCTAAGTACGAGAGAGGGAGATGTACCTATACATACATTAATAATTTAATAATGATATTTTAATTACATTTTTCTAACTATATTTAGCCTTCATTATTTATTGCACTTTTTATTTTATGTCTAAATAATTATGTATTTAAATATTATGTTTATATTTATAATTATATATTATTATCTTATAGTTGTTATGTAAATATGTACCTTTATGATATTTATTGCATTAATTTTTAATGTAATGTTATTTTTATTGTTATTTTATATTATTATTTATGTACTTGAATAATTGCACTTCTATTATTGTAAATATATTTGTTATTTTATGTTTTATTATATATTAATTATTATTATTTTATTTATTGTTTTTAAATTCTTATTTATTATTATTATTTTTTATTGCTATTGATCATTTTAGTAACAATATATTATTATAATTATAGGCCTCTAAAATATTCTTTAATATCTCTAAAATATTATGTACTTACCTACTTAAATTTTATCTTCAAGGTATTCTTTTATGCTGTAGTAGCTTTTCCTTATTAAAAAGTGTTTTATTTTATTGCAGAAGATATTGAACCTACTTTCATTTTTTATAAGTTCGGGTAATTTGTTAAATATTTTTATGGACATTACCAAAGGGCTTGAGGAGTGCATTTCTAGTCGGGAAGTTGGTAGATTTAAGCGGTTTTTGTGCCTGAGTACGATTTTTGTTTGTATGTTTTCGCGCCTACTATAAAGTTCAGGATGTTTCCGGACAAATTTACACAATTCTAAAATATAGATGCATGGTAGGGTTAAAATATTTAGCTTTTTGAAATGCGGTTTACAAGAATCAGCGGTTTTCCAGCAACAAACCGCTAACTAAAAGAAAAAGTAGGGACACTGATATGATATTTTTTAACAATCCGAATTCCGTTAGAATCGACATCAAAAGAGCCAAATCTCCGTAAATAAACAAATAAAAATATTTTTACCAAAGTGACTTGCAAAGGGAGGAATAAATCGTCGCACACGCTCGCCCACCTCGAAGGTACATTCCGGTATTTTCTCTCCTCACGAAAGAAAACAACTGGTACGTAAAACGTAAAGAAGGACATTACTTTCGCTGGGTCAGAAAATCTGCGAGGAACGATTTCCACATCAGGCACTTTAAATCATCCGCTCCGTCTCACATTTCATCCATAAATATTAAATCTTGGCTTGGTTCTTTGGATAGAAAAAAAGCTATCGTATGACATTTTCCTGTGAGGATTACCCGGAATCGGTCAATTTTCCCGGTGATCGCGCCGGCCGTGTTTATTGAAACACTATTTCTCAGTTCGCCGCGTCTACGGCTCGATATCATTAACTTTAACAACGTCTACTAGTGTTGACTACTACTCTGACCTATCAATGTCATTTCCTCAAATCATTAATGAATCAATAATGTATCTAATGTAACTTTTTGATGTGTAGTACATACAATAGATAGTAATATGAAGACAGGCGCAACTTATAATCACGATAGTATATTTTAAAAGGTTTAGATGGCGCTACTTATAAACAAATTCTTCAATGTCTGTGTAATAATATGTAAATAATAATTTACATAAAATAAAATATTGAATTGTGAGTCAATTCATTTTTTTTTTGTTATATTTACCGTTTAACTCTACGACTAAACCGTTTGGAATAGTTTTCAAACAATATAATGAAGTTATAAATTCATTTAATTTCTGAGGCTAACTTTATCATGTTTACTGAAAGTAAGAGCAGTACTTGTCTGTGCTGTGTTTAAGAATTCTGTGGTTGTTTAATTATAGTAAACATTTTTCCTTAAAGAAAAACTCTAGGAACAGTTCCATTTAACTCATCTTTTTCATCTAAATGCTCTTTGTTTTTTGTTTTCATTGCAAACCATTTATGCTAATAGCAACAATTGTGTTAGAAGTATTTTCATTTGTTTTATGACAAATAAACAAAGATTATCACGTGAAAAACGAATTGATACGAGTTTTAAATTAAGAAAGGCACACAAAAAACAATATTGTTTTGCGTTGCAAATGACAGTAACACACACTTAAGTCTAATATAACTAAGCGATCTCAAACACTCGACTCAAGCTTTGGAATTTGTAATCGTGTAGCGCCCTTGTAACCGAATACTTACATTGGCACGTTCAAGTAATCGTTACACGAGTCAAATGTACCTGAACACACTAAGTATTCTGCTTACGGCGCGTTGACAAACGCCCCTACGTCGGCCGCGCCGTCACTAAGGCTACATTTTGTAATCCGCTTGTGGCGCCCAAGTTGGGCTCGGCCCATCAGAAACGGTAGGGTTAAGACCTCCGTCTCACTTCTAAGGATCACGTTTTTACTTTTAAAGGTTTTCAGTTTTAAGAGAAATTTCTGTTTCTGCTTATCAAGTTAAGTGCTAGTTGTTCTGGCTCACGAATCGCGGGATATTATATTTTTAATATTCGTCGCTTACCTGTCTAGGGTTGCTACTTTGTTAAAGGGAGATGTTGGGAAATTTTACAAAGTGAATGTATATAATGTACAACAAATTGTATGGAAATCATTATGTGTTATTTACGTCATAACGTGGTGTAAATAATGCACGGATTTGGATTACATTAATTTCAAAATAATGTATTTATAACCAATCTAGATACCTTAGCGTGTGTAATATTCACACGAGCATACCCACTTAGTAATTTACTTAATTTTCAACACAAAATAAAGACATAATACGGAATATCTGTATTCATGATATCGATAAGCCAAAATTCTAAATTATTATCGATTCAGTGTGAAAACATATTTCCTTTCAACTAAAATTTGTTTTTAAACTACGAAACTGTAATCACACGAGACATTTTGATGAAGTTTTAGCTGTATCGTACATCGTTTAATAAATTAATAGAGAGGTGTAAAGTGGCTTTTAGTTCGTTCAATTTACTAAGGATCCTCGAGTGAATTGTTGGAGAATCTGATAACAATCGTATTATATACAATTTCGGGTCGCTCCTTGTTCTAAACGTTTAAATACATCATTTCGATGCGGCGGTAGCCTAATAGCTGGGGCGTCGGACTTGCGATCATGTGGTTGCCGGTTCGAACCCCACCCATTGCACTACCGCCGTGAACCCACTCGTAACACAAGCATTTAGCTTAGCACGAGGGGTTAACAAGAATACTAGTAATGTGTGCCCCACATTGCTAGGAAGCTTTTTTAAAAAAAAAAAAAATATTTTTGAGATTAGTGAGGAATGTTGGAACATTGTAAAAGTTGATTTTCTTCTATCTATTATTCGATCTTCTCTATAAGTGTACTTCACGTTCAATGGAGAATGTCAAACTTCAGTTAAAGTACCTTTAAAGGTGCCAGGAATATGTTAAATATTTTTTAGAAGAATTTGGCGTTAATTGGTCAGCTGAGCTTAAGAGTCTTTAAATAATTCCTAAGTCGGGCTTTGTTTTTAGATTTTTTATTACGAAATTCATATTTTCAGCAGTGAGTGTGGAGTCGCCTTGAATTACATGAGACATAAACTGAAGCATACGTTTCTGTCTTAATTTTACGGGAATACAGGCGTGATGGTATTTTTACAAGATTTTATTTAAAAATCTACTTCATAATATTAAAAAAAAGTATACTTAAATACATTCAAATCAATATTACATTATATTTCAAATCCTTTGTTATATAATTTTCAATCGAGATATAACATGGATGACTTCAGGGGTAGTTATTACCTACTCTAATTATCTGTAAAACAACAACTGTTTTTTTTAAGTGGGAGAGCCATGCTTCGGCACGAATGGGCCGGCTCGACCGGAGTGATACCACGGCCTCACTGAAAACCGGCGTGAAACAACGCTTGCGTTGTGTTTCGCCGAGTGAGGGAGGTTACCGGAGGCCCAAACCCTTTCCAAAGGCGAGCAACGCACTTGTGACTCCTCTGGTGTTGCGGGTGTCCATGGGCGGCGGTTTTCGCTTAGCATCAGGTGACCCGTCAGCTCGTTAAAAAAAAAACAAATCAGCTTTAAGCTTAAAGGTATGCAATCTTTAAGCAATCCTTCTTTCAGTATCCGAACCCTTGAACTAATAACAATTCCGATTTTGTGGCGTTCGCCAGTAACTCGATAAAAGTTTGAGCACCACAGGTAGGAGGCACAAGTTGCCATGTGCTAGCGATGTTTGATGAAAGCGCTTGCCGTACCTGCGTGTCTGCCCGCAACATTTTTTTTTTACTAGTGTAGTAGATGTTACTCTATATTACTTCTTGTTCATGGAGTTTTCTTATCTTGTCAGTTTTCAGTTTCGTCCGTGTAATATCTATCAGCCATTAACTCTACTTATTCGTGGTGGAAAATTTTTCACGATGTGCGTCTTACAAAAAGAAATCTGTCTTTATATTTGTCCCGACAAAAGTTATTTGTCACTACATATTAAATTCTCCGTTGCGCTGAGTTGATTTTTGTTCGGGCCAATCTCAAAAACTACTGAATCTATCTAGGAAACTAATTCTGGGGGGGGGGGTCGCTAGTTCTACTAATATTATGAAAATGAAAGTTTGGATATGTTTGTTTTTCAATTAGTAAGATAAGTTTTAATAAAACAACGCGCCATAATTGATTCTTGTGCCTTGCACCCCACTCGGAGTTGCATCCACGGTTAAAATTTCAAGAGCATTATTACACCAGAAATCGCTGGAGTCGATCCGATGAAACTTTTAATTGGCCGTCCAGTGGAATATTGTATTTCATTGCGAACCATCAATGATATTATTTGATACAGATTGAGAGCCATTACCGAGCTAGTTATTATAGTTCGACCATCAAATAAATAGAACCCATTCGCTCTTGCTATTCGTGTTACTCATGAATACTTAAATAATTATTACATATTATTAGAAATTATTTGCAAATTTTGTGTAGTAATTAAATTATTTTGTGTTGGTAGGTAATTAGCGAAATGTTTTTACCACAAATGCCTACTTAACCTGTATTATTATATTACTAATTCTAATCTGTTTTGTAAGTTAAATTGAAACGTTGAATATGCATCATGAAGTTTACTTTAATAAGTCTTTAATTAAAATTACATTTAAGATACAAAATAATAATAAAGTAAGACATAAAAATGAAAACTACAACGGCTTCTTATCTCTCGAGAGAAGTTGTAAAAATCAGGTGCAGGAAATTGGTTAACCCGATACGTTCAGACGCAAGAATCGATAAACTTACTGTTCTCCTCCGGTTTAAAACATACCAACCTATAAGGTACCAGATTATGGAATGCATCATAAAATTCCTAGGAATATCTACATGTAAAAGTTGCCATAAATACATAGTTATGTAACGTGGAGCTATATTTTTTTTATTGTGGAATGAGCTACTATATAATAGTTCAGGCCGTGGTAACAATATTAGTTTGTCAACAAGTTGATACCGAAACGAAATGTTTAGCGCTGGATGTAATTGGGTATTTAAAAATACAACGTTTCGGAGTACTTACAGACTATGCTCTGCTTCTAACGATCGTGATCAAGAGTCTTCTAAATGTAGATCATTTAAAATGAAAATGTTGTTTTTTTTTAATATAATTCATAGTTATTTTTATATAGTCACTAGCTTCTGCCCGCGACTTCGTCTGCGTGGACTTCAGATAAAAAGTAGCCCATGTTTTATTCCAGACTATAATCTATCTCTGTGTCAAATTTTATCCAGATCCGTTCAGCCTTTCTGGCGTGAAAGAGTAACATCCATCCATCCTCACAAACTTTCACATTTATAATATTAGTAGGATAATTTTCTCATCATATAAGTATTTTACTTAAACATTTCTATGACCAAGTACTAGTAATACTTAGTTATGTTTTACCGTATCTGAGTAGCGTATTTCCGTAACAGTGAAGTCCAAAAAAATGAATCATCATCAATATAAAGGCGTGAGTGATTGTTTGACTGTTATTTAATTCTTAAAAACCAAACTACAGAACCAATGATGGTCTGAAGGTCAGATAGGGATATATTCAGAAGAACACACGCGGAAAAATATGAACACGAAATATGGTTTTCATATAGGTAAATTTTTTTTAGTTTTATCTGTAAACTTATAGATATTTCTAACGCCCAATACTTTTAAAAGAAAATTTCAGTCGGTAGCTGGGCGGACATCCACACTTTACTTAGCTAGGGGCTAATTCATCCATGCATAAGAATGGGACAACTTTGCGCCGGTAAACTTTTAATAGTGGCCCTGGCTGGGCCTGAATCGCTTTGCAACTTCCAGCCATTTGCCTTAAAAACATTATTCATTGAAATAAATATTGTTATCCGTTAATGCTTAATTAAGTTTACTGCTGAGGTTTTTTCTAGTTTATAAAGGTGTAAGTATTGTAGCTTTTTAAGTACCTACATTGATAACATACACAGAGTTATATTATATTCCAACTATATTTTAAAATCATTGAAACTATAGTTTAATTTAGTGAAATAATTAAAAGTAACGTAATTTAATTTAGTTGCAATCTTGGCCGAATTTGAACGAGCGGATCCATATAAATGTATTAATTTAACGCGTGTAACATATGATATACTATCTAAATATGTATTTTATAATATACTTGTTTGCGAAAGGATATTCCTTTCGCATTAGTATAGCTGTCTGTTTGATTAAGTAAATCAATAAAACACATTTCATTCGAAACACAAAATGGAGTTAACATCTCAGGCAGAATGTAATAACAAATCGTAAAGGTAAACATTCCCCTCCATCTGGAATCGTGTCTTAAATCACACGTACCATAAGTTTTTGTTCCAATAGACGCTCGGTTCGTGTTCGTGGTAGGAAATCGTAAAATAAGATAGCCAAATGGTTTTAGTACCCCCTAAAACTAGCCGTAAAATAGTAAGTGCCCGGCAATGAATATCTTTATGAGATCATTTGATTGATTACTGAATTTTCGTGGAACGAAACCAATAAAGACCAGTGGCTTGTAGGTATTATAAGTTATAACTTATGAACTTGATTTGTGGTATCTTTATTAGAATCTTAAGTTTGTTTTCTAAGTAACTTAGAAGTGTAATGGATGTTAACTAATTATGTTTACGCGGTTTGACGAGTAAGCAATAATGTATGGTGTATCGTTATAAGAGCAAGTTAAATATGTACTAATGAAGCCAATAAGCAAGACCGTGTTATTTGTTTAGTCGTTCAGAACTCTTAATACTTATGAAAACACATTTATCTATTTATTATGCTGTTTTCAGCATTCGTCCTCCGCTCGATTACTAAACAGAAAGCTATTTATATAATTAGCCAGCTAATTTACCGTTGTGTTGGGTTTAAAAGGAAATAATAATTAGGTACTCCAATGAATAAGTAAAAAGGGACAGAATAGGTCGTAAATTCTTTTCCAAATAAGATCAGCAGTCAACCTGCGCAGGAGAAGTCGTAACTCCGTAAGACAAGCTCGTAAATGCTTAAGTAGTGGTAAACGCAGTCCCCGGACAGCATCTTTTGATTTGATTGATCTTCACAAGGCATACCTTCTGCGTTTTTACAGGAAACGTCAAGAAAATGAGGAAAAACGGGGGAACATAATTAATTACTTGATTTGGACATTAATGACCCGGCCAAAGAGGACGAGGGTTGATTAGTGTGTTTTCTACAGACGTGCCTCCTCTGACATTGGTATTATTTCAACGAGACGACTTTGTTAAACACACATTATTATATGTTAATCAGCAAACTTTCTAAGTTAATTAACTATGTACATGATTCGTTTTAATTAAAACACAAGTAGCAAAATGTGTTATTTTTTATTTAACAGCTGGAATACGCAACTCATGAAAAAAATATATAAAAAAAACAGACGCTTTGAGTTTTCCTTCAATATTTTCGCAGCATGAAGTGTTTGCAGTACAACACAAAGAGAGAACATAAAAAAATACTTTTAAAAACGAGTCGCCATTCCGCCGATAGGCACCAAATGAATATTCAGGGCAACAAAGAAGAAGGGGTGTCGCAAAAAGGTACTATTTAAATTTTCATGGTAGAATAAAAAAGAGGAGCAATCGCAAAACCATAATATAGCAAATAAATAAGCAACTCTGGGACACTTTCCTATTTAATTATGAATTAAGGCCGAGCAGTAACGAGATCACAATGTAATTAAGATTACTGCGGCGAGGTTTTTTCAGGGCGCCCCTAACAAGTGAGAGTAAATGGACGGCAAAACGCCGCAAAACTAAAATGGCTACCTTGTTTTGCTTGAGATAGGGAGTCATTTAATGAATCCTGTTCGAGATTAGATGATCAAAAATTAATGGATCTTCTTTATTAATACCTATGTAATATTTATGTGTAATAAGTTTTCATAAAATTGTTTCAACATAACATACCATCACGCCTGTATTCCCCGAAGGATTAGGCAGAGGCGTACTAATGTACACCCACAGTTCGCCGGTATGTTTAGGTCCCATGTAATAGGGGGCGAGCCTATTGCCATTAACCGGGCACAAATTCCTAACTCCGAGCTGCTACTGGGAATTTCATAGAAAAACCCAAAAACACTTTGCTCGACCTGGGAATCGAACCCAGGACCTCTAGCGTAGCAGTCGCGCTCAGGACCAAGCATTTTAACTGCCTCATTAGCTAAGTAGCTAATGAGGCAGTTAAAATGCTTGGTCTGCAATATAAATAAATATCTAAATTGATTATAATATATACATTTTTTAATTACTTCAAATGGCAGAAGATCATTTACATACATATGAAACATTCTCTCAGAATCATTAAAAGTTTAATGTAAATACAATTTCTATTAAGAAAAATATTCTTAATACGCAACATTCAGTATGATATTTTATGTTCACAGTGACATAATGACCGGTGACAGCGAGGGAAATAAACTGCCTGCGGGAAGAATAAGAAAATGGTTTCTTTTCAACGAGACGGCTCGCTTCTATTTAATTTGCGTAAATGATACCTACGGCAATGTTGAATATAAGGTTTGGGAATGAGAACACACCATTGCCTATTTATGTTTAGGGCTGCATTTGTTCGGGTTTCGTAGGATTCAAGACCTTTAGCTTCGCGTCCCGCTGAACTAGAAACATTAGCACAATGCACTTGACTGGCGAGACAATTCTCACCGTAGGAGAGCCATGCTTCGGCACAAATAGGCCGGCTTGACCGGAGTGATTCCAAGGCCTCACAGAAAACCGGCGTGAAACAACGCTTACGTTGTGTTGTGCCGAGTGAGGATACCGGAGGCCCAAACCCTTTTAAAAGGCCGGTTACGCACTTGCGACTCCAAGTCCAAGGTAAGTGTCCAAGGTATCGCTTACCATTGGGCGATCCGTCTGCTCGTAAGGCATAAACAAATATTAAAAGTATTGGATGAGTTAAAACGTAAATAGGGTTTTCAATTTTCGCTTAAATAATTTTACTGATGGCATCCCTGTTTCTCGCGTGGAACTTGGTAGAGATAAATTGTTAGTACATTCTATTTGCATTCTGATCAAAAATGAACTTTGAAGGAAATAACAAGACAATGTAAGTTTGCATAGGAGAAGTAAACTTTTACGTATACACCGCACGGCGCACTCAACCTTATAACCTTATAAACTTGCAACCTTATAAAACCTACACGATTTCACTGAAGACTTCAAAAACGGTCGTGAAAATCCTGCCTTATTAAGTTAAATCGCAGTTTAAACGTAAGCAGTAGAGCTAATTAGCACTCAGTGACTTGAGGCTGCTTTAAAATCCAACATTTTTATAAACTTAAAGAAGTGCGTTATAGTACTACTCACTGAAGTGCAAACGTAAAAAAACACGTTACGTAATCCGACACAGAAATGTAACACGTTATTCTGTTTTAATGAATGATGCAATCCATTTGGTGGTTGGAACACACGGCCGGCACTGGTCTCGACAAACAAAGAACTGTTTGAACAGCACCAAACAAAGTGTGCATGCAAAACCCGCCATGTATGTATTTATGTAAATACACGATGAAATAACTGTGCAGTGGGAAAGAAAGAAAGAAAGAAAAAACGTTTAGTGGGAAACACCCGAAACGGAGACCTTGTTTATTTTTACAACAGTTTTCTTGTACGATGATTGTTTTCTGCCTTTTGCCACGTGCGTGTTATTTTCTGTGATTTTCAACCTTCCCTGCGGCCTTTTGTTGATTAGTTTTGTGTTAATACTTTCCAGACATTGTTTACGTTAAAACGGTGTACGTGAAATAAAGCAATCGGTGAAATATTGGAGGATGTATCACGCCTATATTCCTCGAAGGGTTAGGCAGAGTTACTGCTGTATCTACAACCACACTCAAAGTCGAAGTATTTATTAGTGCGATAAATGTGATGATATTGTTCACATCACATCAGATCCCACAACAAATCCAAAAATATAGCTGCTTCTCAGTCTTTCACAGAAAAACCCAATAACATTGTTCGACCTGGGAATAGAACCCATGATAGAAATTGTCGCAATTGCAGAAAATAATGAGGCAGTCACAATACACGCGGACGTGAACATTTAAGTAAGAACCACCATTGAAATATTGTATTTAAACCGCCTCTTTGGTCTAGTGGTCCCAAGCGTGACTGCTACGCTAGAGGTCCTGGGTTCGACTTCCGGGTCGAGCAAATACATATGTTATTGGGTTCTATGAAATTCTCAGTTTTCGCAATTTGTGCCCGGTTAATGGCAATAGGCTCACCCTCTACATGTTATGTTATGTATTTAACTTATGTTATCCCATACAATACACTTTCCAAACGTGCGGGCAGTGGCGAGCCAGTCTATATCGCAACATATTTAGTATAAACATTGCCTTCACCATACTTGTTCCCATACAAAAATAAGCCGAACAATCTTACTTCTCTCAAATGGATGCAGTGTATAAAATGTTAAATATAATAAATATGATAACAAGCCGATAGGATATCAGTATCTCGTTGCAAATGCAATAAATTATCTAACGAAGGAGTGACACGAGAATATACAAAGAAATAGGATAATGGAAGTTCTTTTTGTGTGTTTCAAATTGTTTTATGAATATTGAACAAAGGACTTTTCATATTGGGTTCTTATACAATTATAAGGATACTGGTGTTGTTCTTTTGGTGTTTTTGACGACCTCTGTGGTTTAGTGGTTCGAGTACTGGACTGCTGGTCGTAGGTTCGATTCCCACAGGACACAAAAATGTATGTGATGAATGTGTTTGTGTCCGTCTGGGTGTTTCTTATGAATGTATCTAAGTATGTTTTTACAAAAAAAAGTATTAAGTATTATATCCATTGTATAGTACCCATAGTACAAGCTCTGCTTAGTTTGGGACTAGATGGTGCTGTGTAAAAATGTCCCAGAATATTTATTATTTTATTTATTTATTATTTTATTTTTCTAACAAAAATAATCCACACAAAATGGTCTTTATACAAGAAAAGTCCATTGATAAAGGGTGATACACACAGACTTATAAGGGTTAACAGGTAAATCGTATCGATTTAATTTCTATATGTAAAAATTCATCCCGGTACCGAGAACTCAGGGGTGGAGATTAATAAAAATTTGGCCCCCAAAACCCTCAGGGTAGCTCTTTATGGCACGTTGGCTTTTTACGAGGGACCTTTTATTTTAATACTTATTACGGTTTCGCGATTCCGCCGTTTTATCGCGATTAATCGTTTTTCAGTTAATTACACATTTCAGCGAAAGGAGCCGTTAAAATGGTAAGTAAAAGTAGAGTAGCCTATTCTTTTCGGTAGGTATTTATTTATATCTTTGTATGTTGTATATTGTCTATGCAACGGTGAATATAAAGGAGGTTCCACTTAGGTTTTTCTAGAGGATAACGAGCAGACGGAACACCTGCGATTACCGCCGCCCATGGACACCCAGCAGAGGAGTCGCAAGTGCGTTCCGGCCTTTTAAGAGGGTTTGGGCCTCCGGTATCCTCACTTACTCGGCGAAAAATAACGTATGTGTTGTTTCACGTCGGTTTTCTGTGAGGCCCTAGTGGCGGAGGATAAAAATTTGAAGTCTACGCAGACGAAGTCGTATGCAGAAATTAATCTAAATTATATAATGATTTGGTCTGATTTACCTTTTTCGCAGCGGAGTCTTGATTGTTATTGTCGGCGTGGTGCGGAGCGGCGGGCGCCATGACGGTGACGCCACTCTGCGAAAGAAGCTCGTCTGAGCCTCTCTGTGAACAACGAAAAAAACATTTAAGAAAATTATTATATACACCAATTAAAAAAAAAACCTCGCAAGGATTTTCTCGTGTACCTATCGTGAATGCGTTACGCAAATTTTATGGATACAAAAGCGGGCACAGGTTTTGTCTATACTTATAGATTTTTTAGAGTAGGTAATGTTTGATGGTAAATATTTTTTAGAATAACGTTTGATAGTAATTTTGTGATTATCCTTAACACTGGCACAAAAGAGTAAAAAGACTTAGGTACTTAAATAGGTACTTCTCATGTCATGTCAACAGAACCAAATCATACAATACGATAAATGGATTTTAAGAAGCTTAGGTACGAAGAAGACTATGTAGTATATGGTAGCGAAGATCTCTGAGCAACAGGCTTTAACTACTGAAAATTATATTTGGGTCCAAAATAAAACGTAAGATTACATTATTAAGCCCTCTATTGTACCTAATCCTACATATTATTTGGGTCCACCAAATAAGATAAGCCTAATCCAAACTCAGACTAAAGCTAAGAATATCACTTTTTATAGATGTTATACAAAAAGAGATTTATTTTAAGATTTCAATTCAAAAGAAGAAATTCGAAGGAAAATCTTAGAATTTCTTTTGAATTGGAACTTGGAAATATATATTTTATGTACGAAAATATACACAGATGTTGTACTAAAATCTGCGTAGAAATAAAATTATATACTTTTTAAGGATTTTATCGCGTCTATGGCATGCTTGTCATACTGGTATTATGGCATGTATGTATGATCATACTGACCATGAAAGCTGTAAAAGGTGGGAAACCTCGAGATCTAATGATATCAATAAACTCGAAAATCCGGAAATCTTCATTGTACACTATCAATCCTTGACCGAATGAACAATGTATCAATATTGAAGCACCATGCAAGATTTTAACGGAGCCTTAAAATGATGAACAATAAGGCCGCGTCACTGCCAAAATATTGACAGGTGACTTTGCATGCTCGAAGACGTCATCTCCCCTGGCACAAAGGTAAAAAGGTTACAAAATAAAATAAAAACACAATTCCGGGACACGCCAGCGCACACGTCAACCCGCCCTTCCCCGGGATCAATCTCAATTTAAGACGGCGAAATGACAGACCTCAGCAGTTAAACACACCGGGCCAAGGTATAAATCACGCTACGTAATAAAGAAAACGTACAAATGACGCAACGCCGCGGATTTTGTATAGCGAGACTCGCACCTGGCGTGCGTCGCCTGGATATCACTCACACGAGACACTTAATAAAACAGAACACATCAATTGTTCGTAATGCGAAAATGACACTGATACACGCGCCAACCCATATAAACAAACATATTCGATAATGAAAATGTAAATTATGAGAAAGCTGCAACATCACATGTCATATGATCCTTTATTGTAAGTAAAGAGCTGCAAGCTTTTTTAGGAACGTAGGTAGAACTTCAAATAATAAAGAGAATAATAAACACTGAAACAAAGTATGCAGATTTTGTTTGACGACAACAAAAAGAAATGCTTTCGCTTTTAGTTTCGCATTTGTGATAACTGTGACCCTCTGTTTGCATTTTACTTAATATTATAAAAAACAGATAAAGGTAACAGCGGGAATCTCATTTTTCAGCATAAAGCTTTCATTGTAGAATAAGGAACGTTCGCTGTGAAATAAAACCAACATTCGCGAGTCCTATTCCTTGGAGTAATTTCGTAGAGCGCGTGTAATAATTGCCTGAAATTAAATAACATTTTTCACAACAACGAAAAAACAGCACGGATAAAAATTTTGCGGAAGGAAGGCGGATTGTGTTGGCAAAGAGGGCAGTTATCGTTTCCTTCGCAATTTCTCAACTTAATGAAGAATGATGTTGAATGATGCCTCCATGATTAAGACAATGGTGACATCAGGCATAAATACAGTGACTAACGTTGTTTATCCGTAGCCTCACAAGTAGCAAGTAAAACAGAGCTTCTTGATCTTGACAGATCACATTCTACAAACAAAATTGCTTTCTTCTGATTTAAGACCTATTACTAATGGACAACTAAATAATAAAATCACATCGTAGCAAATATAATATGTGCGTAGGTATGTACGAATGGAACCGACGACGCAAAATCAATTCCCTAGATTGGTTCTTCACAAGATGGTATTTGGTTTTACTCTCGAAAGAAAACTGTGGATCTTTTCTCGATGGGAAACATACTCAAACGTTCTTCCAATATGTCATTTGAATGAACGTGATACGAGGGGCCCACATATCAAAATATCGGGAATAAAATATACATGAAAGGTTTACTTATAACAGACGAACGAGCCGGGGCCCTTTTTACTGATAGTAAGGACGCGGAATGATATGTTTACGTGGTCAAAGGCGAGTATCGAAGTCCATTGTTGAAAATCAATACGGATAATGTATTAGTGATATTAAAACGTCTCCAAAATGTTTCGCCAATGTTGGCAAACAAACATCTTGTTGTTATTTATCGAATCTAAAAATAACACAATTCCAAATGTTATGTTAATGTACGCTCTGATTATTAGTTCATTGGAGAAAATTCAAGATAAAAAAACATAATATGCCGAGATATTTAAAGAAACCACATGAATAACCTACATGACGAACAAGGTTGTCGAGACAATGTTCAGGCTTTTACAAATATTAAACACGTCATTACTATAGATTTATATTGGAAGACTTATGTATTTGTTATGTTTTTCTACATTTAAGCTATAGGCAGTCCCATGGATCAATATCAGACACGACTATGTCCCATTTTAATGATATTTTCAACCGTAAAATTAGGATCTATTTGATAATTTATATAATCATGGTAATAGTACAGTTGACAGCATTTCAACTGCACCCTTTAATAATTATATAAATTCCATCCGCAATAACGGTATGTGTAAAACGATAACACCAGATATAACAAATAATACCATTTGTTTCTAAAACTGGCGGCGCGCGATTTTTATGAACATCATAAACATGGCCGACGGCGCACTATCGTGTCATATGAAATATTTATGTGCCGCTGACACTCTTCAGTGATCATTAATCGATACCTACAATAATAGTGGCGAGTATTCGATTCTATAGGCATTCGTCTGGATGCGATTATCCTAAAGGTTGGATTCACTGAACTGTGTCAAAAGGTGAGATATTATCAAGATCACCCGCCTGTTGATCAAATGACACTGGTAAGTAATAAGCCGGTAAGTAATAAATATGTATAAAGACTTACACACAGTCTGACAGACTGCACTTAAATGTAAGATAAAGTAGACAGATGCCATCAAGTCATTTTCAATAAACCACAAGCCACCTTCTGGTGATATTTTCCCTTTCTTAGCAAGATAATTAGGTTTAATACAGTTTCGTTCGATTTTCTTTGCAATTGGTGTTTACTACAAAAATATCACAGATAGTGCACACAAAGTAGGCATAGGGTAATAATATAACATGTGTGCCGTGAGTACCTTGTTTCTGTGGCCGAATAAAATAGGGAGAAACGAGAGAAAACGAACATTTACGATGCGAATGAAAAATCGCTTCGGCATTTATGACGTCATTGTTCCTGAGAATGAATCTAATATGAAAAAAATAAAAGGGTCTAGCGTGGAAAGGCTGTAACGAGTCTAATAATTTTTATTGCGATTTCACGAGCTTACAGTCTGATTTAACTCGACGTGTGTAAATTATGATTTAATTTAATAACCAGCGTTGAAAACGAGCATAAAATGTTTTTATGTGAGATAATATACTTTTCATTAAGAGTCATGCGTTACTCGCACAATTTTATATTCATGTTTTATGGGTACAAGCAACTCGACGGAATTGAATCGTTAACAAAACATACCTACAAGGATTTGCGTAACAGCTTGCTACGAATATCACGAACAAGAAGTCGAAATTCTGTACTGTATAATATTGTATAGTGCACATAATTTGTAATACCGTTTATGTTAATCTGCGTAATTCGTTTCAAGCTCATAACATAACAATTTTTCACTTTCGTCCCAGAAAGTGTTAATTAACTTATTTTCCCAAGATTAAAAGTAGGGGTAACAGAAGTTATAAGGAAAATTAATACCCACCTAAAAATAAATACTAACGTATATTTGTTGAAATACCAATTTACTTTGTATACGAGTATTTACTTAGGAATATACCAAATCACCGACATAATTATAATAATGTTCAAAGTTAAAATGTAAGGAAAGCAAAATTCTGAATGTAGGTAACATCTGAGTCTAGTTTCTAGGTAATACCGCAAGCTAGTATAACTAGGCAAGCTATTATGAATGTTACCGCTAATGCCCGGAGTAGCGTGTAGACAGACGCCACGCTAACAAGTCTGTTTGTCAATCAGACGGGCTCGGGAAGCGCCACGTACGTCGTTCGATCCCATCATCACTAGTCGCGCCGTGTGCGCCGCACATTCGTCTAATGCTTAATATCATCCCACCCGACTGCCTTCGACTAAGATGTCGAAATTAACGATCTTGATAATATTTGTCGGCTCAGCGCTGCCAAGCTCCACTCGTAATTAATTGCACCAATTTGTTCTGCGCTTATAACGGACATTTGTCAAGCGCGCACCCGGCCCGGATGATTTTCGCACTAACTTCATAATCGATATTCGGAAATATCGATTATCGCCCAAACTCTTTGCCCTAACTCGGATATTAAGACGTTCCGCAGTCATTAATAAGCCGTAACGATGTTTTCTTCGATTCCGGCCAGCAATATAAATTCCATTCATAATTTATTACGTCGGCGCTTGCCGTGTAGTGGAGATGTGTGTATTAAAAATTCAAAGAGTGACTGCGATAAATTAGGCAGATAGGAGACGATGTAAAAGTAAACAATTCTCATCACAACTGGGAGGCAAACCTCTTAGCCCCAGAACAATATAAGGAGACATTACTCGCTGTCACAACTCTACTTTATAGGGAAAGTAGGAGCTGCGAGTTTGTATGAACTAAGTTGTTGCTTGTAGGAGCTTCGTTACTTTGGTAACGAATAGAGGCGTCTGGAGGTAACCGCCACTCGAGCGCAACTCGCGTGATATTTTAACTCTCCGAACTATGCCAGGCTAACGCTCGGATCAATGCAGCAAACTGTATTGTTATTCTTAACACTATTAATTAAATGGTTATTAACTATCTGCTTTTAAACGTACCCGTAAAGTTGTAAGATAGATCGAATCATTACGCTCACTAAAGTTCAGCTTAATGGCCGCTCAATTTACGATACTGTTAGAGCAAAACTAATCTGGTCTCAGGTAAAGTTGTGCGATAAAAGTTAACAGATATAGAGCGAGAGAAACAAAGGGCAACGTTTAGAGGCGACGTTCATTTGCATACGAGACGATACGAATACAGTGCAGTGGGCGCATTGCCGTGTTTTATGGCTGTTACTATTTTATAAACAACATAAATGAAACCTTGAATAAATGTGCAAAAGAACTAATTTACGTGGAAACATTTGCCTTTAAAAGCAATGTTGAGTTTATGAAACGTTCGAGGTCGACATAATTTCTCATAATTTCTATCTGCTTTTCCCTAATTAGGTTTTATAAAATTAATATTGTGGCCACTTTATTGCGGTTCAATGAGATTGAGTTACTCTTGTGGATCCAATAAAGCCTAATGCGACTATGGGAATCGCGTTAATGGTCGTTATTTATCTTGAGCGGCTCGCGAGTGGAAGAATAATCACAGATACACTCTGCGTCCTGATATGGATGCTACAGCCGGACGACTTGATACGAACTAACTGTATACAATACTCTGTATATCTTTATATGTCTGGGGATCGCAAGCGTGGCTCCTGAGCCTGGGATCTTGTACGTTTCTCGCGGAAATTCACAGTAGTAGTTCACTGTTTAGATTTGTGCTCGATTATCAGTAATAGTCTCATCACTTACATAAAACCTAAAACGATACAGGTGAACCATGGGGTCTCATCCCGAACAAATGAAACATAGTTCAAATGAATTGTTAATAGATGGCATTGCATGTATCGATTCCCAAACCTCGTGTGTTTGGCTTCGAAATTCTTACGAGGAAAGACCTTAAAAAAATATGTACTTACATATATCAAATGTTTATACATAGGACAATATAATTTAAGTCTAATTTCTTCAATTATATGATATTCAATTAAATCCTCGTGATTCTCGCTTTCTTTGGTAAATAGATGGCGCTGTTTGCAGTTTTCGCTCATTTTACAAAAAGAAAAGATGGCGCTGTTCGCAGTTTCTGAGTCTATAATTATTTCTCATTTTTTTTTAAATCAAGTGTTATTATAAGAATATTATATTTCAGACGAAGTTTTTCTAATGATGTATTATCTTTTTGTACCATCGGGCGCGAAGCACTAATACGTACGATAGTCTACTATGATGACAACACGAACATACCTAGGTAGGTAGTACCTACCTAGAAAGCGACTTACACCTAATAGTTAGGGTTACCTTCGTGTAGGTGCCTTGTACCGAATATAGGTACTTACATAATAAAAAAGGTAGGCTAGTAGATACCTACATAGTTCAAGTAGGTATCTACTAGGTATAGATATATATATATATCACAAAATAGGTAAATATCAGTAGGTATTCTATCATCAATAAATGCATCATACAGACGGTCGGAATGGAACGGAACGCGAGTCGTAGGTATCATACCATCGCGTCTCGCTCGAGTTCGGTAGATCAGATATACACTCGGTAGTTCGACAGCTGCGAATGCGCCGTAGTAGGTACCTACCTACCTACGTAACGAACGAACGGTGTCGTGATGGTTTTGTGTTTAAAAGCCGTAAGCATACCTATATATACCATAGTACCTATATACCTACCAGAGAACGAAGAATATTAAGTAGGTACCTACCTTAGGTACTAGTACCTACGTACGTTTAAGTATTTGTTTTTTTTAATAGATCGGTATTTCGCTTCTTCTACCGAACAAAATACCTACCTACCTAGATAGTGAATAGGGTAAAAAGTGAGACACGTAGTAGGTACTTACTAGTTTTACTTACCTACCTACTTATGTACTTACGAAGTACTTACCTATCATATTGAAATAATTACTTATGATAGGTACTTAGATATTTAAAATGGTAGGTAGAGGTACCTAGGTACATATCTAATAAGATTTACGTTATCATTTACTTTTTAAGTAGGTACCTAAGCTTTTGTAGTGAATAGTAAGAGGTTTTCATTGCTGTAGGTAGCTCACACGCTATGCAAGTAGGTAGGTAGATGAAATTAAAATACTGTGGGCGGGAAGCCCTATAGCGTGTTTACGTCACATGAGTAGATACGTTTATCTACTCATTGTCATGATGTCATATGTATGCGCGTAGGGATGAGATACACTTACCAGTGTCAAAAACCAAGTATCAAAATAGGTAGGTACTTACCTACTTGAAAGTATTTGGCACAGCTAGAGTTCTAACCCTACTATATAATATAAATATTATCCTACAATATTTCTGAAAAAAGTATAAGTATTAGTAGGCAAAACTACTACATGTTTTCGTTATCTATTATATTTTTATGGGTAATAATTTTAGAACTACCCTCTATTTTTGACCGACAAAGAGTTGGTAACCCTAGCCACAGCCCGCCTCGCCTCGCAGCGTAAGGCGCGGCCCGGCGCGCGTCACGGCGGCGCGGGCGGCGCGGTCGCGGCGTCCCGGCAGCGCGGGTTGAAAATACTCGTAGTTCAAAGTTTTTTTTTGCCAATCCGATTATGCACGTTGGGCGTATCGCAATATGGATCAATTTTCTATGCATGCGAGTATTTGAAAACTGTGAGTGTTCCTACATTAGCACGCCTCTGCCTAACCCTTCGGTATATGTATTATAATTATGTTAGATAAAAATGTATGGTCCCGGGTTCGATTCCTAACTAAACATATAAAAATCTATCTAAATTAAACTTTAATTTAAAACTTTAATTATTTAGTTAGGAATCGAACCCTGGACCTCATAATGTTCACCTGTCACGTTCAACAAACACTAGACTATTTTTGTGAACCCCATGAAAAAAAATCACAAGCCGCCTAGCTGCAAGTATGTGTCTGTGATGAACTGATGACTGTGATGTACTTAGGTATAAATAGCGAGGCGAACGAGTTACACAGTATAAGCTCTAATCGTAGTGACTTTAAGTATAAATTCCCTTAAAATTATTTGTAGCAGGTCACAAAATTATTTTTTGCTTTCGTTATTTTAAAATTAATCTTTAAAACAAGCCTATTTTGGTATAAATTCTCTTGCATTTAGTAGCAGGTCGGAAAATCATGTTTGTTTTCGAACATTAAAATTATTTTTTAAAGCAACTAGGTAGGTAGGTACCTACTTACCTAGTTTTTAGCACATCAGTAGATATACTACTCTGTGTTTTTAGTAAGTACTCTCTTCCAAATATTATATTTTATTTTTTGCGGGAAGATCTCGTTGCCTTGCCACTTGAGTTGCGTTGCGAGTGCGACATGTAGGTAGTAGGCATTTGTAAGTAAGTAGGTAGGTAGGTAGGTACCTAGGTATATTTATACAATAACTTTATTATCATTTTGCGATAAAGATATATAAGAACTAGCTTCCGCCCGCGGCTTTGCTCGCGTGGATGTCGGTTTGTCACTCGGTCTTTATCACGGACACTTGTCAGTTGTCACCTCCCAGCCCAAAATAATCAATTAAGTACCTAAGTACCTAATTAAACTATTTTTTTGTAATATTTTGCATTTTTTTTTCTATGCTATATAGGAAACTTTGAAGGGCGGAATTGAACCTGCGTAGTCTTCTGGCTAAATAGGTAGGTAGGTTCCTACACTGATGTCGGGTGACAAGCAAAGTAGGCAGCTTGCTTTTCAATAGTTAAACTCGCGGTGGCTCAGTGGTCGTCTGGTGTACTTACTTATTTAACCAGAAGACGCAGGCTCGATTTTCAGGCAGTCGATTTTTTCCATCACTAAACTACCTACTTACTTAGAAAGTATTCTAGTAAACCGCGACAAAGTCTCGTTTTAAACGGCCGGCCAGCGCTAGTGGTAGGTTGGCTAGGTACCGACCTACCTACTTGATCATTATTTTGTCGTGGAGTTATTTTAAAACTATGATTATTATCTCCGATATTCATTAAAACCAAATGATGTCAATGGCAATTCTGTTCAAAATTAAATAGGTACCTACTTGTGATGAATAACGTATTTAAGTAGGTACCTAATTGGTTATGGATTAATTATATTAATCCATAACACAACAAAAGTGTAGGTATATACTACACTTTTGTTGTGTTAAACACCTTCGCAAATAATGCATTATTTTAGAACAAATTTGATTAGGTACCTACAACAAAAAAGGTTATAGGTAGTGAGTCAACCTTAACAGATAGATAGGTAGGTATATTATGCAGCCATTGACTTCGTTTACGCAGCGCACACAATGGAAGTCCTCAAAAGAAATAACTTTTACCCGTTTTTGCTACATTTTTCATTGATGCTCCGCTCCTATAAGTCATAGCGTGATATTTTATAAGATATTTTATAGCCTATAACCTTCCTCGATAAATGCACTCTCTAACACAAAAGATACCTAGGTATTTTAAATTCGAACCAGTAGGTAGTTCCTGAGATTTCCGCGGTCAACCAAACAAACAAACTTTTTAGCTTTATAATATTAAATAAAAAATAATAATTAGATGTTCACAATCTTGGATTTTAAACATTTTGTTTTTTTCACAATCAGAAACTATGAAATTGACACCCACGTCATGTTATATTTAAAAAAATAATGTCCGCCATTAAAAATATATTATGTCATTTATGAAATCAGTAGGTAATTAGGTATCCTGAGAAACCTTGAAAATGACACCTACATTTTTACATGAATTTACGTTAAATAATAACGAAAATAAACTACGCGTAAGAAGATAGGTAAGTAGTTTTATAAAATTAAATGTATTACATAAGTACCTACGCGCTACCGAGAAGGAGGTAGGTACCTGTTCGGGGTGAGCGACCGTAATAACAACAAGTAGCAACTTTAGGTACCTACCTACATCCCGGCGCACCAGCGCCATCTATTGGTTAAATATATAGTAAACACTTGATATACAACCCGAGGCGATAGATGTCGCATGCGTGAACGCGCGTGCTACGTGCGACATCTATCGCCTACAAAAGAAAAACAATTCTGCCCGAAGAATCTCGCCCGATAGGAAGGTCCCATTTCTTTGTATGGGATGAGGCATCTGTACTAGTATTCTTTTATCTGTGGGTGAACTATGTGTATAAGTCAGTAACTCAGTATTCTTTGAGGATACTTCAGGATCTGATTATTAAAACAAAAATTATTAAAGTAAAAGAGTTATATAGGATAACAACAAATATTTTTGGTCTATAGTTAAGCAAATATAATGCGGCTAGACTGAGCCAACTTTTACAGTTGTAACAAGTTGGTTCAGTTTTTACTAGCCATATTCGTAAAACTGGAAGGAGTTGTGCGAAAGCGGTTTAGTGGTTGTCGTGACGAGACTGGGTATGTAGTAGCGTAGTTGTAATCATCAAATCGTAGAATGAATAGGACTCATAAAACAAAGAAAAAAAACATATTATTTTTGAATCCCTCGACTAAATGAGTACCTACACATATTCACTTAACTAGAAGAAGATATATGCTATGCTCACATGAGCATACTACTAAGTAGTAGTATGATCATGTGAGCATATTACTAAGTAGTAGTATGCTCATGTGAGCATATTGCTCAAATACAACACGCGCGCCGCTATTGTCTGATCGGGCGGGGGACACCCCAAGTTAGCTGCCCGCAGACCATAGCTTAAGACGCTGACAACAGCTAAATGAAATTCGATGTTTCGGTATTTTAGCCACGCCCATTATTGCTCCGATAACTTAGCGCTTTTTTAAAACAGCGGTTATACAGCGAACTACCTTATAAGAAACAGTGACGCGATCAATAATGAACAATCAATAGATGGCGCTGTTGTGTATTTATTGCTCTGTATGAAGAACTAGGAACAAATTAGGCAGGAAGATTGAAAAAACAAGTAGGTTATTATATCTTTATATTTTTAAATATTTTATGAAATTGTATTTACAATGAATTAACAACAATATACCTAAACTTAAGGAAAATAAAATCTCAAACTACTTAGATAAGCAAAATTTTCATTATTTTTACATGATGTACTATTTATTTGCTGTTTTATATACATATATATTATTAATTATATATAAATTAATAATAAGACAACAATAAATATATAAACATTTTCGACTCCACATTCCACGTGCTGGGGACCTCCTGAGGTAGACCAATATATTTTTAACCGACTTTAAAATAAAGAAGTTTACCCCTTTTTATTCTTTAAAATCTTACTACTATATCATTATAAAATTGTAAAATAGCTGTGTCTGTACATTGAAGATATTTAACCTTTTGAACGCCAATCACTTGTATACAAGTTCGAGATTTTCGTGCCCTCAGCGCCATTACTTGATTAGAAGTATTACATACCATCACGCCTGTATTCCCCGAAGGATTAGGCAGAGGCGTACTAATGTACACTCACTGTTCGCCGGTATGTTTAGGTCCCATGTAATAGGGGGCGAGCCTATTGCCATTAACCGGGCACAAATTCCTAACTCCGAGCTGCTACTGGGAATTTCATAGAAAAACCCAATAACACTTTGCTCGACCTGGGAATCGAACCCAGGACCTCTAGCGTAGCAGTCGCGGTCAGGACCACTTGGCTATTGAGGCAGTTAGAAGTAATAATAGTATAAAATAAATTTACGACTTTTACAAGACCTTTTATTTTGTTTTTATGGAAAATTGCCCTGTATTAAGTCATATTTTTAACTTTTTCACACATAATAAGTTCTTGTTTGTTTTATATTCAATAAAAACAAAAACGCCAGAAAATATTTTAATGTCCCCAACGCCAAGTACTTGATATAAAGTAAGCGAGTGATGGGACACGATGAAGACCTCGCTATATTTTTAATACTATTATTGCAAGAAAATTACGTGAATAAATAATATTTCATAAATATTGTAAACTATAAACTACGTTTTATTCACCTTAATCAAGAATAAATAGGTTTTCTAATCATTGTCGATAGTGAAACACCGTTTGAAAATCCCATCCTTACAAAGTGGCTAGTTGTCAGTGCGCACAACGCCACGAACTTCTATAGAAGTAAATCTGTGACTTCATAAGCGGACGGGTTTCAAGGTCATAGTGACTTTGTGCATTTTAGTGTAGTGCAATATTAACATCTTGGGTTGGCGCACGGGTTCTTACAAAAAAATGAGGGACGATGAATATGACGTTTCAGGAATGTACTTCCGTTTTCTATTAGTTTCTAAAAACAAGAAAAATCATTGCTAGTATTTTGCGACACCTATACCTAACATTATAGAATACCACGTTTCACTATTGATTGTATTTGGTTCTATTTGTTGTAAGTGAACGAAATAAATTATGCATGAATCGGTTGAGGTTATGCACGTGTAACTCGACCACAGTGAATAAAAAAAAGAAAAATACCATAGACATCGACATCTAGACATCCTTATATAAAACAGAAAGGATTTTGACGTGCCTCGAGCGCAAACGACTTGGTATGAAGTAGAAGGATTACATTTGGAGACAAATAGGGATGTGCCTTCTAGAACACACGTCTAAGAAATTTACAATTCTTTTCTTTTATTATGGGAAATATATCCAGGTTTTCATATTGATTTTTTTATGAAATAAAACAAAATATGAAAATACGGTATCAGTTTTTATTTAGCTTAGTAAATTGGCGAATAAACATTAATTTCAACTTATAATATTATTTATCGATAGGACATTAATCCCATCCCTACGTTTTACTATAGATACGTTATACATTTGTAGCGTGGCGCTGGAGGACACATCGCGTATTATATAGATGGGCGTCGAAAAGGAAGCAAGTGGGTTAGGGTATACAACGAACCCAAAAATGTGATTTTTAAATTTCTTGTCTGTTTGTCTGTTTGTTACGGGTTGGCGCAAAAACTACTGAATAGATTTTGATTTTGTTAGAAACTGTTAGATAGTATGTGCTCCAACTTAAAAACTGGTATACTTCTTATCTAATATAATTAAACGGAACATGAGATACAGCTTGACCTCTCTAATGTATAAACACCCATACAAAGAAGAGTTCATCATTGTTGGTTATTGAGCTTCAAGTGAGTGAAGCCACGGGCAGAGGCTAGTCTCTACTATTATAAAATTGTAAAAAAGCTGTGTCTGTACATTGATGATATTAAAAAAAAAACAAGTGGGTTAGGGTGTATCAACGTCTACGGACCCAAAAATGTGATTTTTAAAATTCTTGTAATAGGTATATAAAATTACAAACTTACTGGTGAATTACAATTTCCAACGCTTCACCGGTTTCTAAATTGTTCTCCAAACGTCTCTTTTTACTGTTAAGAAAATTAAATAATTCAAGGAAATAAATTATTAATTATTCTAAAAAAGTAAAATCTTAAAATAAAATAAAAAGTTATTTAGTAAAGGAAAATACTGACTCACAGACAGGATTCGAACCTGCGTCTTCTGGCTAGGTACGCCAGACGCTATGACCACTAAGCCACCGCGAATCCCACCTGCCATGTCGAAATTTGCCTTCACATTCTCAACTTACGTCCATCTATTGAAAAGCAAGTTACTTTGCCTCTCAACCGACATGACTTACCTTACGGTTAATTCTATGTCGTACGATGCTATCATACCTAATAACTAACTTTTTGTGATTTTTTGCGTCTTCTGGCTAGTCGATGTCTGCGAGTCGATTTTTTCCTTTACTAAATAACTTTATAAAAATTAGCATAAAAAATGCAAAAAATCACAAAAAGTTAATAAAATAAAAAGTTCATAATAGAAAATTCCATTAGTCGACATCAGGAAGCGAACTCGATACTTCTAAACCCCGAGTCTTTGCACTTACCACTAGACCAATCGAGCACTGCTTCTAATAATGAATTTACGCTATCGCTTGTAGTGAATAATGTATAGTTTTTATACCTAGTTATTTGGTTATAATTTCATTTCTGTTCGTGTACTGTTTTGTCAATATGAAATTATAAAAACTGTACTTACTTTACTACTTCCATGAGATGTTTTTGTTTGTTAGTATAAAAACGCTTTTTAGCTGGCTTCCGGGATTTTTGTTTGTTTCCCATTGTCCACCGCAAATATTTTCACTACTTACGTAGAACTTTATTATATAAAATTTACTCTAAATGTTTATATACAGCTTAGAACTATTTATAGTACAATTATATCGTTTACCTATTGTCAATTTTATAGGGAACAAAATAAAATAATGTAGATATGTTTATGTTCGAAATTGTCATACAGCAAAATACGTAGGTAATGAACGGATAGCGCGCGGGGTGAAGCGACACAGGTCCGTCTAGCAGCGCGTCTATGCGATCACTGTCGGACTGCATAGAACAGAAAGAGAAGCGCGATGACGCGACGCTCGCAACTTTTAACAAAACCTTAAAACATTTAATTACTTAAAAAAAAGTTTAGTAGTCGAAAATATAAGACAACGAAATTATGTATTTAAATATGATACGTTATTGTTATTAGTTTTACCAACTAACATTGACTAGTAGTACAGATATTTTACTTGGAAGGTCGTTTTAAGAGGTCACTTTACCATTTTTTTGTATCGAGAAAACTTTTCAAAAACGTGTTTTAAATTCAACGAAATTTTCCGGAATACGTTCAAGATTAACATACATTTTTTTCGCTGTCACAAACTGTATGGATTTGGCTAAAACTTGTTCGAGATATGGCCTATTTAGCTGTTGTCAGCGCCTTAAGGAAGCCGTATAGAAGCTCTGTTGTGCCATTGTCGGGTAGAAACGACGACATTTTCCAACAAATTGGGGGTTCTTAAACGTAACTTCCAAACATTTTGATTCGAACATTAAATTGCAACCTGTACCCATAGGCCCTGGTCCGGCCGGCTGCTAATTAGATACTATCAAACTCTAACGGCACATTTGTCTTGTTAATGCTAATATTCAACTCTCCAGACGCCCGCCCCCTAACTAGGCTTTTAGTTTGACGTGTACCGCTAGCTCTAATGTAGATCCCAACATGTTAGTACTCCCTGATACAACGAGGAAATTACATGTACATTTAGCTAATTACCTAGTTTTTTTTTCTGAGTACTATTAGCAATCAGTACTACAGAAGATTTGTTAAGTGCTTCTGATGTGACGAACGTCTTCCAGTAATGTTTGCTATTATATTAATGGATAAGTGCTCAGTTTTTATACAACAATACAATATACAGATATTTTCTCATGTCAACGCAAAATTATGAATGACGTACGTAATGATAAGGATCACGAATATAATTTCAAAGCTGTCACCTGTACAAAGGCCCATGAATGGGTTCGCTTGTATCGCATTAGCACATTTATTTGATAGACAATCGATATCACTTGACTAAGGAAAAACAAATAGATTCTTTATGGCAATGTACGAAGGTAACAATTCACCCCTCAATGGGCCGTACGGAATCTAAAGCGATCGTAATTTCGTCTGGCAATATTCCGCCTTTTCATATTTTCCTTTTGCCTTCCAAATGTTATATCGCGCCCAATACAAGGCTGCGATTTCGTTTGTTATTTCAAGCCCTCTCACGCGTCTCCGATTTAGTATATCGACATGTGAAGCATCAGTTAAACAAAATATGGAATCACTTGAAGTCAGTTGTGACTTATTTTCTGAAGACTTCTTATATAAATGACACTCGTTTTGTAACGAAATTGAATAAAATCATTTTCTTATTCCATATTCTCTTACCTTATCCATAATTTAATACGCATTCATTTTACCATAAAGAAAAAAATAATAGTCTCATGTTTCAGTAATAAAAAGACGTACCTAATAAGGTATATCAGGGTGCCTAATACCTAATAAGGTATATCAGGGTACCAGCTTCGATAGTAACAATCGCACTCCGAATAGCTAACGGAGAATGCAAAACGTGACACCCTTCAGTCGTAAGGCTGCGTCAAAGAGGACCGTTTCAAGCTTATGCTGATAGGTACTGTGTCTTTGAGGAAACGCATCCAACGCTAGATTATGTATGCCATCTTTAAAACAACTCCACGGAAGTATGTTTCGTTCAACTATTGAGGAAATTTCGCGGAGTGAAAACTTTTTGACTTCGTAACCACTTTTTGTTTCTTGAAAAGGGTATATTTTTAGGGCTTTAATGTGTTCAATGTTTATATTGAACGGTAAATATGTATAGTTCATTATTTTCTTTTTTTTTCTTTTAAAAAAAGCTTACTAGCAATGTGGATCGCACATTACTAGTATTCTTGTTAATCCCTCGTACTAAGCTAAATGCTTGTGTTCCGAGTGGGTTCACGTCGGTAGTGCAATGGGTGGGTTTCGAACCGGCAACCACATGATCACAAGTCCGATGTCCTAGCCATTAGGCTACCGCCGCTTCAATTATTACTTACTCTATGCATTATGTTGAAATCGAAAATTACAAATTCTTGTTTATGTTTACTTTCTTTATTATTTAGCAGAATTAAAATGATATTACAATTGAAACATAACATAAAATCGCCAAAAACAGTACGTCACACATGAGACAAACAATTTAACTTCACGTCAAAACTATTTATGGTATGCAGGCGTATATTCGCGGATGGCGTTTCAAAGGCATTGGTGTGTTTACATTTGTCTCTAGGAGAGCGGCGGGTAGCCTCAGATATTTAACCGCCGGCAGCGCTTTGCAAAGATAAATAAAAACGGCTGAGATTTAAATACTTTTTCGTTCCTATTCTTCACCTTGCCTCTTTGAAGCGTGTCCTTTATATTTAAAAACGTACATTCGAAATATTTAATTATCATTAAACTGCTATGAAGTTATATTAGCTGCTCAGTAATTAGCGGAATAATGCCTCTACAGACATAAACTTTAGATATACATAGAAGAGGAAACCTCTAGTTTTGAATAGGTACATTTTCGAACACAGATTTTTACAGAGATATCATTAACGTTTCACACATTTTGAAATGAAAAATTGACTGAAATGAAATTTAGTCATTGAATAAAGGTGAAAAAATTGGTTCTGGAATCAGTAATATTTTTGAAGCCTTTAACTGCAAGTGAAATAGACAGTATCATGTCGTCCTGTTGGATGAAAATTAGTTTCTTAAGATTTCTCCACCGTCAGGATAGAATTAAAAACAGAATCATTGTGATTTGGGGTTAAAATTAGCCTTGTGTGACAACGCGCGAGGCAATATAAAAGCGTCGGTAGCCTAATGGCTAGGGCGTCGGACTTGCGATCATGTGGTTGCCGGTTCGAACCCCACCCATTGCACTACCGACGTGAACCCACTCGTAACACAAGCAATCTAACTTAGCACGAGGGGTTAACAAGAATACTAGTAATGTGCGACCCGCATTGCTAGTAATCTTTTTTACAAAAAAAAAAAAATATCCTATTTCCCGATGTACTTCGATGAATATCTACCTACTAACCTTTGATGCAGATTACATCCATGATATCTCATGGATGTAACATACAGAAAGAACGTATGTACCTATACTTCTTTACATAAAACATACTCTTTTTGGGATATACGTTGGGTGCTTCGCCGAATTGCCCTCAAAGCAATATCGAGCTACGACCACTGTCGATCAAAGAGCGTCCGTTGGTAAGAGTCAACATACCTACCGAATGTTTTTTGACAAATCCGGCGAGCGTTGGGTCGGGATTAATTACTCCTGGAGTATAGAGTCAGCAGAAAAGTGACGTTTTATTGGCGTTAAAGTTTTTCGAATACTATAGACTATGGAATTGACATCTACAAACGTTCTACAAACGTTTTCATGTGATAAATGTCTATAGGTACTATTAACAATTTTCGAAGTGATAAAATAGTTTGGCACTTATCCTTCCTAGATTGACAGACAGTAGATTTTACCTCACAAATTAAATAACTTTTCTAGAAATTCTCCGCAGAGCTAAGGGTTTGGATTTGTATCCGGTTAATGGCAATAGGCCCGCTCCATGGATCATGGAACCTAACCGTGCCGGTGAACTATCGGTAACTAAACATTTGGGGAATACAGTTGTGTTGGTAAGTTTCAGGGTATCATCATTATCATCATCATTCTATACTGGTCCACTAATGAACGTCGGTATAAAAATGATTTTTGTAATATAACCGAACCGAAGGTATAAGGACCAATAAATCATGAAAGGATATTTTCTATAATAAGCAAAATATTGATAACTTTTAGGTAGGTAGATGCTTCTGAGAAAAGCTTAACGGTCGGCACAAAAACTTTTTTGTTTTCATAATATGATCATGACTTTGAATAGGACATAAATGATGCGAAGTAAATAAAGACAAAGGAACACCAAACGTTATGACCAGCGAATTAATTAGTAAGTACACAACACTGTGTATTTAGAGTATAGTAGCGAACATTGGCCAGTGCAGCTATTGATTAGACTCCGGAGGTGGTAATACAGGGCACATTGCAGTTTCCAACTACACTATCGACACCGATACCAAGTTACAGAGCATACACGACTAACTAAATGTTAATGTTATTGTTATACCAAGCTGTTCTCCGTAAACTATAGTTTATGCCGGGAAAATTATAAGATAGGCTATACCAGTGCAGAAACTGCAAAGGCAATTTTTAAAATTTAAAATCGGTAATTTTGAGACATTTAAATTTAAAACAAATTTTCCACAGGTCAAATTATTAATTTTATATTTCAAATTTAACGTAATTAATTATACTTTTGAATGTAATATTCAGCTGCTCAAAACCTAATTTGCGCTGGAAGAGCAAACCGTACGTAATGTTAGTTTTACATTCATAATTTCATTAAGTTCCCCTTCATGAACTTTTTAAACATATATTTTAATTTTATACTAGTATATAACTAGTTTAAAATTTCAGTATGAATTATAATAAAAGCAACATTTATTTGTGGAAAGATTTTTTAAATAAGATAAACGAGACGATGGTATAAGGACCCTGAAAGGGTATTTTATTTCAGCCACCGACCCTGCATAAAAGCAATGAAACGCGAAAACTGCATTGTTGAACAGTAAAGTTCGTTGAGAGCCTTCCATAATTCAATAAAAACAAGTAATTTTAGTACAAAGGCTTGCACAAAGCAATTGACCGGATAAAGCAAGTGTTGTTAGTCCAGCGAGTGCCAAAAAGCGTTGTGCATCAAAATATCTGCTGTCAAAACATAGTCCACAGCTCTTGACGCGTTAATGGACTTAGCCGGGGTGTAAGTTTGGAAGCCCGGTAGCGTTACAACAACCGTGTTAGGTACGAGTTTTGAGCGCTTATCAACAACACACCGCAATGTCTAAGAGATTAAGGAAATTAATTTAAAGCCAAATATTTCTTAGGTTTTCTTAGGACAAGTTTGGGAATAGTTGAACTAAAAATTTATGACTAATCGAAATAAAAAGGAGACACCTAATAGCTGGAAGCACTCAGGCAAGTTAGTATCAATGTGAAGAGAATCAGTAATATAATGGAGTTTGCTTAAAACTTTTTCCCTCGAAAAAGTCGGTTCCTGTTACACAAGTTGAAGAAAATCAGAAAAACAAAATTCGAGATTCGAGTTTAAAAGTGAGTCCAGATTTGCGAGTAGCTAATGTTCTTAAATCGGAACAGACGGGTAACGAGCCAGGACAAATATTTTGCCACTTCGGAACGTTACCTGACCGGGGAAGTGGCCGCGGTGGAGCCAGCCGCGGGGAGACAAAGTAAATATGTCCCCGTTTCCCGGGTCGTCCCCACATTTTATCGGGGAGCGATCGGCGCTCGGGTCGGGAAATGAATTTAAAACGTGTTTGCGGGTAATCTGTTATCGGTCCCTTGTCTCTGGCTGGAATATAGACGTCCAGCCCGCTCCTATATCTCGATTGTGATTTTGTGGCGCCAGTAAACATGACCGTTTATAGTTATGATCGCTGTGCCTCATTCCACATTATACCTCTTAATATCGTAATCAGTACCCTCGTACAAAAAACATTCTACCGAGTAATTAGAACGTTGAAATAACATAATAGAAGGTATTTCAATTTCATAACATAATACGAAATGTCGAGTGGGGGATTCAATTGAATGAGGACCTCCTCCGTTTCGCTAATTAAAAGTAATCTAGTAGGTACTCTTTGCCAAACATAAAGATACAACCTCATTATCCTGCTTATTGAGTCATAGCCCACAGCGAAGGAGCAGACGCATCGTTATTTTTTATTAAATCGTATAAAGAAAAAACATCGCTAATCTGTTGAAATTTCGCGCAATAAAATGTTAAACGCATAAGTAGTGAATGTTAGGTGGAAGCGGAGTCTAATACGAGCAACACTGGGTTAATTATTTCGTCACAAGAGCCCTCGTAAGCCACTGTAACAGCGCTTCAGCCGAGCTCGGGGGGGCCATAAAAGCTACATAATATGCGGCGACGTAAAACTCTTATTATTTTAGTATCTGCGAAACGGTCGCGGAAAACATATCGTAAAATAAAACCTGTCGCGTTGTACGAAGATGCAAGCCCCTCCATCAGAGGCGCGGTTCAGCCAATGTGCACGCTTTAAATCCAGGTGGATTCAGTGTGGACACCGGTTAGGATCGAACACACCGAGCTAGGTGGATTTCTATGGTAAATACAGACTTTATGGTAGCCGAGGGATAAGTTTCCATTTTAAATTGAGGAGAAACTGAAATGTTTCCTTGTCTCCCGAAGGGGCTGAGCGCGCGAAACTGAATAAAAATTCACGTCAGGTAAGCATACGGAAATATTTACACAACTGAAGAATTTACTGGCAGTTGCAAGTGGTTATATAAATTAACTGGCAGTTGCAAGTGGTTATATAAATTTACTGGCAGTTGCAAGTGGTTATATAAATAATTGCCCAACCTTGCCGTTACTATTTTATATCGATTGATGTCTGGTGGATTAGAAAAACTACATAAGAATCATTTTACGGTAGATGATGACACTAATCCAAAATCACATCAAAAAGTAACACAAATCGAGAAAGATTAGAGTGAAAAAAATTCAACATGAAATTATTCAACTTTTTTGGTGAAAATGCGACTAAGTCCCGGAAACGCCCATTTACATAGCCGATGTCGGCGCGATGGTGCGTGGCGACTTCAAATGGGAATTATAATACCAAATTGAATACAAAACTTTCCTTTCAGTGCCAAGTAATGGAGGAGTCCATGCACCGGAACAATCGAAAAGACAAATAGAATGAGAGAATAGACGAGACACTCGCTCTGTTGAAATAATAAGTGCCTGACGTCTTTTTGGACGTTCCTGCCGCGCTTTTTTTGTAACGATAAATTTTTACGCTTTGATCTTTCCAATTCAAATAGGCTTTTTTCTCGTAGAATCAGAAGTTATAGGAATATTTCAAAAGCCTTAAGTGAGGCGACGGAGCGGATTTTCTTTTCCACTGGCTATATCGTTCTGATTGAAATGCAAATGAAACGATGTCCGTTCTGAACGTTTTTATTTTATCCTACCTCTTTGGTTAATCTGAGAAATTAGGGATTATCTATCACAGTGCCGAGTATAGTTAGGTACGCAGAGATATATGAAAACCCTAGTTCGGTTTACCGAACTAGGGTTTTCATATGTTCGCACAAGTTCACTTGTGCGAAATTAAATTCCTCATTTTTGCATCTTTATAACGTCAAGAAACTATAAAATATGAAATTTAAATATCTCAGCATTAGTAGTAAAATTTATGAAATTTTAATCTTCTCTCTGCAGTCGAGCAATGACAGGGATTGTTTGCTGAAGAATCTGAAGCGGTTCATTATTCCGTTCCGAGTTATTTGGCGCCCAACGAGGGGCTACGTGCGCTCGACGGAGAACATCTGACGAATCACTCGCAGATTTGAATCTGTATCCGCGGAATGTTTCATTTTCAGAGCCATGTGAACTGATTTGTTACATTTTTATACTCAGTATATGTGCGTGAAAGATGTCTAACCGCGTTCTGTAGTTGTTACTCCAAATCACAACAAGTTACATAACGAAACAAGCTGCAACAAAAACATTTGCCGACGTTAGTGAATTGTTCTCCCGCTCGTGACTGGGTAATTTCCATACATTTCAAGTTCCATCGCCTGCGGGACGTTCGTTCTTTTGTTGATAAATGTTTGACGGGAACTCCGGGGACGCCATTAAAAGTTTTTTCGTGAATAATTCCAGTTTACATACGCAAATGTTTACTCGTGAGTTTACCCCCGCGCTCACCTATTCGGTGATTTCTTTTCATAGAGGCGTTTGTTCGAGGAGTGGTGAATTTCTTCTGAGCGGAGTCGTTGAATATGTAATTGGAAAAGTTTTTGTGTTTTCTTTGTCATAACCCTTAGTTTTGATGTAATTTACCAGGGATCAGGCGCAAACACCACGCTTAATTTTTAATATTGTAGAATTTTTGCCAGTTCTGAATAGTGCTGAAATGGTGTTAAAATTTGGCTTGATTGAAACTGCAGTGACTTTTATTAATATTCGAGTCCGTTTGAGGGTAAAGTTTATTAGAAGTTTTTGTAGGAACAAAGTGACCGATAAAGACACGTAGACCTTAAAGTTGTCGGCGACGTGGTAAGTTTTGAGCCATAACTCAGTGGTACGAAGTTGGACGATCAGATTGTGTGGAAGACAAAAAGTGGCTGACGTCACGGAAGCTAGATTGCGTGGATAAACGCGCGTGCTCCCGACACCACGGGTTAAGCTCGCGTTATATCAAACCTTTTTACTCATACATCTAGTGCGCTAGCAATCGGAGGAAGTAATCCATCCTACACTTATAAGTGAGAGCTATAGGAACGTACTAGGTTACGTAATATTACTTACCTACAACTTATAAGTACTTTTAATTGTAACTTATTACCTGTGGTATTGGAAATTCAAATAAAATAAACTAAGCCTCAAAGCTCAAAAAAATGGCATCGCGTACAAACTCTTTGTTCATATTTTTGTCTTTTCCTATAACCGAAACTTTCCTCTTATCTGTTCGGAACATGCATGCTTTAGTATCAATTGGCGATTCATAAAATATACGTATTTAGTGTCAAAGACGACGAATAAAAAAATACGAATCTAAAAAATCTGTAAAGTAATTCTTCATCTTCTTAGGTAAGTTTAATCACAGATACCTATCCCCTGATTAATTAACACTACTAATTTCTCGGAACCCTCTTGAACTAAGACACTACTTAGGTAATCCTTTACCGGGATACCGTTAACTAACTGCAAATTAAGATTACACGTCGCGATAAGACGTGTCGGGTTAAAACGGGATCTCCAATAAGTGGGAGTAACAGACCGCACTTGTAAGCAGAACCACTGGATATTTATAGCCCTGTGTTCGGAAACTTATTCTGTTATTGTTTGCTTAGAATCAATTAATGGTAGGTACCTGGTGTTTGAGTTGGTTTTATTGGCGTTAACAATTTTAATACATATTAAATTTTAAGTAATGATTAAAATGTTGCTGGAGGTAGGAGTTTGGGGTACTACTTGCTAAGATTTTGCCGCTAAGTAATAACGTGTTAGCATTACTGTTTCTGCTTTGAAGGGATACCCCTTTGAACCAAAAAGAAAAGCCAATTGACTATGTAATTACTGGGCGTATGAGATTTAACAACTGCGGTCTCAAGAAGACAAATCGCTTGTAATGCTCCTGGAATTGTCAGCGTCTATAAGCTGTATGGATGTTCATCATTTTATAACAATACAAAAGAGAAACAACTAAAAACGTACTCCTCAAACTCATTTCTCCTCAAACATCAGAGAGGTCAAGCTGTATCTCATGATCTGTTTAATTATTTGAGTAAGAAGTATAACTACCAGTTTTTAAGTTGGAGCATATACTTTCTAACAGTGATAACAAGACAAGAATTGTAAAAATCACATTTTTGAGTTCGATGACGTTTATAATCTTACTATTTATAACTAAAGAACGGCTGAACCGATTTGGCTGAAAATTGGTGGAGAGGAGGTAGCTTAGAACCAGGAGACGGACATAGGATACTTTTTATCCCGTACCCGTGGGATGTGATGACAGACCGAATTCTTCGGGGGCGAAGCCGCGGGCAGAAGCTAGTACCCTATATAACCCACTTGTTTGTTTTTAATAGAAGATAAGATATTAATATGTTTTGTATTACAAGTATATAATTTGAAGGATCAGTGGAGGCTGGGTGTGTGATTATTTCTCGCTAACGAAATTAATAAGGTAAATTTCAACGGTGTGCGAGAGGAGTGATTGTGTTACCCCAGATTCGTTTGTTTGACGAGATCAGAAAACGGATTTCAACAATAATAATAATTTTGGGTTCTTATGTTTGTAATAATGTACAAAACCGTTATGAGTAAGAATGTTGGAAATAAAAGTGATGAGAGAACTATTATATTCAATGTGACATAGATTCACATCTTTTTTTAAAAGAAAAGATAATCTGGTGTTTAGTTTATTTCTGTCTTTTCGAGGGCGTCAAGATATCCTAGATAATTGTATTGTACTAATAGGCTAAGCTATCACAAAGAAACTACTTAAATAATATATATAAAAAATAACACTATTTTTCTTTATCTCAGCCGTTTTATTCTTCTCCATAAAAACTAACCCACAATATGGTGACGCGGTGAACTATCACATTACTGCCACGTAATTTATTATGAAATATTCAAACATACTACATAATATATGTATGGTAGGAATGGAAGTGTTGTGGGAAAAGCTAAGTGTGAGCCAAGATTCATGCAAGTTAATAGATATGAAGTTTTTATGAGCCATAACGTCACCTCTGGAAGTGAAATAAAAACGTAATATAACGTTTTTTATGCGCTACTGAGAATATATATTTTTCTTAATTTGGAGTACTGTACTAATAAAATAAATCTCAAATTATGATTTAAGCAGTAGTAAAACTGTTAACTGATACACCACAAACTATCCACGAGACCTAAACAAAATCAGAAAGTAAAAAAATTAAAATCCGTTTAGTCTCACGGCCTATTAATTGAAACCAAGACTTCCGGCAAACCATGATATGTATATGATGTGTATATTAGTACCCTAGAAATAGTAAAATGGACTGCGTAAAGGTGTATATATGTACATTAATGTATTCAGGCGTGATTTTATGTAAGATCCTTTTAGGCTAAGTATAATAATTAATCATGGTATTACAAAAAAACATAGAAGAAAATATCACATTTATGTATCAACTATGTATGTATAAAACACAATAAATGTCATAAGTAATGTCGTAGAGAGAATTACAGTAGTACTAGCGACACTTGAAAAGTCAATGTCGAGGCAAATCGAGGGCGGCCAAGTCTCGTACGACAAATTATGTGCCCGCGAACAGATAGCGATATTGTCGCCCCAAAAACACTTTTCCCTTGTTTTTCCCCGAAATGGGGAAGGAAGAACGGTAGTTCGGCAAGACAGCTTGATCCGGTGTACGGCCGTTTTAGGGGCAGCAACAAGTATCTTATTTACACATGGGAATACAAACTTTGTACCCAAGAATAAAGAGTTTAATTTATTTCGTGCGCATGCTAGGGTAGAGAGAATTCATACGTGCCCGTATAAGGAGGAATGTGAAAGTGATGGAGCGTCACTTGAGGAACCGAGTGATACCGAACTAAGTACTTAGTTTTATTGCGTTTCCGTTTAACGGTGTCTGGTTAACGTAAGATGAATAAGTACTTTGTCACTATAACTTTTCTTCTTCGGTCTAAGCGTTATCCGCTTTAGTTGTTGTTATATACTAACATCATACTATGTTATTAATATTATAAATGTGATACTTTCGATGTTTTTTGTTGTTGGGGATAAAATATTCAGTATTTAAAAGCCTGGAGTAATGCAGAGATTTGATAAAAAAATATTGGAATTTATAAAATGGCTTATCTGATTTGCATTAATTGGGGTACAAATACATTTATTTTGTTACTAGTGCTTAATTGAAATAACAGCACAGTCCTGCGATATTGTACTTGTAAGTAAGTACCTACTTAGTAATTTATAAATAACTACGTAACTAAAATAAAATGTTACGGTGAATACATTTTTGATTTGTCTAAAAGCTTATACGCGTATGTTACGTAAGCATTGACATTAAAAGCCAAGGCACCTTCAAACGACAACGTCCCAAAAGAAAATACTTTAGAAAGAAAGGAAAAACGGGAAAAACCAATTGTGCATCCCCGCTTCATTGTAAGAAGTCCGAAAGAAGCCCGATATAAACGAAGGACGGAGACGACTCGTTAAAAGAGATACTTATGAAAAGAGGAGATTCGTGGAAAAAATCGAAAAGCTGAGGTAAACAATAGAGACGCGGTTGGAGGCGCCGGGACAAGTTTTCAATTAACAGAATGAGACGCAAGTTGACAGCAACTCGACAACTCGATAGCACACTACACTAGCATTGCCTCGTGCTATAACGTATACAACTGTAACTAAGCGAAGCACAAGGGGCGATGAACTGTACAATACGTTATATGTAATAGGAGTTTATGCGAAGGTGAGTTGGCGGAGGTTTCGGAACGGCCCGCAAACTGAGTGGGTTAAATGGAGCGTGGACGCGACGAGGCCCGTTGCACTTGTTGCAATTTCTCTCTACTTCACAACTTAATTGTACTGAGTGTGCCTTACATTCACTATAGACGAATGGCGTTAATTTCACTCGGAAAGGTTACCGTCCATTACTCTAATTGCGAGCCGCATTTCATCTAAGCATCTCACAACTTCGGTCCGCTCTGAAGAATCCTTCAACAAACTCGAGAAAATTCACAGAAACCAACTACCAAAGAGTATGGAAGTAAACGAGGACACTTCGCTAATATTCCTAATTAAGCTTTTAATGTAATTGAATGAGTGGAGACACATTGCGATTGGAAGGATGGAGTTAGCGAGCTGCGCACCCCTTCGCTTGCGACCAAAAATACTTTCAGATAAATTACTTAGCGCGAACTCAGCGCGCATACAAATCGGCCAGCGATTCTCCATATTTCACCTTGCCGAACACTCGCTCGATTTACACACTTCTGTAATAGGCAGGGGAGGGTAAACGGCGCGATGGACGAGTGCGGATGCAGAGATCTCAACTCGGTGAAAATTAAGCCATTTCCGTTTAGGAGCGTCGTGTTCAAACTTTATTACTAATCGAGTCACGTCACGAAAAGAATTTCCGATATACAATTAAAGGTGAAACGGGTGTCGAGGATCTTGACTCAGAGCTGGGCCGATATTGTCGGCGTCTGTCGCGAGGAGGCAAATAACCGGAGAGTAAGGGCACCTGTGCTCGATAATGCGCCGCCCCGTCTGGCCGAATGGGCGAGGAATCAATTAGGCCGTTGCCGAATTGCGTAACGGCTCTAGTTACGAGCATTACGAGTGGGTCCGCAGCTGCTTTTTGCTCATCCGACCTCTTGTTATTGCAAAATCGACATTCAACGCCTCAGATTAAGATATTACGTATTCATCCCACCTTTTCATTATAGTTTTATTGATGGAGTTAAGTAAACAGTGTTCAACCGAACAAATACTTATTCGGCAAAATAATTTCCAATAAAACAGCAAGTACAACGTGATAGTTTAAACGAGTAACCGTTGTGATGCGTGGATTTAGCTACGACCGCATGCGTGCGCTGCTGGCGGCTCGGTACTTAATGGATTACCTTAAACGCAACTGTATCATCAGGCTAACCGCAGCGCGAACGAACCCAAATAAAAATTGTATTTATTTCGATTGTAAATTTTGTTATTTAAACCATAATTGATTTGTTTTCAAAAGAATCTAGTATAATTAAAAATCATCACTAAATCTATCAAACTGGCTTGTTTAATCAATTTCAAATAATGATAAGTGAAAAGTAAAAATCAGAGGGAGCAAAAAGTAATCTCAATATTAATTAATGTCTATAAAATGCAGATAAAGGCTAAGACCCTACATCATCACGGTCCGATTCGGGAGCATAAAAAAAAAACAAATTAATTAGGGCGAATAAATTAAAATCGTCAAGGGAACGAGCTCGTAATTTTCGCCATGTCCGCTGTAGATTGCGGCGTGTGAGGGCAGTCGTATGTGAATTATTTAGAGGCGGTCGCGCGGCCGACTGGGCCGCAATTAATGAAGTGGTCCGAGTCGTTTGTCAATGCGGTGGTCTGTGGCGGTCGGCGGACCCTCACCTACACCAATCTGTTACCTAAAATGTGTCAGATGCAGTAAGCCTAAAGAATATTTGTGATCCATTCTACCGAATCAATCGTGGCCTCCGATTGCGTATTACGAATTTACGACACATTGCGTTCGAGTCGCGATTTAATTGATCGAGAATATCGACAACTTTTCTTTATAGTTTTCTTAGTTTTCATTTATAAATATTTCTTGTTATGGGTATATGTAAAAAAAAATTAGATAATTGCAAATAATTTTATGTATTAACAAGAACTACTCAATAATATTTATTTTTAAATAATATAATTTATAGGTATACCTGGTTTAAAGTAGGTATGCTGCTCTAAACGTTTATTAGTCATACTTACAAATTAATGTTTTCCTGTCGTAAATCCCTACAGGTTTCCAACATGTAATTATTCTAGCTACGAAGCTACCCATAATAATTTTCTTTTTCGCATTACGTGGCATTATCTCACGTCCATTAAGCATAATTTTCCTAATAACTATTCAACGGCTTAACATCACTGTGGCGATATTCTAAAAGGTGATTATAAATCTAGTGAAGAGGTCGGAAGCGGGCCGCCGAGGTCACCGTTAATTTTAATGGTGAGATTTATTTGTCCCCGATTACGAGGAGTTTGATCAAATTCCGAGGCGGCGTGTAAGCGCCCTCGCAATGACATTAGACGGCGATGCCACGACCCGCGCCGCGCCGCGCCTCGCCCCTGTAATCGTACCGTTTAAATATAATTGCAATAAGTTAATAAAATCCCACAGCGCTTTTAATTAATTTGTGGCGACACAGGCGCCCAATTAAATAGGGATTTCGAAAATTTCATAAAGCGCCGGTGTATGGTAAACGCTATTTTTGCAGGCACTTTGTTTTTGTACGGTTTGTTTGTGGACGCGTGGCTCGTCAATTCCGAGTGAAAAAGTAAATGATGTAATGGCTTTCATTAAGTGATTGGCTGAATGTGAGCTCTTCAAACAATTGCGTTTCAAAATCAATCATTGAACAATATTACCAAGGTACATTTTGGTAAAAGTCTGTCAAAAATATGAGCGAACGAATATGGAAACCATTCAGAATCATGAAGGATGAATACACCGAAATTCGTGTCCGCCATCGAATTAATAGACCAGAAAAAGTCGTGTAGTCTGTTGTCAAAATGTAGCGTCTCAATTCGTCGTCGTTATTGTAAATATGCATTAGAGCGGATGACGCTGGCTTCGGTTCCTCATTACTGCGATGCGCCATCAAAGACGTCCACGATCCGGACCGTGAAGTGTCCCGGATACAAGCCGCTCAATTATGTTAATGGATTTGCAGCATTCTCCCAACAACAGGCCTGCCTTCAGCTGATTGATATGCAGTTTCCACTGCTTCACATGTGTAGGTACATTTATGACGATTACATTATCCACTGCCATCTATTATATGAGTTATATTAACGCGCACGTTATTATAAGGATAATAACGGCGGATGAAACAAAACAAGCCTCTATTTGCTTTACACTGATGCTCATTATATCCAAAATCAATACGTAACTATAGAACAAATACATTTTATTTCTCGACGTGTCTAGGCGCATGGGAATGATTGATAGTGCTTAGAGCACACAACGCTTATTGAACGGCAACAGAGGGGACCACCGAAATAATGACAGTTTTTATCGACCAACGGGGGAATGATATCAAAAATGTATCAGTATACACAAAATGGTAATTAAAAGCGAACTTTTGGAAGTAAGTAAATATCATTGGTAATCAATTTAGGTCGCTTGGACAAAGAACAAGTGAAATGATATAAATAAAAAAATCAATTTGTGTGTGACTTCGCAAAACAGGAATGCCGAGGCAAGAGCGGGTTTGTAGGGGCGACGCGTCATTTTACATAGGTAACAGTTATGAGAGAAGTCGCGCACCTGCGAGCCTAAGCGTAAGATTGGCAGCAAAACGCCGACTCACCGGGCCGGTATACGCTTAAATTACGCGTAAAGCCGAGCACAAAGGCTATGCGTATTCAAATTCCATTAATCTCCCACCCGGGGGAAGGTGGGGTAAAATGAACCGGCGCGGACAAAAACAATGCCGCCGGCAAATAACCGGCTCAGCATTGTTCCGGCAATTAGAAAGCTTTCCCATGTACCGGTCGTGTATAAAAACAGTGTAACATCAGCACGAATCGCTGCCTATTGCTCGTTACCGTTGATGTTTATTACGGTTATTAGGATTAAGCCGTGCGGTTCCATAATCATGTTTCTGGTAAAGTTGTTTTAAATTAATCATGTGCCTAAATATGTGGCTAATCACATGTTATTTGAAACCCGAAAGTGTATTATAATCGGATCGATAATAGCATCGTTAACTTTGATTGCAGTCCGAACGTGTCGAAGTCGTTTTAAGCGTGATTGGACAAACGCTATCGTACGACGATATAATCTGCGAAAAGCCGGATCAAAGGTGGATATCAGCGAATTAAAACCGACTGTCGAGTGTTCGCTAGCGAATGCGACAAATGACACCACGTTACGAATTGATTCCCAGATAATCCCGGATCGGTCATAAAGGAACAAAATGTAGATTCTTTCGGAATGCCTAGGAGAACATTAAAACGGTGTACAATTATAATAGTACACCTCTGCCTGACAATTTGGGGAATCAAGCGTGATGATATGTTATGTTATGTTAAGAAATGAGTAACTCGTCTAATAATGAAGATGATGAAATTTTCTACAATGTTCAATGATTTCAAAGAAACCTGATGGATAAGATATTATTATGTAAAGTGAAATTCATAGTTTCACTACATGATATTAAAAGTTGTAGAAACTCACGAATGTATAATCCGCAATACCGAGAACAGGGCAGCTTACCTGTAAAGAAAATAATGTATATTAGGCGAAATGTTTTATATTCCATTGAACCCTAAACTGCAACTTGACACAAGCTGCTCCGTGTAATGGGAACAATGTGGCCGCCGCAATCACAAGAAGCATGGCCGCGCTATTGTTTTTACCGCTGTTATTGCGGAGTGCCGAGTAGCAATAAGCGAGCGTTGTTTACTTAGGGCCACTATTGTACCCGGTTATTAGGACAGGTCCTACGCGGCCCGCGACGGCGGCGGGTTAAGATCGGCTCAACCAACTCAACCCAGCTTTCTTGTTGCGCAGTGACACACTTAAGCCACCTGACGTCAGTTTGCGTCGGGTTACTTTGAGTAACCTCATCATTAACATATCTGAAGGATTATGAGCACAAGTATACAGTGTTACAGTACCTTGATTATATGTTTGTGTATTTAATTAAACGAGTGTTTCAGCGAAATGCGTCAATTTGTCCCGCTTGCACATAGCAGAACTAATAATTAATTTGACTGACTGAGATTTAAGCGTGCTCATAATACTCGGCTCGCATTTCCGCAATGCACAACATATTCCTAATGTCGTCTCGTTAAGCTTGCCGTATTCGTGACGTCACTGTTATTCAACGGTACGACTCAAGAATACCTACCTAACAATTTTATCGTACAAGATAATAAAATGTCTGTACGAAACTTGGTGTTTCCAAAATGTCCTGGGAAGCACCAAGTTTCGTGCAGACATATACTATATTATATACTATTTAACTGACATGTTTAAGGCATATTGATGGTCGTTGTTTGACGTAAAAAGACATAACTAAAACTTAAATAAATATCCTTGATTGCGACCCCCAAGCCCAGTTGCATAGCCAAGGTACATTAGTCTTTCTCAAAGTCTCTTTTGCGCCCACAATGGACTTTGAGAAAGACTAAGGCCCTCTAAAGAGGCGAATAAGTAGAAAGCAAAATAATATATTAAAATTAAATTAAAGTTTGAAATTGCCATTGTGATGTTAAAAGATAATTCGGAAAATTAAAAAGAAATGTATGGGGCCGCTAAAATAATTGACCTCAAAGTGAGCGGTAATTAAACGAAATAAGTCTGAGAACCTCTACCTATCATCTTATCATAATCGTACACCTAGGCTATAAAGTTATTCATCTGTCAAATAGAACAGACTTAAAGGCATACCCCATGCCTTTTTGGGGGTACGGAAAGTTCTCATAGGTTGTCTTGTTGTCTTGTTCCGCCTCTCCAGATGGCTGGAGAGGCGGAACGGGTCATTTCGGGAGTACGCAAGGGCGAGGCACATGGATGAGTGATTGAGCCTGACGGGACTTGCTCACTCCAAGAAATTCATAGGTTTCTCATCGAAATGGCAAAATGCCATTTGGAACTCAAGCAGGCGGCAGGCCCGTCTTTTGGTGGGGGCGCTGACCGGACACTTCGGGACTAACGCTCTCCTACAAAAGATGGGTCTGACGGAGACCTCAGCCTGCAGGACCTGCAAAAGGGAAATTGAGAGCATGGAACACCTTCTGTGTACATGCGATGCAATGGCTAGAAAGCGAATGTGCCATTTGGGTCAGGGTTATCCAAGACCAGAGGACTACAGACTCATACCCCCAGGCCTCATTATAAAGCTCATGGAAGAGCTGTTTGTAGAACTGGGAGGGGATGAGGAATAAGTTATCTAGGGGAAGCACAAAAGATCCCATTGGTTCGAAGTGCACTGAGGCCTTGCTGCCTCGACCCTACACAAGATAAGATAAGATAGCCACGGCCTAGTATTTCGCGACATCCGCTGCGAGCCTAATAGGCTGTGGTCCAGTGTTCACTGAACCCCTTCAAAGTACCTATGGCTAGATCATACCATCATTAGAGCCCAGTTCTACTATTTCAATTGTATTAGACCGGTCATCTAATGACACTAAAGGCCTGTTTCACCACCTTCTGATAAGTTCCCGGTAAATTATCTGACACATAAGTACATAAAAATTCTGTTCCAATTTTGAATTTAGCTGGTAGATAGTGCTTATACAGACGTGGTGAAACAGGCCCTAAAAGTCACAAAGACTGAAAGATTTATTTGCAGGCAAAACTGTCAATTGTCAATATTTGTGAAGTCTTGATTAACAATTTTGACAGAATAAATAGTAGATTTGATGCCAAGATGATTCAAGTCTCCACGGACCAAAGTTTGTTGAATGAAACCTAATTTTAAATAAATCATATACCTATATGTGCGTCATAAAACAAGTCAATAGAAAACTTTTGACCAAAACTCTCACGGAGAAAAGGATTATCCCCACACAAACTCGAGAGGTACCGCTAGTAATGATACAAAGTTGTCTTCAATGTATACCCAAGTAGATGTATGTACTTAGTAACAAATTCCGGGATTGGAGAATGTTTTAATGACGCCCTTATCGAGCCGAACATTCCTCAGAAATTCAAGACGCTCTTAAAACGATACCAATTTCAATAATTACGTGGCCTTGACGTAATCAAAATTAAGACGTAAGTGTCTGTGATTCTTGTTTTCGGTAGATAATAATTAGGGAAACTTCTTTACTTTAGGTTACTTAAAAAGTTACATTATTATTCTCGTATCACAGTGTTAGTTACCATACTTCGAAACGGCTTGACCGATTTTTATGAAGTTTTATATGCATATTCAGTAGGTCTGAGAATCTGCTACTATCTATTTTTTTTTGTGATAAATGTTGTCCACCCCTAACATATAGGGTTCACGGGAGACTCGACAGGGAAAGTAAAGTTGCACCCGTGCAAAGCCGGGGCGGGCCGCTAGTTATTATATAACATACCATCACGCCTGTATGTTGCGTGTTTGCAGTGCAGAGGAATACAAGTGTGGGTAGTCCAACATTTCACCGGCACGTTTTAGGTCCCGTAAAATTTGAGGCAAAATATATGCCATTTCCAAATGCCTTTTGAGATTTTCCGAGAGACCTAAACCGAACCCATGACTTCACGCTTCGCAGTTGCGCTTGTGACCTACCAGACCAATGAGGCAGTTAAAAATAGTTAAAAAAAAACTTAATCTGATGATACCATGCTTGGAAGCTGCGCAGGTATTTCTTGATTACTGAATTAGAACGCTGCAAGAATATTGTCATACTATGGCACTGGAATCTTGTCATAACTACTTAAGTACAGAAAACTATGTCAATTTTAATAAAATGCTACAGGTAAGTTTACTAGATTTTTATTCACATAAACGTACCATACAACAGTGTTATCTGTTTGCATCTAAATTGATGAATGTGTGCCGGGAATGATTGCGATTTTGAGAAAAGAAAGAGAGGATGAATTAAAATTGAGAGAATTTTATTGTTTGTTTTATGTAGGTATATAAGACTGCTTTATTAAATATTTTTATTGTTTACTGTTTCCTAATTTTGTACTATACAACGCTTTGTTCAACTGTTATGCATGGGTATTTAAAATAAATAAAGACAACCACAATACGACCAATAGATATGTTTTAGTCACATTTAATAGATAATAATATTTCTAATAACTGGGCACAATCCCAAACTCGGAGCTGCTACTTAGAAATTCCAAAAACACTGCTCCACGCAGAGGAATCGCTTATTTACAGTGAAATTATGAAAAAAAATGTAAGGTACTCCACAAAACAGCCCATAAAACAAACTCGAATGACTTCCCAATTGCCAAACGTTCCATGCCGAAGGACCAATAATGCAAACAATACCTTTATTTGGATAAAATTATAGTCTAATTCTCTGTACAAATAATAGGTAGAACGGATATGCGCGCAAACAGTTTGCGGGTAAACATACGTCGCGGTTGTCATGGCGTATATCTACAGGATACACAGTATAGGCACGGTGCGGGCCGACCGTTTAGCGGTTTGCCACCGAACATTAGCTGTCGACACCGTTCCCAACAACATTGTGATTATTTTAAATATTACTTAAATGCTTTTGCTGTATCCGAGTAGCGGAAAATAATATTGTGGGAGTTGTAGGCCCACTTGCACCAACTTTTAAATTGTATTTAAACACGAAATTTCTATGAAAAATTGTGTTTAAATAAAACTTAAACACATTTAAGAAGTTGGTGCAAGTGGACCTTATTGTTATTACTTGCGCCGCAGTTGTGAAGGTAATTAAAAAGATATTTACGATGGTATTTTGACATCAAATCTTTAAGATTTAAATATGTTGATCGGGATGTTATGCATCTTCGTAACGGTAAGTATCGGATATCCGAATACCTACGTTGACCGTATCCGATAAAAATGTGTCGAATAATTTCGGATGGCAGCTGAGTAAATATATTGTAGGTACAATTTATTTACAATTCCTAAATATAATGAAATCCATAACCGACATTATCCGAAACAATCGGATAATCCAAAATAATTTATATATCCGTAAACGTAACCGATTGTTCATATATCCATAACCAGATCAGAAATTTCATATCCGTAACATTCCTGATATTGGCGGAAGTCCTAAGTGTGTAACTCACTCAAGTGTAACTCATAGAAAACTAGATGACACAACAAATGTCTAGAATAGATTTGGGTGAAATTTCACACACGAATATTTTCATTTATTGAATTATCGCAGGTTCCCGAGTGACCTAATTCTGTATTGCACGCAAGTACTACGAAACCGCGGACAGAAATCTAGTAATTATATTATATCTTAAAAAATCATATGTCAGGTATTCAAAATGTGGGGAACTTCATGCGAGCTAGCTGTAGGTACCTACATTCCTAATAACGAGATCAACATGCGAAGGACGCTTGAGTTTCATTGGACACATACCAATGGGAATCTATTCCACTAAATCAAAATAATGTCATATCGTGTAAAAACGGACTAAAAACGTTTTTTTATGTTTAAGGTCAATTGCGTCAATAATCAAATACGATTAATTCATTAGGGTACCATACCCTAATGAAATTTCTCACTAAACACGCTCAATATGAACTCCATTATCACAGCTATTATCTTCCATTCGAGAGTTTTCCTTGTTATTTTCTCGTTGTACACAATTCATTAGAAAAACGGCGAGAGGGCTCCATTGCGACAGACTCGGTTGTGGGAACCACAGAGGTTTTGTCAAAACAAGCCCAGGTTTGAACGTAGAGCGTTAGTCTTTTCACGTGAAAAACTCGACTCATTTATCAAATCACCGTTGTCTACATTACAGCGGCGGCGGGGCGTATTGTGAGTAGGCTAAAAAGCCCGCCTATACAAAACGGTGCACGACGCGACACTCATTCTACGTCTAATGACACACAAAAATGAACCTTAAAATTACATAATTTTAGGCTATTTAAGAGAGATTTGTACAATTTAATAGCATGTGATCCGGCAAAAAAGCAATATTCCGTTTAAGTTACACAAATAAAAGTGGAAACGCATTAGAAATCTCCAAACAAACATTACTCAAGAAATATGGAATAATTACGTAAGAATTATTAAAATTCAGCATGAAATCCACAGTAGCCTCTAATTTATCGGGTACCTACTTACGTTTAGGGGTTTAACCTGGCGTGCGCAGATTTCTACTTTATTTAAATTGTTTTCACAATCCGTTGCTAAGGCCTGAATTTTCTAATAAAAATAGAACTTCTAAAATTATATAATATGGCTACCTAACCTGAGATTACAAATAAATGAAAGTATTTTTAGATGTTTCTATTTTAGTAAATAATATTAAAGGCTAATTTATGAGCTGTGAAAAAGTTCTCCAATAATACTAATGTTATTTAACAGCCACCGGTATCAGAATAGGTCACACAAGCCAGCCCACAACCTGCGCCCAACCTAATAGGTGCTTATCATACTTTTTATTCGGCGTGCATTAAAATTTCACCGCCTTTTAGTAAAGCGGATTGCCGTGAGGCAAAAACGACGAACGAAAGCTCTTTCATTTGTTTAAGAGTGGCTTTACCTCCTTTAAGTGCTCCAGCACATAGGGACGGGCTTGAATACCCGTAAGTGTTGCAATGGGAAAGGCTCGCTTAAAAATTGCCTGAGTAATTTCTATGACGAACACGTACGTGTGCCTCAAGTGCATTCCGCGGCGAAATTGGGTGCCGAGCCCGAGACTGGCAGTCTGCGCCTCGCTCACAGCCCCCGCAGATATACTCCGACCGAGAGATTACTTAAGCCAATTTTGTCTTAGTGCTCACGCCATTACCTGCACGAGTACATGGACACACACACGCTTTAGGGACGTGATTAACAGCTAAGTGAAATTTATTTTATCGGGCTCCATGCGAGCGAGAGAGTATTCCATTGTCTAATGGAACATTCGTTTTGCTTACTCTCAAAGAGATGTAAGGAAAAACGCTGCCTTGCTTTTGATTAAATGGATTTATTCGACAGAAAATGTCAATGAAAGACTATAATACAGTTTCAGTTAAGTCAATTCCAAGTTACGGAGTGAAAATCCGATTGTTCGTTTTTGTTATAATTACAATATAAACACACACTTTCAGTAATTCTTAAGCTGGATATAACAAAGAATATTTGGCCCGCGTAACGGAGTTTTCACGTCGGAAATTCATATAAAAGACATTTCGGCGGAGCTCGTTGCCTATCAGCGGTATTATTCAAATTAATTTAGCGCGGTGAGGCAAAAAGTGCGCGCGTTGGGAGTGCCGCCCCCATATTCATAGAGCTGCCCTAAATTAGCATCACAATGAAGTGTTAGAAGCGCGACTCGCGAGCGGCAAGTGCTTAATGCGGCCTGCGTCTTCTCACACGATTATATTACATACTAATGAATTAAGTATAAAACTTTTCAGCCGCAAATTTGTTTGGGCTTTGGCGAAATTATCTAAGGCTAATTACGGGGAGGAATTGCGCTTCCGCTAATATGTTCATAGTTACGATTATGTGTGCGAGTCGGGGAATGAGTATCACGAAAGGGTATAAATATGTAGGTTTATTCATAGGGGCGTATAATGTTAAGTGTCCCAAGTAGCACGCCAGCTGAACGGCGGTATATTGTTTTTGGACCACCCTTTTACGCTTTCACGCCTATAAATAAATCAAAATATTCAGGAAGGGCTCGACTTTAAGGCGGCTTAGCGGAATCGTAAAATTCAACAGCGTTCGTACCGCCCCGGGGTTTATCTTTCGCCAGCGTTTGGCGTGTTTTTGCTTGAACCGTAAAAGAGTATCACAGTGAATAGAAAGTAACCCTCCCTTTTACCGAGGACATATGGAGCGGAGCACTTTACAAGTTTAATGCTGAGAGCAGATTATCTGTTCATAGGAAATATGAACCTGCTTGTGCTTAGTGGTGAGCTTGGTGAATAATTACTGACATCCCCTTAAGTAATTCTACGCATCCATATGTGAATATCGTTAATTCAAAAAGTTGCTTGAAAAGGAGCGATTTATGTTAAGCTGTAATGTAAATTTTATACAATAATTTTTACATTGTACGCAACTAGAATTATGTGCCTATTTACCACAAGGTTATCCGTTTTGTTTTCGTAACTACAAATGATTAACATTTCGTTTAAGAAATAGTTCTAATACAGCTATTAATAAGAACAATATCACTTAAGGAATTTGACGATTACGGACTATCACTTCTAATTATTCTTGTTGTTATATTGACTGATGAAAAATCTCCATCCATAATCTCGCCGTCTAGCGTATGCAAGGAATCCGAAATTTATCCACAAAATACGAGCGGCTTTTGTTATTCGGAAGTACGGAACGTTCTGGTCATTAATAACAATTTATTTAGCACAATGCCGTAATTTTGGTCCACGAAACCTTTGAGAAAACGTGGATTTGATATTAAACGCCGAATCGTTTTGTAAATTGATTAGATAGTTTATGATAAATTGTACAAGTTTAGGGATGCGTCCGTAATATAAACCCCGGCGATAAAACATAGATATTTGGACGTTTTGTTCCATTAAAATAAATGACTGTGAAATACTTGGTATCCGGTGTTTATTAGAATACCTAAGAGAACCTTTATTTATTTTATACGAAAAGTTAAAGTTATGTGACTTTACTCATACCTATTGACTGATACAAAAATAAATTAAGAAGTTTGATAAAATAGGCGCACCACTTTGAGAGATGTGTATGTTTTGTGATTGCAGTTTTTAATGACAAGCAAACAGTAAGAAGTGCTCGTTTTCCTGACATAATACTAATGAGTATAATTAGTCTGGGTATAATTTCGTCTACCTACTTTATTAACATACCATTTCGCAAGTATGTACCTATAGGCGAGCCATGAACGGGGAACACATCCAAACTCCTGAAGCAAATTAAACGCTAGTGGGATCCTACTAACACTGCTCGACCCGGGAAACAAAACCGGGTCCTTTAGACCAGGAGAATTACTGACCAGGCGCGCTTTCGAAGCCTAGACTGAGGCAGTTACCTACTTTTTTTATAAGAAAACATTTTAATAAGGCAACATTTAAAAAAATTGCGCCCGCATACCCCGGCTTATCTGAAATATATAACATATCTGAAAATAAGCACACCACTTTTTTCCAAAATACTTTCGTTGTTGTGCATACAGAGGAACTTTACTTGGACAAAGTTGAGGTTTACGAAGTTTTCCATTCACAGCGGCGGCAGCCGGCCATTGTGGCTAATTCAAGGCTATAATTAAATTTGTTTACATAATATTCTGTTACGAGACGAAAACTTGCTGTAATATACCTTAGGATAACAAGTCAAGCTATATTTAATACATTTTTACAGATTCTTTACTAAGATTTTAGCTCCAACACTGGTAAAAATACCTGTTATTGAAAGACAAAGACATACTCTTGAAAGTTCGTTTTAAGATTCAACGTTTTAATAAATTATTAATACAATTAAAATACTTCCCTTGATATCCTTTCCATTTCCATTCCTTACTTACCTAGATTTTATAAAGGAACATCTCCCCGTTAACCCGAAAAACAGGAAAAAATCTGCTTAAATTACTTTACATAAACAAAAGTGGATTTCAAAGGGCATAAATCAACATTAAGATTGTACAGTCCAGAGTTTCATTTGTAAAAGCAATTTTTTTAGAAAAATAATGAAATTACCCTTGGAACTAAAGTGAGTGACCCGCCCGAGGAAAAACAACAATATTCTCGGCCCTCACTACAAAGAGGCCAGCATTTGTATTATCATTCCATTAAACAAAAGTCACCGGAGTTTCAAATGAAAACACAGAACTCATTATTCCCGGGGCAGAGAAATGATTTCAAATGTTAACAAGATTCCCCATAATAGAGTTGTTCACGGAGAGATTTAAGAAAAACAAGTATGAGGCACGGGCCCGCATTGCCTTGTGTTGTGATTCTGAAGAATTGTGTTAATAATAATGTCTCGCTACAATACTACGCCACTCGAGGCGGTACACGCTAACAGGGCAAACGTAACCCTCTCACCGCTGGTATTGTTTTATAATCCCCGCGTCCTATTTGTGAAATGTATTCGACGATCTAATTTGTACCGGCGAGATTATCTTAACGGATCAGTTGAAAGTTTCCGGAGATTATTTATAATTTTCATCTTTTATTTAAAATATTCCTAATTTTATAACATTAAATTAGGCTCAATGTTAAGGTAAAAATATGGAGCAATGTTCTGTAACACAAGCAAACAGAGTGAGTTATGCCAACTCCAACATCGACATTTCTTCAACCCCTCGCGGAATTCCTATATTATATAATACATTGGGGAGGATCATTTTGCTCGTTTATTGCCGGATATATCTGTGAATGCTCGTTTGTCAAATGCACAGTCATTTATTCAATGGTTTATTTTATGACTTCGTACCTCTATCACCCGAAATAAACAAAGAGTTAGTGTGCATCCCTCGGGGGAAAGTCTAAGATAAATGTGCTTTTGAGCTCGCTAAAGTATTGTATTAAAATATTTTTCTTGGGCTTTATCCCGGTAAAATGTAGGTAATAGTAAAAATCCATATCAATCCAATAAATATAAAATGTTGAGAAACGCTTTGTCATACATTAGATACATAAAATATCCTGTTTTAAATAGATTACACACCATTACCAAAATAATATAAGTATTTATAGCATTTTTAAGATACTAAATGCCTAATGTGAAGTAAAGAGTAAAATCGTGTAAGATTATTTTGCAGTCAGAAAGCTTTTCTGGTATACTTACTTAATAAATGCGAAGCCACGCGAGTAAAGCGGTGGGAAAATCTAGTTAATAATTCAAATAAGAGCAGTGTTTACAAAATAATGCCAGTATAAAAATAAATATCACCCGACCACAGAGCAAACGAAGTAAAGTGAGGAAAACTTTTTAATTTTAGCGACTAAAAAGACTCAATGTAATTAAATTTGGAGGTGCAGGGTAAGCGCGTATTCTCAAAACACGAAACAATAAGCACCGAGATTTGTAAATGTATAGATACAGTGATTTTTAACTAAAATAAAAAGAAAATAATTAAGAAAAAATAATATTTTTTATAAAAGATCGAAATCCGAACCTTGGTGGTTCGGATAGGATTTCGAGGCATTATAAAAGGACCGTGCATTGAAGGATTTGATTTAGTTCGATTAATTATTACTCGATTAATACTCGAGAGGTATTCGATGAATAACGGGTATCTGTCCTTTACTTACCTATTCCCTACATGCTGTCATTCATTATACAACACGGAGTTACGGTCTTACATAAAATATTGTAGATGATACAATAGTTTCATATTTCTCATTATATCCAGTATCCGTTTCGAGATTTGATTTAAAGACAAAACCATTCGTAATTTTATTGTATTCGCATTACTTAAATACAAACTCGTTTGTAACAGTCATCATTATAACTACAATGTATGCGAAAACAAAATTATTTCCAAGAAAATGTTATCAGAAAATGTACTTGCATTTTCTTTCAGTTTCAGATATGTGCTGTCGTATTTGTAGTTTCAGGTGCGTCAGAGAAGGCCGGCGGCGGCGTCCGTCCCACCAATCACACAGTGGAACAGAAACCGACCGTCCAAAGGCTTTGTATCTCATAATAAACCCGATATCCGGACTGCGGACTCGCTGCAGCCGACAGAAATTAAATACCTACGACGTGGTATGCATTTTTTGAAAGAATTGGTTTTGGATTTTCTGAAATATTGTATGCACGTCCATTCGTATTGTTTTTGAATTCTATATGGATTGCATAAGCGAATAACAACAAAAAGTCATTGCAGGCACTTATAACAAAGTTGGTGAATAATATTATTACTCCTGGCGAAATTCTGACATGATTGATACCTGCGTGATTTGGATTTCATCGGGATTTTTACACATCATACCAAAGTTATGATTTCAGTTTTAAGTGAAAATAATATCAGCGATTCATAACAGCAGATTTACACGTGCCTATATCAATATCTGTGTCGAGCGTGAAGCGGTGGCAACGACACGATTGTAAAGTTTCTGGTGTCATAAAACCACCGCGTTATAAAGTGAAACCTTCACATTTATTTCTGTTATTCGTTAAAAGCCTCGTAAAATTCATAAAGGGTTTTTTGTAGCAAGCAGGCAGCACGTTCGAGATAAACCCCCGGTCTCGAGTTAGAATCTTTTAAAACGTCGTTAAAACCAACCCCCGGCCGACACAGACAAAGTCCAACAGCCTAATTGTTGACGAAAAATATTCTCGATGCAAATTCGCACTCTTTACAGCCCATTCGGAATTTGTACTGGACCCGAAAGAAGTTAACGTAATTAGCCCCCGTTGTTGGGGTGTATTCAGATTTTGCCAAGTCGTGATGTAATCGCGACCAACTTTGTTTTCAACCCCGTGAAATGCAATATTGTTTTATGGGTCGAAGCAATGTTTTATCATACCAACGCCTGTATACCATGAAAGGTTAGACAGAGGTGAACTAATACGCACATATACTTATTAACGCCTACATTTCACCGGTATGTTTAGGTCCCATGTAATAGGGGGGTGAGCATATAGCATATTGCCATTAACCGGGCACAAATCAAATGTCCGAGTTGCTACTGATAATTTCATAGAACCTAATAAACGGCATCCCTTCTCAATCCCCTCGAAAATAAACGCTTATATCTTAGAACTTTATTAGTCGTTTTCTCAGATGATGAATTATTTTTTTCACTAAACCTGCTATTTTTAATAAATCAAACATCAGTCAACTACCCCTATTTAATAAACCCTTTAGCTGAAGCTATGATACTGTTAATGAAATTAAAATTGCTACAGAATCATGGAATAACTGTAATAATAACATCAGTTGTTCCTCACAGAGATTGGCTTGTTATAATATTTAATTAAATTCTTCAGCTATGTAGCGGAGCGGTGACTCCGTCTTGCAGGGACCTTTAATTTGGATTCCTGCGTAATAGGAAGTAATGATACCTCCCTTGGGTCAAAAGACACGTTCTTGAGACAATTAATGGTAAAAAACATATATTTCTATACAATTAATAACTCTATTTATTAATTAAAGCTGGGGAAACACGAAAGGCCCTTTCCAGTTTATATTGTTTTGCCAGCTTTTCGTAACTTTTCAGTTATACATGGTATGTTAGAATAAATAAAACTCGGATAAAGTGTTTTGTATGAAAAAAGTACGACCATGCGGGTTTGTAAACACAGATTTGTATCCCGCATAGGATATAGGAGGCATATATTATACACACAATAAAGAGTGATAGCACATAACATACCATCACGTCAGTATTATAGCCTGGTTTTAAGGTGTCGTATTGAACACCCACAACTTTTGCGGGTAGATACATTAGGGCTCATGTAATAGATCTCAACCCTACTGCTATAACCAGTTACCAGTCCTACATTAGCCAATGATAATGAGATTCCATACTTAATTTCAATTAAAATAATCAATTCAAATTATTTTTTTATCAAATTTAGAACCTCGCGATCTGGCAGTACGTAATATTAGTGGGTATTATCTTCAGTAGCAGATCGCAGATTTGACTCGCCTCCTATTACATAGGATGTCAAAAAAACATACCTAACAACGATTTGACGGTCTCTGTGGTTTAGTGGTTCGAGTACCGGACTGTTGACCATGAGGACGACCTCGGTTCGATTCCCACAGGACACAAATATTTATGTGATGAATATAAGTGTTTGTGTTCGTCTGGGTGTTTCTTATGTATTATAAGTACGTATTTACAAAAAAAAGTATATAAGTTTTGTATCCATTGTCTAGTGCCCATAGTACAAGCTCTGCTTAGTTTGGGACTAGATGGTGCGTGTGTAGATTTATATATTTTTTATATTTGTGGGTATGCATCAGAACCTACACCTGTGCCTAACCCTTCGGGAATACAGGCTTGATGGTATGTTATGTGTACACGTAAGTACAGTCCATATATTGGCTCGTTCACATCAACCATGTTTACATTGTAAAGCGTGGAGCGCGGACGTTTGCCGCGCGCTTGTCATTTCCTGCACATAATTTGATGACTGCTATCAAGCACTTCAACCAATTTCGCTTTTAATTCCTGTTATCATTTCCATTTTCATAGAATTATACAATAAAGTACTTGTGTAACATGCTATTCTTAATTGGTACCTACGGGTATCTGGAGTGCTCATTGGACGCACTTCTCCCCGAAGACAAAGGTTGGTGGAGTCCTTGCAATCGGATCCGGCGCGCCGACGCCCTCTCGGTAATTTTCTCGTTAACGGAATGAATAAAACATTTCATTCCTTACCTTTCTTTTGTAATTGTTAATGGTTGATGGGTTTTGGCAATTTATGTTCGGTTTCTTTCAGAAACCCTATTTTTCAGCGTCATTTGTTATTCGATATCCATTCAGGATTTGCGTGACGAATTTAATTGTACAAGCTAATCGATTCATAACACAAAGTTGTTGTCTGGTGGACTAGACGACATTGTTATTTTATCTGCGCGGCATCGTTACAGTGATACATATTTGGATGGTTTTTATAACGGTTCCAAAATAATAAAACAGGACTCATCGTTGCGATACACAATTTGCAAAGAAAAATACATCACGATAAAAAATGTAACTCTAACGAGAACCTCAAAATGGCTCGTAAGCAATGAAACAGCGCAATTTCATGAGAAAGGCGGCCTGCAAATAAACCAAAGTGGAGCACATTCCCGCCTCCATAAAACGCAGACTGGAATAAACGTAACAGACTCCGTTCTTTAAAAAATCCGGACGACAACCGCAAAGCCCAGCTAAACTCTCTAGTGTGAGTTGGAATTCCAGTGTCGGAATTTTCATAACTGGCGCGTGGCGTCGCCGTCGTTGGTCGTTGAAACGTTCCAGGTGAAAGATACCGAATTTATATCCCGAGGCGGTTCTGACGCCGATCGTGATCCTCCGGCTCCGCGCTCGCGCCGCCGGCGTCGGGGAACGGGGAATCCTAGCGCCGTACTTTATTAGGTGCCGAACAGCTCGCCTCTCACCAAATATGTGTGCGGCCCTCCGATGACAATAAACACCCCGTATGAACGCTGCCCACACGAAACACTTTATTTCGCCAGGTGTCATGTTCATGGCTGCGCGTAAAACGTAAACGCGTCCATTCTCTGTTATTGACATTCAAGAGGAAATTGTATTTTACATGTGAATATTCTTCTTGTTTTAAAGTTTACCTTCACAATGTTTACAATGCACCACAAATAAAATTAAATACTCACATGTGTATTAAATGTTAATTATTATTTGATTATGCCAAAAATTGAAAATAATTGTGTATTCAATTAACTTCATTTCAAATTATTCGAGAATTAGTTCGACTCATTCTGACGATTGAATTACATATTAAGTGGTTACTAACACTTATGCAAATATGAGAGATATTTAAGGTTATCGTAAATATTTTTTAACAATCACATTATGATTTAAAAATAATCGTCTTGACATTATATTCAGAACCGTTTGTTTATTCAATTACCTAGAATTATTCCGACTCAGTCTAACTTTATCATAAATATTTTAATATTGGTTCTAATGACTTGCTCTTGAAGTTATAGTTGAATGTAACAATTGAATTATTATTTAACAAGAATCGTCTCGCGGAGCCAAGTGCAGGATATTGAGGCCCACACCCGCGAAGATTACGTGAGTTTTTCATATAAAGCCATTCAGCCAATTTCCTCATATCCTACACAGGAGCATAATAAAGGAGGCTTTTGTGAAGGAAAGAGGTTCTCGCACCTACAATGCGTAGACACCGCGTGTGCCCGCGTGTGAGCGAGACGGAGCGTCGTCTTATCTCGCTCTTTTCAGATAACTTCTGATATTTAGGGTGCTGGCGTTGTGAACAAATAGGTACTTTTACAACGTCAACGTCTGCTCTATACGAGATTTAGTTTCGTATTCAATTTTCACTAAATCATCTTCTTGGAACCTTTTTACATACCTTATTCAAAATTTGCTCGCTTGATTCTCGCATTTGTTATCAGATTAATTTTTCTTCAATTTGTTGTTAAACCATAGAACACACTTACTTAATCGATTTTAGGGTTTCTTGATATCTATACTAGGCATATAAATTGAGCTTTCTAAAAACTAAATCACATTTCATAAAATTGTAGAGAATTCAAGATCCAAGTCAAATGTCTTATTTCAATTAGAACATTTTTAAGTTTAATGATTTACGAGTTCGTTATTTTTACGAGTTCATTATTATCCTTACGAATATGTGTTACCGTAACACATGTGGTATATATACTGTATCACTTTTATTTCAAGCAATGGGGTCACAGAAAGATGCATGTCACCCAATGTTCAGTGACGATCGCCGACCATGGATATATATGTATAGCATTATAACTATTAGCAGGTTGCTTAAGGAAGTCAAGGATACTGTTGCCCATTTTCTAGAATCTTTGGTACCGAGAATTTGTAAATTTTACACTAAGTTCATATTTCACCATATCTGAGTAAGTTCTACTTATCGAATAAATTCAAAAATAGAACAGAATTTGTATGATATTAACTGCCAGAACTTACTCTGAGTTGGTGAAATAGGACCTTAATCTTATCTTTGATACTCGTTCACCATCTCCCAGTACTGCTAACATAAACAAATTACCTGAAACAAATGAACATACGGTTGAATATAGGTCGAGAACAGACAAACAACGTAACATTAAGTGAACACAACTATGTAGGTAGGCCCGAACTTTGGAGCAGCTGATGTTGACAGCGGTGGCTGCGGTTATCCCGGGCCGCCGTGCACGACACACCATCCAACACCATATACTATGAACACGCATATTTGACGCTTCATATTGTGTAAAATTTTTGACTGCATTAATTGTTGAGAATTTCCATGTTACTTTCAGAAATACTATTCATTCAAGTTATCAAATAGACACAAATGATGTTTCTTCAATTTTATTGAAATAGAAAGTCTCGCCAACAGTCTGAAGTAATAAATGCAGCTTTTTCTCAATAAGGACTACTAAAAGTCGAAAAAAAACCAGTCATCGTAGACGAGATAACCCTATAAAATATCAACTAAATATTCACTGGGCTACGTAATAAAATATCGAACATATTTCAATATACGTCTCTAAGAGAACGGCCCTATCGGAATTTATTTCTGTAGTAACACCCCGACGGCCACTGCGGCGTCCGAAAACGCCATTGGTATCGTAATAAATCGTTACAGACGTGCCGTTGGAGCTCAGTTACTATTGCGCTGTTTTTACTGGCAATAGTTTTCCGTTAATCTACTATAACCAATGTTAGTGCCGGATATACCACTGCCGGCTGTGCAAGGGTTAAACTCGGGACTAAATTGTTATGGTGTTGCCAATAATTGTTATATATTTTTACAGTACGCACTTAATATTTAAAAAAATATTCCAAAAACAATAGTGTTTTTTTTTATATCAATGGACATTCCTAATCTAGACTTGTCACTACTTTTGTAGTGACAAGTCTAGATTAACTAATAAAGTTATTTTTTAATAATTTTTTTATCGAACTTGTGTCAAGGTTTTATTACATAGAAAACTTCAGCTATAAAGGAGATCATCGCAAAAAATTCACGCATTAATAATAAACTAAGCGTGTGGGAGCGACGATAGGTAACGCCACGTGTCACTTTGAATATAAAGTACTGTAACCTAGATACATATATGTCTACTCCGCAAAGAACGCAAGCGTGATAATGCCTCCACAGCACACTTTTATGACACACGCATGTACGCAATTATTAAGAAAGAAGGAACTACATTAAAGCAATTACCAACTTTACGACCACTATAAATATTAATCAACTCGTAAGTTCATTTTTATAACCGCCTTATAAATCAGTATAAGATCAGAACAAATTCAATCAAGATATTTACCGGCTATGTTTCGAGTGCGTCCCATGTCGACCGCAATGTGAATAGATTACATTAGCGTCGACCAACTTTTCTTCGATACAACGACACTTCCACTAGTTTACGGACGGTGTAAAACATGGCCACCGCACTTTTACGAGTGTCGCTTAACATATAGTGCCGTAAAACTGGGAAACTACCAAAAACTACACATACAGATATATATAATGGTCATTTCTCAGTTCGTTAGCTAATTGGATCGTAATGTATCGTTATGCTTCAGCAATCAAATTAATGATATTTCTTTTGGTGTCGTGTCTACAGCTGAATGTCTGCTATGTGTTGTACCATTACGTTCACACGCGATATAATAGATATGCGTTACGTTCCCGATATGCTAAACGTTCCGTTTCACAAACATTGAACATAAATTACACATTGCGTTCATTTTGATGCTCATTCGTCGGGTTATTTTTATTTAATTCTAGGCAGGTGCGCTTCGGCCTTGTTTCAGCCAATATTTTTGCACGATTACCATGCTGATGAAAAGCCAACATCAGAACATGCTACATGTTACCACACACGTTCGTACCTACGTAGTTTTAATTCCATGTTAAATTACACCTCTTTGACGAGAAAACGTTTCGTTTCCAATGCAAACATTAACAGTCTTAAATTATAAAGTTATTTTAGTGAAGGGAAAATTTTACTCGAAGGCAGGATTCGAACCTGCATCTTCTGGTTAGGTACACCAGACGCTATGATCTCTAAGCCACCGCGAGTCCCACCTGCTATGTCGAAATTTGCCTTCACATTATGAACTTACGTCTTAAAGGTGACCTAACTGGTGTACCTAACCAGAAGACGCAGGTTCCAATCCTGCCTGCGAGTCGAAGTTTTCCTTCTCTAAAATAACTTTATAATCTTATCATGATAATGCAAAAAAAAAATACAAAAAGATAGTCTTAAATTAACTAGCGTAAATATTACTTTAGTTAACATAATTTGTGATGGGAAATTTTGGTGAAAATGTAAACGGAATTTTATATTAAAACACAATAACAATAAACAGATAAAACCGATTACGTTCTCCGTTGGAACCAATAAGGAGAGATCCCGATCGTGGCTTTTCCCAATAAATATATCGAGATGAGACCAAGATAAACATATCGGAGCGAGCGGGCGGTAGGTTTAAAATATGCAGCCTTCCGCGCTTCGTGAAATTCGTGTAAACAAGTGTAGCGGCCGACTGCGGATAAATCTTCGGGTATTATTGTATTCATATTCTGCGAGAAAGAAGGCTTCGTCGATACTTTTTTACGTATCGGTTAAGCTGCTCACGAAAATTGAAATACTTTGTTGGCTTCATACATATGATTCATCTCAAACATTCGGCCTTCTTAAATTTTTTTATTTTTTATTCAATGACTACTTACATGTAATATTTGGATAAAGTCGGTTAAAGTTAACTTCGGATAAAGATCACAAATACTTTCAAAAGTCTGAGACCGGATTGATGTAATATTCTCCCTAGTGTAACTAGAGATTTGGTTTACCTTCTCAAGTTTAAGGAAAATAAAGATATAAGGAACATCATAAGTATGCCGTAAATAGCCTTAATTGCTATTTATAAGCCTCATAAAGAGTTAAGTAGGTAATTTTATTTAGCCAAGGGTATATATTAAATGGTTAACCCACATCATTAGGTGGCAAGTTACGGCGGGCACAAAAGAAACGGAACTTTTGTCGGAAACATATTAATGGTTGGTTCGGACCGACACAAAGAAGTTTGACAAGACGGCGCACAGGTGATCACTGACATGTTTGTGTGCCGAGTTCAGACGGGCCGTACTTGCTTCTTACCTATTACTTTCAATAAATATTACTTATTCTGTGATATATGACGTTTATAACAAGACCGGTTAGAACATTGCATTTCTGGGGCTCATAAGTTTCCCCGCGTTTACGTCAATTTTTTTATCAGACATCTCCCAATGGTTCATTGATAAGCGTCACGGGGGACTTTATAAACATCTAACATGTAATTAACGCACACAAATTACACCCAAATTCGGAGCAAATATTCATGGAAGACACAAATATTTGCCCCGGGTGGAAATCGAAACCAGGAACCATTTAACGCAATATGTGCAATAAGGCGGTCCATTATTTCTAAATATAGTAAAAACGTTCTGGCACTTATCCTGCTGTGCATATGAGATATCAAGAGAGCGATGTTATCAAACAAATGACAAACAATATCTGTGATAAAATCTCATACAGCGAAGAATGCATTGTACCAGGTATTACAAAATTGTATTATGTAGCGCTCAGAAAATATGATAACTGCATTCCAATTTCGGAATTCAATAGACGCGAACACCGAGCTATTTGAAAAATCTCATAAAGATTCGATATTTGGAACATTTAGTTGCAAATATGGAACGTACGAAATTGACTGATAGTTTATCGGTAGTTAAACGATAGATATGTTGAATAAAAAATATCGCGATAAATTCATATGCAAATAACTGAGTGAATCCAGCGAAAGTTAAACGGTGAGGATAAAAGTTGTGCAAATATGTTCATTTGAGCGAATAAAAATGATCAGTGTGCGATGCGACGACGTGATGCGAGCATGCATGGCGAATAGGAATGTGAATACACGCACTCTGTTAGCGCGGCCAGGTTGCATGCAGGGTTGATAAGGATTCAGTTTTTAATTTATATATATTTTACCATTTAAAATATTATACGCTCCAAATCCACAAGAGTGGAAGCAGCATATGGCGGCCGCAATGGAACGATAATGGGTAAAATAAAATATATAAATAAAAAATGAATGCTATTGAGCTATTTTATATTTACTGTCTATTAAATTAATATTAAATTTAGAATTTAACTTTTCTTTTTTAAATCGAATATCTTTCAACTAGCAATACTTAAATAACTACGTTTGAGTGCACGAAATATTTTCAGTTTTATTTAAGACATAATACAATCTTACAATACACAATACTTTCACACTATTCGAAAATCTAAAATTTATTCTAACGAGAATCTCAATATCCACCCACACACTCAGAAAGATGCAAAATGCATACATACATAAATACACACACTCATGCCCTTTTCCCATATAAATGGCAAAAATTAAAGAAAGCCATTTGCTACGATTCTCGCATACCTCTTTTGCCATATCCAAATTCATACATGTCATACATACGCATATGATAATATACATAAATAAATGAACTCAGTTTATTGAAAGTAATAAGTATGTAATTTTTATAGACTGATTTTAAAATCATAAAAATTAAAAACATACCGGCGAACTGTGGGTGTACATTAGTACGCCTCTGCCTAACCCTTCGGGGAATACAGGCGTGATGGTATGTTGTTGTTGATTTTAAAATCACTTTGCTACCAAGTCAGAAAAATATTTATTAAATTTCTTCGCTAAACTTATTGCTTTACCAGCCCTGCGCGAGCACGTGCGAGAGCGTAGCGTTGCGAAACCCATCGTAGCGGACAAGCGGAAGTCAACCCGGCAAGTAATATATTTTTAATTGATGCATACAGCGACCGATGTGTCGAGTAAACATTTACGGGTTCATTCGAACGATGACAGGACCGCCTTTGTTGGTCGAATTTAACTCAAAACATTAATTGGTGGAAAAGTGTGCAATTCGTATGTTTAAACTTTCAGTCGATGTAAATATTAACACAGTAATTATGAGGGCGTTGATTGTGTGTGTCGATTGTAATTTTGAATGCACTCTTTGCTGCGCTTTTCGTGTTTCATTAATACTTTAATGGTACGTGAAGGTTTTTCTATGTTAGTCTTCCCGGATCGTGTAGTTTATTTTAATTATATCGGCGACATTGGGACGCTATGAATTAAATTGTCCGAAAGCCTTACTAATGAATTTTCAAACAGTAAACATAGACATACCCCTACAATGATTTTTTATTTCCATCGTAGGGATGTCCAACGCACTGAATACCAATTACTGGTACCAACGTAACTACTGAACACGTGGAATGTGAAGCCTAGCTTTCGGGTTAGCGCCGATGTGTGCACCACGTACTATACGCCACTACGTGAATCAATGGAGATCAGGTATGCGCTACAGGAACGTTCAATCACTGGTTGCGGAATAGATAAAGTTTGTTTAAAAACATCACTATGGTGTCAAATTAAATAGTGAAGTGGCCATGGTATTCTATGATGTGCAATTATAGTAAAATTGTAGCTTTGTTGTGTTGCAATTAAAGGAAAGCATACTAGAATAATTTGATGGATTTTATCTATGCTGGATAAATATTAGAGAATAATTATTACAATAAGTACACAAATCCTCTAATCCCTAGTGGAATTGGGCAGTTGCGGATAGAAAACTGAGCCTGTATTTTATCCAAAAATCTTCACTTATTCTAATATATATTAATATTATATATTTATTATTATTATATTAATTCTAATATATTCAGGGTATGAAAAACGTTACAGTACAGTGAGATTTTTTAAACTATACAATAAGAATATTGTATAAGTAGTATATAAATCTCATTCTCATACTTGAAATCGTGACAGAGAAAATCAAGTAAGTAAATATACTCCAAAAATCTTCCTCTTACATATTTGGGTACAACAAAGAATTGTTGGCTAACAACAAATATCCGAATTCAATACTGGCTAACCCGTTGAAAAATAAATTTGTAACCGGGCGGATGTGTGCGTTTGGCAAGCTTGCAACCCTTTGGGACGTGAATTGCCTGCTTGCACGTTGCACAATAACAGTTTCCTCACCCTTGTGGTATTCGATACATTTTGGGCGGGAGACTTCTATATTACTGAACTTAGTTCGTTGGAAATGGAAAGATTCTGTGACGATTTGAAGTTAATATTCATTTATTATCACTACCGGTATTTACGAGTACTAATGGTCGTAATCGCAGCCGAGTTCGATTCCTAGGTCAGGCAGTGTTATTGATTTAAGAGGACTAAAGTCTAGACCAGTGTAAATTACTTTTAACTATATCCTTCTCGATTTAGACTTAGGACTCAGTGTTATACTATGTACTGTACATAACATGTTTAAATTGCATTTAAACTCAATTTTTAATCATAATTTTGTGTTTAAAATCCGTTTAAGCATAATTAAGAAGTTGGTGCAAGTGGCCCTTAGACTAGTAACCGTAAAATATGTTTTTTTTTCTTCACACGGTCAGAGCCATTCATCATCCACCATCTCCAGCATAAAGCCATCAACGGTGTCGCGGAACTTCTTACGTTATTGAAATTTACTTTTTAAAACAATGTTAAAGTGCGCAACGCTCGTATTTACGCTGCAACCGGGGGATGGCTAGTGGGCAAAGTTTTTACGATGGCCCGTCCCGGGGAATATTGTTGGTGCATTAACGTTTAATGCCCTCCGCAGTTTCACTAAAATTTAAAATTGGTTCTCCAAACAGTTGCAGCGATTAGACTGGATTGCGCGACTGGACAAATTTTCGGGATGAGTTCCGAGTTATATGAGAAGGGAGGCTCCTAGCTTTGAATAACTACGCTCATCTGCAAGGTTAAGCTGCACTTGTCGCGGTTAGTCTACGGATGGGTGACCATTATTAATACATCGAGGCCCCTATGTGCCTCGATGAGTAGGTACGTGAAGTCGTCGGTACTCGTCGGTTGTCTGTTAGACAATCGGTACTGGAAGTCAACAATCCAAAACCCTGAAACCCAGAATTTGGATGATGGCACTTTGTATAAGAAACTGATATTATACAGCTGATCTGATTAGGCTAGAAGCCAACTTTAACGTAGAAAGTAAAAAGTAAGAGACAGGAAACTTGTCTCTAACTTTTCTGTGATAAAAGTCAAATTAATGCTATTTTTCAATATATTTAAAAAAAAAATTAACAATACTTTAACAACTATAGCTAATATGAAGTTTAAGATACCCACGCCTATAAATCTCTTTCCCCCTTTACTTAAAGGAGATCATACAAAATCCCGTTCCGTAGAACATTCGCGTCATTTTAAGCAAGTTTATGTATGGAGGGGACAGAAGGTAGGTACGTCAGAACGGTATCAATTTCCGGCCTCCACTGCCATTTGATTTATGTCTGCTATCTCTTTTTTTTCGACAAAACTACAGTTTGTTCCTGAGTAGAAATGCACGTGGGAATCTGTCGCAATAGAAATAAAAGTCTGTTTTTTCATCAATGTGTACACAGGCGGAAATGGATAAAGATTTGAATCTAATAGTAGACAGTAAAGTTATGAACTATGAGTATTGCAATTTTGATTCTCGAATATTGTATTTTTTATAATAAGTATTAGTGATCAGGTCTAAGGATGAAGTTATTTATAGACGAGCACGATATTCATAAAGAACGGTATGTTTTAGGCTTCATCAAAATTATCATTAGCCTATTGGTCCTGAAGGCGACTGCTACGCTAGAGGTCGTGGGTTCGATTCCCAGGACAAGCAAAGTGTTATTGGGTTGTTCTATGAAATTCGCAGTAGCAGCTCGGAGTTTGGAATTTGTGCCCTGTTAATGGCAATAGACTCGCCCCCTATTACATGGGACTTAAACATACCGGCGAACTGTGGGTGTACATTAGTCCTACGCCTCTGCCTAAGCCTTCGGGGAATACAGGCGTGTTGGTATGTTATGTAAATCAACAGTACGGAATGATACCAAAGAGTTCGTTGAAAAACTCAATCGACACATTCGACACAATTTAAGGTCAGTTTTATAGCACGATGTGCAAACGTGTGTCCACGAATCATATTATGATTCCCCAAAAGTGGCCGTTCTGGCCCAAAAACTAATTTGAACACGGCATACCCAACTTTTCCACTAATAAAAATGATAGTGGCGTGCCCACGAAACAACAACACACCACGGTGACTAGACGAAACCCCGCACGTACAGTATTCGACAAAAGTGCTACCGACCTTAATATTGTTAGGAAACAGTAACCTCTCAGGTGCTGGCAGGCTATATAACCATTCAATGATTAATACTCGCGCGATGACATGACGGAGAACGAAAACCATAAGTTGTACCTACGTGTGAAACGCTCGTGTTGGTGGTACTTAGATACCGATATGATGTCTTACGTTATTTATGAGTATACTTGTAAACAATTCTATGAGCAGGTAGGTGTTTTGCTGTCATTCATATTGGTTTGGTGATTAAAGTTTGTACTATTTAATTTCAGTTTTATGTGATAAGCAATGAAAAGTAGCCTAGTGATTTGACCTTTAAACTACCTACTAAGTCGTATTCGTATGGGAATATAAGGCACCTCTGACTTTTCGATATCTTAAGCGTATTAATAACTAGCTTCTGTCAGCGACTTCGTCCGCGTGGAATAGTTACCTACTTGGTTGTAGGTACTTGGTAGCGTGATGATATATAGCCTATAGCCTTCCTCAATAAATGGGCTATCTAACACTGAAAGAATTATTCAAATCGGACCAGTAGTTCCTGAGATTACCGCGTTCAAGCAAACGCGGGCAGAAGCTAGTATATCAGTATAATATAGATTCGCTTAAACGGCGAAGGAAAACATCATGAGGAAACTTGCAAGTTTGATAGATTTTCTCGACGACGACGGGCAGAGTGGTGGCCTAATCCCTCTCATTCTGAGAGGAGGTCCGAGCTCAGCCCGGTCAGTGCTGACCCACTGACCGGGCTGAGCTCGGACCTCCTCTAAATGGATTGATGTTGACATTGTAAACGGAGATAAAACTGTTATTAGCATAATTCCGAAACTGAACAAGTGAACACATTTAAGAACACAAATAACATCTACTATGCAATTTTTAAATATATAGAAGGCACATATGAGAGTAACATGAGATAAAAACAATTACATCTCATATTTTGCGTAGTCCATATACGTAGTAGGTACTTATTTTAATGTAAACACATTCAAATGAAGTAAAAACACGTTAAATATTCTGGGAGTTGGCGGGTGATTACATATTTTTAATATACTAAGAAATAAAAAAAACGAATACGCGTACAACATATTGTCACAATAATGCACCAATAACCGTTTAATTATCATAAGTATGTAACCATAAATATTTAAATAAAATATCTAGAAAATGTTGATATTTTTACCTGAACATCATGCAAGCAGTCACGTTCATCGTATGTGTACCGTAAACGGGATAACATTTCACGAAGACTAAACACCATTGTGATATAAACTTCACAAAACCGAATTTAGAGGAAACCTTAGCAAACACGCAAGAAAGAAGCAAAATTATTGAAAGACACAATTAACTCATGACTGAAGACAGAATAACCCGATAATGACGTTTAGCTAAACTTTTTATCACGATACCCTCAACAATTTAATTAAACGCACTTACATAAAACGTATTGACAGCCTAGTGGCCTAGTGAATATTTTCTTTCGACGCTTCGTATTTTTTTTAATGTTCAGTCATGTTTTTTTTTGTGTGCTGCCTATTTTAAATTGCGTCATAAATAAAACAACTATTTTGTTAAGAATTTTAAAAATAGAACGTAGGAATAGTCAAAGTAATATTTTTGTATTAAAATCTTCTTGATGTTCATACGCAATTTAAGTTGGCACCTCATTTAATTATGATGAAATAAAAAGTTTTTTTTTATGGTAATGAAATCAGTCGTTAATAAAATTATTCGATTCAAAATAAATAAAATGGTACCCAATATATTATTGTTAATATTATGTTTTAGGTAGGTACCTACCTATTTATCGTATTTTATTACAATATGAATGTATTTAGCATCGTAATATAGTGAGATTCACGCGCTGATCAATCATTCCGCAGGGTTAAGCTACAATTACCGCAGTCAATTTAGGGATGGGTGACCATTTTCATTACAGACCCCGTTGAAACTCAGAGAACACGTTGTCGTACGAATATCAGTAACAATTTCAACAAATGATTATCCTATATAATATATTAGGTTTATTAGAAAAATAATTAAATTGCAATACAACATTTCATAATAAACAAACATATTTAAGCGACGAATATCTATGAAAAATGCACGAGCCGTGAATATTAGATCAAACTTATATTTACTCCCTAAGGCTGTTTCCACGTGGCGTAGCGTGTGCTCACAATATAATAATCGCAGCGGAAACGCTGTCGCACGCGCGCGGTCCGCTGGAGCGGAGGTGTCAAACGACAAATTTCACGGCGCGACTGTCCTCAGATCTCCCCGCTTTGCGCGCGCTGTGCTTATGTCGCTAACGTGTCGCCCTTTAGGCAGCGTGCTTGCTTAATTTCAAATCAATGTATAGGAAATAAATGTGCTCTAAATTTTAACTTGATTCAAATACTCTTTTTATATAATTTTGTTTCCTTGACGAAGAATTAGCCAACAGTAGCCTTAAACTCCTAGTCCTACAAGTGCAAGACTGATTTCATAATTCTCCTAGGCATTTTCCTAACTATGTTGGGGTTGTCTTCCAGTCAAATCAGTTGCGGCTGTATATCAGTATTTTATACGAAACGACAGCCATAAGACCTACGCAATCCAATTTCTGGATAGGTACTAATACCCATATTTTAGGATAGGATAATTAGGTTTTTTGGGCATCTGAATATGACGAGACCGGGGACTGGACACTGGATAGACTGCCTTACGTGCTCGTCAAGGCACGGAGTCAATTAAAATACAAAACATGTGCGCCTGATAAAAAAATGAGGAAATTGGTTTTCGGAGAAACATTGCTATTGCGTAACAACAGGCGAATAGGATACAAGTTAATAGCCATTATATACTATTGATAAGCCTGAACTTAGGTTAACATTTTTTTAATTCTTGAACCCGACCTTACCTGAAACATCAACATCAACGGGCAAGCATTCGAAACAGCTGTCAATTACAGTGCGACGTAACATTGTTCCGGGAGTAAAGCACTGGGATTAGATTCCGATTGCAGACGCATCTGGCCACTAATGAACGCTGGCACGTGCATACTGCAGACGGCCATCTGACACCTCACGATTCTGCGCGCCTGGTACATTGACAGTCAGTCGGGGACAGTAAAAATGTATGAACGGCCCAAAGTGGCACACGTATGAATCTTTTAGTGTGCGATCATTGGATTTGGTTTTATAATCACGTTGTGTATCAGGTAGTAGGAATACGATATCAAAATTTTAGCAACTTACTATATCATAAAAACCACCAGCTATAAAGTGATTTCGCATGCCCGAGTCGAGAAATCAAATTATAACAGTACTAGCTTCTGCCCGCGACTTCGTCCGCGTAGCGTGATGATATTAGCCTATAGCCTTCCTCAATAAATGGGCTATCTAACACTGAAAGAATTTTTCAAATCGGTCCAGTAGTTCCTGAGATTAGCGCGTTCAAGCAAACATATAAACAAACTCTTCAGCTTTATATATTAGTATAGAGTATAGATATTATGTGTTATTCTGATGTAGGTATGATGAGCTATATTATCGTAAAATTTCATTAAAATTGATAGAGTAGTTTTTGCGTGAAAGAGTAACATCCGTACATCCTCATAAACGTTCACGTTTATAATAACGAGGAGGATACATAGTAAATATTATTAGCATAATATAAAACGTCTTATAAACTTATAGCTATAAATACCCATGTTTTTTTTATTTTTATTTAATTTATTTTTCTATTTTTGACACAATATTATTTTGTCACAGGGGAAAGAAGATAAAATGTTTTATTTAAACTTTTATTAGACGTTTTATAATATTACCTATGCATAATAACTGTGCCTTGAAGAAGAAGTCTAGTTGAAAAGAAAAAAAAAACAACATCAAATCTAGGCAGCTTGATTGTCTTAAGATCATTTATGGCAATGTCCAGAATTAATTAAGATTGTGAATGTGGAAAAGAATATGACACCTTTAGACTCTGCATGCCTGGTACTTCGACAGCTCGTCGACCACACTAAAAATGTATGAACGCTGACAATGTGGCTCAGAGACGAAAATTAAAAAGTTTTCCATTCCCCGCACGTATGAAATTGTTGGTTAGTTATCTTTTAAACGGAGTGCCATGATTAGCTTTCGTATTTTGTTTTGATTGTCCGGCTTTAGTTGCAAAGCTTAAGGGAAATGGAATTAAGAGAAGAATAACAAATTGCAAATTGATGTTTATCTTAGGCCCACTTGCACCAATTTCTCAAATGTGTTTAAATTGTAATTAAACACGAAATTTCTATGAAAAATTGTGTTTAAATACAATTTAAACACATTTAAGAAATTGGTGCAAGTGGCCCTTAATATCTGTTACAAGCAGAATTAAAAACAGTGACAGTATCGAAACTACACAGCTTCACCACTGAAACCAAACCAAGTAACACTTGGTTTGGTTTGGTTGGTTTGGTTTTCATTCATATTACATAGGCCCATTGTTGGCGTTAGTAGTAGTAGTTCTTTATTAAAGTCCCTATAACGAGCTAAATTATTTTAAATTAGAATAAATCCTCATGTATCGCTCTTATTGGATACAGACTCCGAATAAAAAGTAACAGGACCCTAACAACCTTTTTACTGAAACGGCAAACAATAATAATACATCCATACATTGAGGTCCATTTACCAAACTATGCCGAATAGCTGCGTATTAAGATGCTCATTCAATTCCCAAAATGTAGTAAATGTTGCGAATTTTACGGGTAAGCGCTCCGTGTACCAATATTAGTGAATGTATTACTATAAAGATCGGAAACACTAGTCGTACCATTTCCCTTAGTGGAATTTGCAAACAGCCTAAAAATAAATTCTTTTCTGAACCTTTCTTCGAAGTGGTTTAAGCAATTTTAGAATCCAAATTGAGTGGTTTTAATGTTCTGCAGTACTTTACAGTTTAATTATTCAAGTAAAACTTAGACTCTCAAACTACAGGAATTACGTTGCATTTATTCAGTTAACTTTATAAAAGACGATAAATATATTATTAATGTATTTATATTTATTGCACTCATTTTACTAAAATCAATTTTAAAATTCAGCATATTATCTTCTCTGAATAATAGATAGTAAAAATACTTTTTACAAAACATTGTGAAAGTAGACAAACTGGGAAATTTTCTTTATGATGTTGAAATTATGTATTTTGTATTTTAGAAATTGATAGTCTGTTAACCAACACAGACATATCACTGTTACTGCAATATCATTAAGCGAAGGAGGCTGTTGCTTAGCTTACGACACGTAAATTGACTTAAGTATTCATGGCCTGATGAATAAGTGATAGGAATGAGCCGGGATGCGATCGAATCAGGCCCGATTTCAATGACCGGAATAAGTTTCTCAGAGGTTTCACTTCGGCCAAGGTCCGACTGTTATCTAACTCGCTCGAGTAATACACAGGCAGAGCCCCTCTACGGGAAGGAAATGGCAATGATAAACGTACCGTAACTTAGGTAGGTACCAGTTTATTTACCTGCTCGAGTCAACAGAAAAATTGCGTTACGAAAATAAGGAATAGTAACAAAGAATAAAAAAACATAGTAACACACGTAAAAAGATACTTTCACAATGTAATGCTCGCTCATATTTCATACATAAATTTTGCACATGCGTCGGGGAATAACACAAAGCACGCGAAAGCTTCTTTAAATATTCCTTTCCTTCATAATCAAAGTGCTGCGTTTGTAAGATAAGAATTCCCTAAGCGCCGAGACGTTGACTGTGTGAGAGAGAATCGTTACACCAACAAATTATTCTGCTAAGTTATTTGTCAAAAATATTTCGGCAAATACTTGGACGAAAATACAATTTCATTATTTTTGACATTTACTCGTACCTATACTAACAGTCTAAGTAATTAATAGTAGGTGGTAATAAGTAATCAGTAATCAGAGGTGAAATGAAATATATTTATATACATATTTAAACACTATCAACGACATCATATTATTTACTTGGAAATTCTTTAACAAGTTTGCAAAGAATAAGGCTGAAAGTTTCAGTGATTTCTGCGACAAAAATCTCAATTTCTTTTATACATGTAAGAGCTTATGAGACGCGTGGAAAAAGTTACTTAAAATCGCATATAAACAAAATATCGTCACCGCGGATTATTTCAAGCAACCCGTGAAATTTCAATGAATATCCTTAAAAAGCGGAGATTAAACCAAAAAACTTTTTGTGTTTGCTCAGCTCTTCACAGCTGATATAACTGGATTGCAAAAGTTCTAAGGATGAGCATAAAAATGCTCCGGTTTGGGGGAAAGAAAAGAAAATCAGTATTAAGAGTGTCGCAATAACTGGGAGTGTGTTTTTGTTACGGCGAAGTTCTTGAATAACTAGGTAACGTCGACATAATGGGCAACGAGTAACGTTTTATGACTTACGTCAGCGAATAACTACCTAACACCTTGTGTAAAAGTAGAAAGGCCTGTTATTTTATTCAAAAGTAATGTCATATAGACTACTTTGTTTGAAGACGCCCCAAATTGCTCGCTTCGAATCAAATGTTGTACTCATGTATAAGAATCTTGTAATAGAATTTTTATTACGTGATAAAATTGGGCACATACTTTGAGACATAACAGTTTATTTATGAAAGTGCCTTTCGTGTTGATAATTTTCGTGACGCACCCTTAAAGCTTATTAAAATTTATCCAGTTCACGAACCAAAAACTCAAATTTCTGTAGTATCTAGTACGTATTTAGATGGTATATTTTTCTATTTAGCATTTGTCTATGCCGTGAAAAAAAAACTCAGAGACATTTTTATATTACTTCTTAGAAACATAATTATTTTTATACCTAATATAATCTACAGACTGTAATGAACCTTATAAATATAACTAGGTATGTTCATTAAAAGCTCTTCTTTCATCTAAGAACATCTCAAGACGACAAAAAATACTAAAGAAAAATTATTTCATTTCACCATTTTCTTCAAAGTTGCCAATTCATGATAGGACTACAGTTAGCTAGATGGATATTATCTATTCATCGGAAGACCCGAGCCCTCCCGACTACAAAACAGGATCACTTGCGAACGAAAATGAATTGAAATCACAATGTAACCTGAAGCTTTTGTCCATTGAAAACATTTTTTATGCATTAAAAATATCTTAGAAATGTTTATTTAACAATAGCGTTTAAGAGAAATTACTTATTCATGGCACGTCTGAATTTTCCTTGCTTTTGTTAACGGCAGGAATCGATTCGTTTGCGTTCGTGTAATTTGATAGCTGATGCAACTGAAATTGTATGTTTCTAGAGCTGTACTTGCCAACTTGAAGTAATATTTAGTTTTGCAATTTCCGATATACTCGTTAGGAACTGCAGATGCTTAACAAATACAGTTCGAATATTCGCAAATTGAGTTTATTTGGTAATGTTAAGCATTTGAATCAGATTCGATCGTCCGTAGTGATTTTATGTTTAAAGCTCCAATTTAATCGATCGAACGGAATAAAATAATGAACTGACGGGACCCGCGTCCATAAAACACGATTTTATCATACCGTTGGGAGGGACACGTTTTCGAATATCGTAATAAAAAAGTCACAGATGTCAAATTTATGACGTTGGACCATTGTAAAGAGATTAAAAGATTTACTACGGATGAGGGTGGCTGCTACGGATGCTACGCAGCTACAGCGCTACGCTGTAAGTTCTACGAGAAAACAATTTTACAAGTTTAATAATGCGGTAATCCTTTCGTATTGGTTCAATTCACGTCCGTCTGAATGAAATGAATAGGAAAAAATTGTGTAACTTTGTTCCTATTTCACTACAAGACAGTTTATGCCCAAGAAAAAAATGCTGACTTGAATGATTATAAGACTGCAAAGTCATAAATCTGTTATTCTAATGCATTGACGTAGATACCTCTGACTTTTAGAAATCGTGTGTCCATTAAATTAATTATCTAAAGAAACCTGCACTGATCATCAAACAATAATTTTAGGCAGTATGTTTACCAACCTATATTCTGCTTATACATACATTATTTCTTAATTTAGAACTTACCAAAAACCTCTTGTAATTAACAAAAAATTGAACATACCTGAAACAAAAAAAAAAATTATGAAGACAATGTAAACATTTCAGCAAGGATAAATTGTACGTTATTTAATCAAAGTGCAGCAATTAACAAGCGATCATAATACATTAAAATATCAGCAAATTCATTGTTACGTCAACTCCAGCGCAACGCTAATGTTGACGTCAAACTCGCAGAATTATGAAAAAGATATTTCCCTAGGGGAGGGCGATGCCTTATAAATGTCCGTAACTTGGTGAATAAATCACTGTAAGCGCTAACGCCGCCAAATAAATAATTTTCTTTATTCATCAAAATTAAAAGGAGCAGTTGACAAAGCGACCCTTAATTAAAATCCGATTTTGTTCCCGACTATAGCGGGCCGATCATCAAGTTACCGCTTCTCAGTTTATTTGCCCGACGGTTGAACGCAACAAATACCATTATTGAAGCTACCCAGTTTCCTTCCCCCCTTCTGAATACAGTTTTATTTCTTTTTTCCTAACCCTACTTGTTTTTATGAACCGAATCTGTCAATACCGAAGGATTATTGATGTGTTCTCAGGTTATTATGAATATATTATCGAACGTTTCAAGTTTGGAACAAATATAAAAAATTACCTATGAGTGGAATGAGAACGATTTTTTCAACGTACATTTTATTATTTATTTATTTATTAATAGATAATAAGGTACAAGGTAATAAATATGAACTTGAACTTTGTCAAAGAACGAAGTATATTATTTTTAGAGTTGTCAAAATTAGGAGTTAACGTTGAATGGTATAGGAAGTGCCTATGCTGCATAAAACATAAAAATAGTTCCACTAGCAGTATTTTCTGATTCCAAAGGAACCCTAGAGTAGTAACTTGCTAGAGGTGCATTAGCCGGCGCTTTCGAAGCCGACGAGGAGATTACTTAATGGTCTAAACCAGACGCGGACTTGTACGGGGAACGATGAAAAAATAAAATAAAACATCGAGGTACCTAAGGGTTTATTTTGTGTTGAGAAATACTGAAATGCAAGTACAACAATACGATTTGCACGTCCGCAACAGAAGAAAGGCACCATTATTACTTAAGTAGTTTTTAGAGTTGCTATTAGTTCTTTTATCCTTAATATTTTCAATAAAAGGTAACAGGTACAATAAAATTATGAAATGACAAAGTACCTATGTCGTTTCATATTTGTGGATTTGAACAATTAGCGGAGACAATGACAAAAATATTTTGACGGCCCTCTGGAGTAACCGTTCCGGTATTTAATGAATTAACTAAATTTAAATTAAACCACAACAATTTTTTCATAGAATAATATGCTTAATCATATCTGGCTATCTTTGAATATTTTCCTTGTTAAATTTATTCATGACCGAGTACCGTATATGTAAAGAGCATTAAATCTAACCATGTTTAGCTGTAAAAGATTTATTTGTAAACGGGTGTTCCGTACAAGTGCACATCGAGTTTTCAATTACACAAAGTGATGGCCACAGTGAAGCGGGCGTACCGCGAAAAACGCCGCCGCGGTCAGGCAACCTGACCGATTGCACACCGCTCACTCGAGAGCACTCCAATCCCAGCAAAATCAACACAAACAATCACAAAATAAGGTTAGTTTTCCAACGTTCGCACCGCTGCATCTACGAAAATCGAGGAACAACTCGTTTTCGAAAGGTTGAAGGAAAACTCGATCGCTTTTCCAGGGGGAAGCTCTCAGTGGTTTATTGCGTTATTACCTGGACGTGTCTGCCGCGTCGGGACAGCCGCAATTTGGGGAGAAAAGAACGATATGTTGCGAGGAAAGGGATTTTATAGAGCTCCAGAGCAATAGCTCCGGAGAAAAGACCAAGCGCCCGTCTCACTCCACGCCTAGCGTAATTTTCTTTGATCGAAAACTCTACAGGACACTACTTCAGTTTTTATTTTCATCCAATTCAATATCGTTGAACGGTTTGTAAGACACGCTTTGGAACATTTCCTACTATTTTGTTTGTTCCTTTTTAGTTTATATTTTTCTTGACTTCTTTGTGCTGCTGGCAATATTTCGTGAGGTGACAATTTTATAGCTAGTATTTTACTTTAAGACACAACCTACTGATTTTAGTTTTATTAAATAAATTAAAAAAATTCACACACAGACTTACGTTCCAAATATAAAACTCGTATTACACATCATTTACGACAATCCTAAAAGCCATCTACACCGAATTCGATTCAATAAAAACGTTGGATGTGACCAAAGATTTGCTCCAATAATCGAGCGACAAAAACTGTAACTCCGTCTTAGGGCCAATGAAATAAGAGTGGATGTCCATAAAATAAAATAATAACCGGTCAATAAAATCTTTCGGGTTGGGGCAAATCTGTCAAATACGTCTGGAAGACGAAGGACTGTGAAGGGGGATAAGAAAGACGTCGGAGGGTGAAACGGGCGCCAAGTGGTCGGAACTTGATCTGCCGTAGGTTGATGGCAGTTGCCATCAATCGACAGGTAATTGGGGCCATGTCAACCGAGTAAACGATGCCGCCAATGTTAAGAATATATTTTCTGCTACAAAAGAATAAAAGTATCTACAATATTACGAGTAAATATCGATATGATGTTTCTGGCGTAACTACTGAGAATCAAGATACTCCCGTGTATTTGGTAAATAAACAAATTATAATACTGTAATAATGTAAAAACTAGCAATCTTAATAAAAAATATGAAGAATAATAGAATGTATTGTTTGGAATGGCCGAGATTGTTGCTATGTGATATTTTTAAAATATTTTCCGTAAATGATCCAATTGAAACTAAACTTGGCCCGTTACCCAGTTTTTACGAGCTACCTATACTTGAACAACTTTATATTACGAGCTTATACCTAAAGTAGTTCCATCTAAAGTTTCCGAGAGCACAAATGAATAAAGCAACACCATAAAATACGAAAGCAAGGTGAATTGCCGCGACAGATGAACTAACCGAAGTTTGCGATGAGCAAGAACAACACTACAATAATATGACGAAGTGAAGTTGCCCGAAGTCGGGGAAACGTCGTAGCTCCGCTGAATTATGTACGAATCGAAGGTTGATTGATAGAGAATGCTCTTTACCTTCCATGTCGTTGAAATAAACACGTTCGCGGCCCATTATTTATTGACGCAGAGCGGATTTTAAAAAAAGGTCGCAATAACGATTGAAGGCGCTGACTTATACATACATGGTTCGACTAACTTGTAATCGGCTTTGTCATTAGTAACACTCAAATCGAAACTTAAATTCCGCAATAATTCTTTGTGTAATGTAACTTTAAATATATGTTATGTTGCCAAAGGTCCCTGCGGAAAACTATAACACTAGGTATTATTTAGCGATATGAAGTCACGGATCGTAGGCCCCGTAAAGCTCAGCTCAAACCCTGTAGTGGCAATCGGTAGATGTGAGCATTTGGGAGCAGCACGTGACCAGAGTCGGCTATGTAACGCTTATCATCTGAATCACATTTATCGCGATTAAATAAGTTTACCTTACTTTATTTGTCATAAGAGGGGTGGAGTTAATTTTTAGCTCTATATATAGGAAAATGTATGGAGTTATTTTCACTGTGATACGTTAATATTATATTATCAGTTTATAGCAGCTATGTCTGAGAGATTTTTTCTTTATATATTATATCATACCAGATTTAAAGACAGCTAAGTATGATTTAATAACTGTCTGGTAAATTATTCAAACAATGGAACCGTCAAAACTTGTACAGATTGAATCAAAGATAACTTAAATTAGCATTCAAAATATTGACATGAAAAGGAGAATATCTGAGAATAGAAAGAAACTTTAAACAATTAAAGAACGAATAATGCAAGTGTAAAATGAAAGATATCATTGTAAAGTAAATAAAAAAATATACGCAATCTACACTACAACTAAAATATGATACAACCCAGCGCACCTGAAGCGCGTACAGCTAAAATAAAGCGAGGGCTATAGAAATCAATGTGTGCGTTCCTAGTCTCCATAACAATTGAGGCGGGAAATTGGCGACTTGGTCCGATCCGCGCCATAACCTCTGACTTCTCATTATGCAGATTGCCCCTCGGCTCACATGTGCACGTACACTAAACATCTTGGTCCACGTGTTGCTATCATCTACATTTTTACAGCGTGCATCCCTGACACGTACCACGTTTAAATGTTTCGCGTTGATGAATAATGTTCGTGGATTTTCTTACCTTACACGGATAGAATTATTGAAGTAAGTCAGTATTATTTTGTCAGACTTTTGCATATATGTAACATAACATCACGCCTATAATCCCCGAACGGTTAGGCAGAGGCGTTGAAATTTACACCTTCAGTTCGCCGGTATGTTTCGGTTCCATGTAAGAAGGGGCGAGCCTATTGCTATTAATTGGGCACGAATTCTAAACACCGAGCTGCTACTGAGAATTACCCAATTACATTTTTCTCGGCCTGGGAATCGAACCCAGGTCCTCTAGCGTAGCAGCACTAGACCAATGAGTCAGTCTTTAAGTAACGTTATTTATCGGTACATTATTTATTGGCGAAACTTTTTTAAAGATAAGTATATCAGTATCGGCTATTAGGTATTATATGTACGGTATATAATAATCTCACAGACGGTTTTTTGACCAATTTGTATCCAACGGTTGCGGCTAAAGCAATAATTCAACAAAAACAACAAAGTATTTATTAAAACATATTTTCGCCGTCTAAAATAGAACTGAGTACATTTTCTACACAACAGTACCTAACTTTACTAAAGAGCAATGTCCTCTCAGTACATCGCATTAAATATGGGAGCTACATCAACACCGTTAAGTAACGTTTGTAATAAGTGTATCGTCGGCGACATAATCTGCATAATTGGAAGGCGTCGTAGGATATTGCGTCCACGTGAGGCGGCGCGCAATTTTCTGCGTCATTTCCTCTGAATCGTCCACTCGGATGGGCGATTCGACGCGCATGCCTATCCGATGCTTAACTTTAATGCTTAATTGATACAAACTATCAAGTTACAACGTTACAGAATGTTAAGGAATGTGAACGACATTGAATAAATTCCTTGTAATTATATACTTAACCAAATTGAAAAAGGAAGTTCTTAATTACGTATAATTTCCAGTACATCATATCACCAAAGATTCTAAACCAATTTAATATGTTTTATTTTGTTAATAGATATTTAAAGGGATCCTGCGTTGTCTAGGTGCGATATGAATATAGATTTTTACCGTGGGAGAGCCATGCTTCGGCACGAATGGTGCGGCTCGACCGGAATGATGCGACGCTCACAGAAGACCGCCGTGACACACGCTTACGTTGTGTTTCGCCGAGTGAGTGAGGATACTGGAGGCCAAAACCTTTTTAAAAGGCCGGCAACGTGACTGTGTGACGTGTGACTGACCGCGGGTTTTGCGAGTGCCTATGGACGGCAGTAATCGCTTACCATCAGGCGATCCGTCTACTCATTTGCGCCATTGTCTTTTACTTCGTTTTTTTATTCATTGTAAAATTATGAAAAATAACTGGTATGCTAGAGATCCTGGGTTCGATTCTCAGGTCGAGCAAAGTGTTATTGGGTTTTTCTATGAAATTCCCAGTGGCAGCAATAGGCTCGCCCCCTATTACACAGGACCTAAACATACCGGCGAACTGTGGGTGTACGCCTCTGCCTAACCCTCCGGGTAATACAGGCGTGATGGTATGTATGTATGTAATAATTACGATAGCAAAATTATTACGGAATCATTTGCCTCCCTATGTATATTAAAACATTTTTATAGGCATATCCACACATTTGTCAACGGTAACGCAAACAATTGATAACCCGAACGTGTAAAGGGTAGCAGATCAAAATGTGTTTGTTTAATTAAACACGAGTTCCAAGCAAACGTCAGTTAGATTGTTGGCAGATAGGCATCTGTAGCCTTTGATTACATTTCACTTGTCCAACGTTTACTTCCTTGGAAATTGACGCTGAATTACTATAATGAATTATCTAAACGTCTAATCTGCTTGTATTGTGGACTTGGAGTAAATAGGTTCCATGAAGGAAGTAGATATGAGAAGGTATGCTAGCATCTATATAGCTAAGCAAGCATCTAATAATAATCTCAATCACGTAATCGTTACGTGTCTTCACGTCAGTCATAAATCTACAACTATTTGCGAAAATCTAAAACATTTTCAGCTAATTATGTTGAATAAGTCGATTTTCAAGTCAACCGAAACGTAATCGCATTTTTTTATGAAATTCTCAAGCTTGAAGTTTGGATATATGTCCTGTTAATGGCGGTAGGCTCTTCCCCCAGTACATGGGCCCTAAACATCCCGGAAAACTGTGGCTGTTCATTATTATACCTCTGCCTAACCCTTCAGAAAATAAAGAGGTGATGGTATGTTCAACATACACACATCAAAAAAAGTTTGCGATCACTTTGAAAAATCAATATCTTTTTTGTTACGGTAGATTATATTATGATTTCTTCTTCTTTTTAGATTATTTAAAACAGGGTATTTCTATTTAAAGAAAACACACAACAAACTACTTTTCTTGATAAAGTTCAATTTAAAAAAATATGTTTAGCTTATAATTTTAATTTTTAAATATATTTAAATCTTGTGCCATGATAATTGGTAATATTTTTTTATTTTATATTAATAAATATTTTATTATTTTACTAACTAATAATATGAGACAGGTGGAGTAGAAATGATGAACACAAAACATACAATAACTCCATAAAACAACGTGATCTAAGCTAAACTCATCGCATCTGAGCGCATCGTTCTTTCATTCGTAAATTTGATGGACACAGAAACTCGAAATCAATATCATCAGGACGGGTTGTACCCTATAAAATAAAACGAAACGTCCCACTAAAAATGTCCCACTTAGGGATCCTCACCTAGACCTAGTAACTTGAAAATGATTGCGTTCCATCGTCACGATCGATGCGTCTCGCTCATCCCGGCGTCACGCGATTTGTCGTGCCAGACCACGTTTTTTCATCGGATGAAAGCGCCTATTTATAACTCCGGCGAATATTTTCAACGGACCGCTGGCTTAGCTGTTTTTATTCAGCATGCACTCGAGATGCATTTATATCATGTTAATTGAAGATAGTTTCAGCATTCGTTAGTTTTTGTCTCTAATCCGCAATTAAAATGTGCATCAAAACGAAAAAAACAACTTCTGCGCTATTGAGTTTTTGCACTTACGAGTAAATATTAATTATGTTAAGTTTTCTTTCCAAGACTTTATAATATAATTTTGTTATTATTAGTAAATATGTACTTTAATACGAATCTATCTACTAGCAACACAGAAAAATACAATTTCTATCCAATTTCACTTAAAAGCGGATACCATAATACGAACATAACAGCTCGCATCAAATAAATGTTGCCACAGAGGAATGAAGATTTGAAAAGCAGGTGTCCAAGGATTACAAGGAGATGGGGTCACGTGCGCCCGACTGAGATGCGATGACAATGCAATCGTGTGCATTGTGCTAACGTATTGCACTTTCCACGTAATCCACACTAATCGAGGTCTGGATTAGGCCGTGCAATGGGGCGGCGGTGAAAATGTTTTTTTACCCCTGGCTGTGTTTTAGGTTTTTTAAACAGCGCAGGAAATTAGTGGAGCTGGTTTTCATATTTAGAAGTAGACTTTTAAATAAAGTGGCGGTAGCCTAATGGCTAGGGCGTCGGACTTGTGATCATGTGGTTGCCGGTTCGAAACCCACCCATTGCACTACCGACGTGAACCCACTCGTAACACAAGCATTTTAGCTTAGCACGAGGGGATAACAAGAATACTAGTAATGTGCGACCAACATTGCTAGTAAACATTTTAAAAAAAAAGTTTAGCGGTTCGAGTACCGGACTGCTGACCATGAGGTCGTGGGTTGGATTCCCACCGGACACAAAAACTTATGTGATGAATATAAGTGCTTGTGTTCGTCTGGATGTTTCTTATGTACCTATTATAAGTATGTATTTACAAAAAAAATGTATTTAAGTATTATATCCATTGTCTAGTGCCTATAGTACAAGTTTTGCTTAGTTTGGGACTAGATGGTGCTGTGTAAAATGTCCCAGAATATTTATTTATTTATTTAAATAATATTTTCCTTTGTTTTCCAGCTATTTCTAATAGGAGTTATTTTTCATTGATAACAGTGGCAACCATCGGTACTAAGTTTGCGGTTGTACAGTAAAATGTATACTACTTATAAGAATATTTAATACCTACTAGTTAGTTCAGAAAATATTAAAACGTAAAATAAAATATTTTTTGCCAAGAGTAATGGCGTCACGCTAGAGATGTCCGTTCATTTAACTGAAGCTTGTTTATGAAGTAAGTAACAACTTTTTCAATCCTAATGCACAAACTTGTTTCGAGCAAAATTAAAGTGTTTGCGCCAGAACATTAACCAGTTCCGCTGAAAGTTTATCTTAATTAATCTTTTAAGCTATTTAGTCAAAGAGAAGTAAATTCCGTTGGCCGCTTTATTGAATTCTAAGTCCGGGAAGTTGGGTTAAATAAGAAAGCATCGATACCCGACGTCTGAGCTCCGTGGTAGTCTTTAAACGATTTCCTAACTTAATATAAAGTTACAAGATTGTCTAGGGGGAGCCTTACTCGTTTTGAGCTTTTCGCAAACACTAAATAAATATTGGTTGGTGATATTTTGTCTCATGCTGTGACAAAACACTATAAATAAAGCACCGATACCGTTTCATTGAAGACACGCATTACTCGTAAATGAATTACTTTTTCACCCGTTACACCTTATTTGCTTAATTAATCGGAGCATGCATAAAAAATCTTTTTAAACCCCAGTCGGATTAATACCACTTTTATTTACTTTTTTTCAGAGCTGGATTTCTAATTTAGATGCAAATGTACCTAAGTTTCGACGCATGCTATACTCAGTTGTATTCGAGCACATTAGGGCAGAGATTGCTACTGAAAATTTTATATTCGAATGAAATTCGTCGATTATTCATTCGAGTGTTCGTACGGCAAATTAGTCACGTAAATTAGCATTGTAAAGTCCTCGAAGGTAATAGCGAATATTGAATTATAGATGAAGTATTGGAAGTGGGAGATGAATCCAGTTTTTTTTTTCTGTGTTGAAAACCCTGAGGGAAATTTCCGGCAGCGTTGCGGCTGCGAAGCCTTCAATTTATGCACGGGGCCGCATTGGCGTCTATCCGGATGACAATCTAAACATACGGGAGGCGGATGAACAATGCAGTTTTGCTAGGGCGCTGTGAACTCGAAAATTTACATTTTCATGTACCATTTGTTCATTTTATGTACCAATAATGGTCATAAGTGAGGTTTCCTCATTTTTATAACAAGGACCAGCCAATAAGGCGATTACGACTTTCGGCGCAAATGAAACTCAGAACCCGCCTTAGACTATTAAGATTTATTGGAACATTATTGCTTGAAAAGCCTACCCAAGGCGTGAACTTTAAAATTTATCCGTAATTCACGACAACAGCGTTCAAAATTACAGCACAATCAAATTACCAAATAGAGAATTTAAGCAAACTGGATAGGGTGGCACAAATGGAAAATATGCCTGGTGTTTGCGTTATAAACTCGACCAATCACGTCGACGTTGGTACAATGTGGGACTAAACGGCACGCCAACAAAAGAGCCGTAAAGAATGGGCCGCCGACACACTCACGCTAATAAAATAGTTCGGAGCAACAGGTCGCTGCGGCCCGCTCGCTTGCCAATACAATAGTACCAACTATGAGTGTGTATCTGTGATTCCTTGTACCTCTTGCGAGTAAACCACTGCTAGATAGATGGTGTATCATATTGAGTTTGTTCTGCGTCGTTTTCTTTTACCGATCGCGGTTGTGTGAGATTGTGCTGCATTTATTTTTGAAACGAGGTAAAGATTTGTCGAGCTCTACTCCGATAAGTATACCAAATAATTGTATAAAGTAGTTTTCTACATTGATTGGTTTCGTGGAGTGAGGAAGAACTATCGAAGTGATAATCTATATTAAAGTCTAGTCAAGCGCTTCGATGTTCTTCATCTTTGGGTTTATCTCAGTTACGGTTCAGATACAATTACCCAATAGAACAGAACATAAAACTGTATAAAATGTTTAAGTTCTAAACTCAGTTCCAGCTATATTTTAGTTGGTACTTAGTAGAATAAGCAAATAATACCTTGCTCGACGTGGGAATTAAACCCAAGAACCCTCTAGCCTAAGCCTCTAACCCTTGCGACCACTAGACTAATGAGGCCATCTGACAGAATTACAAAAATCTGTGAAACATAAGTTAAGTACTCATTATATTGGGTACATAAAACCTACTTGCAGATAACCCTTAACGAACAACTCTATATATGAGGTAATATCTATTTAGGAAATAGATTTATATGGTTTGACGTTTATTAAAAGGGATACTAATATAGTAACAATAGCCCATCACTATCTACTCGCCCCTCTATCCCGCCACGCGATCGAGGGCTCTTCACATGCAAGCGGCATTGTTTTATCGGACGCACTCACCGCAACTACCTTCAAGGCACGATATATTTTGATTAAAAGCTCTTGTTAGCTGTTCCAGTTAAGTTATTGGTGCTTGAAATTATTTTGGGAAATAATATTATTGATTTATGCTCTATAGTTTGTTATTAATGCTTTCCGGGAGAGCCGAATAGCACCAGAAGTATTCCTCGAAAAGCAACTAACACCAAAATATTTGTAACATTTCTGAAACGCCTTTCCTGAATGGGTCTTCCCCGATTGGTATAACCTGGCTGTCTTTAAATCACGAGTGAATCGGATTCTGCTAGGCAACCGCACTCCATCTTAGATCGCGGTCAAACATATGCTACATTCGAGGCCTATCAATAATTAAAAAAAAAATAGAATACAATATTTTAATACTATTTTTTATTCATTAATATTCAGGCATTGAACAGAATGCTTGAACATTATTCTTTAAACATTTTATATTAAACCCATACATGACGACTGTAAGACGACATATTCAGATGCATGAATAATAATAATTCAAATGGCGTTTCAAATCCACATATGAAACTTATTTATCATATAATAATAATTGACAAAAACATGAATTCTTTGTAGGAAGTAGTATCTCGCAACTTCTCGACGATTCTGTATCTGATAGATAGCGTGTTACTCAAACCGCATCTCCGTATGTATTACTTTAAAACACCGAAATTCGCAAATCGGATTATACTAAACACAAATAAACCAAGATTATGACAACATAGAACTAACCAATGCAAGAAATATTCAAAGTACAAGCCCACGAAACTACAGTACACACAAAACAATCTTAGTAAACCTACCGTAGCTACCTTTGTACACGTTAACTAAGGCTATTTACAGGACAGCAAGAAAGACGGTCCCGCTGAGCCCCTAATTCCCGGGTCGCGTGTACCTTGCGGTTACACCACAGGATTTACAAGTTTTCTTCTATTGGTCCAAACGCTTATTTCTGTTAAGGTCCGCTACGACTTACATAACTTTCACCACCGTGTTTTCACAAAGTTACCTTTGCCAACCCTTTGATATTTCGTCGATTTGTGGTTTTCCTTCTTGCCCCAACAACCACGAGGAAATTCGCTCGTTGAATAAACTTATCTTTACAATCCATTGTTACTCGAACCTCTTTCGAACTGTTGATAACTACATATGTATGGAATAAATGAACATATTGCGTTTTTAGATCTATTCGTTGTTGAACTTGGAGGCGCAATAATTAATGGATATGCACAAAGAGTCGACGTAATACAAGAACTTAAAGATGAATAGGCATGCTTGAATTTGTAGACAAACAAAAGCGAACGATGTTTAGCGTTCAGTCGCAGCCAACAAAGAACAATCTATTAAACAAAACAGTGAGTACATTGGGTGGGAACGCGGCAGTAAGTGAGGAGTGACAAAACTTGAGCCGGGGACTAATTAGCAATACAAACATGAATCAGAGGCTATTAGTTGTAATTGAATTGTCGCCGGCGGCAAAGTTGCTGCCGCGGCAAATTTAAATATCGCGCTTTACGAGGTTTTAGTACTTTAGCCCGCTGGTTTATTATTACGTAACTTATAATTGCAACAGCGAAGCTATTTTTGCTGTCGATTCAAGACTTAATGGATTTTGCAAAAAGAATAGTTCGCGTAAAAGATTTAATAAAATCTCCATAAATATATTAAGTATATAAGACATTTAGGCCCACTTGCACCAACTTCTTAAAGGTGTTTTAAATTGTACTTAAACACGAAATTACTATGAAAAATTGAATTTAAATGCAATTTAAACATATTTAAGAAGTTGGTGCAAGTGGGCCTTAGTAACAGATACGCTTTTCTACAACTGAATGTTACAATTAATTATAATATATTTTTTTAATAAGTACAGCCATATTCAGTAAAGTTGTACAGTTAAATTAGGTCAGTCTAGCCGAAAATAAATTCGGAACTCAATAACAATAACGCTTTTCATGTTTAAATAATATCCTTTATGCGAATTGTAGGTGTGCGTGATAACCAAGTTTATAGAACGAGTATTTCCCAAACGCAAACATGTCATTCAATTCGACCATTGAATTTCAATACGGTCATTGTTTTCGGATCGGCTAATAAATATTCATAGCAAACAAATGACGCTAAATTACTGAGGGAACTTTGGTCTACAGGGAGACTTTTAGGGCCGCGAGAGCGCGACAATTTTTCACAGGAATTTTATAAAACACTCTTGTCGTTGCGCCGAGAAATTATCTCCCCCATTGACTAAAATTTTTCACGGCAAGTTTGACTTCAATCCATTACATTTTTCCCACTTTTATCTTGAAGCCGTCACGACAAAGTTGGATTGTGTTAATTGGGGCTGCGTACTTTTTGTTCAAACATTTTATGTACTGGAATTGTTTTTAAAATGAAATATTTTGGGCGGTGAATAGTTTGCGTTTGTTGATGTTTTGATGTCATTCTCGAGTTTATTCTAGCTTCGTTTATTTATTTTTTTTATTAAAAATTTTAAAGTCAAATAATGTATCATCACAAAATGCTGTAATAATATTTTAGTAAATGTACTTCTACGTAAAAGCTCCGACCTAAATGCTCTCAATTTTCATTATCAAATCACAATATACTTCGAAACTTTGTAATAGGACACTTAATAAGTTTAAGCATACGGGAACACTAATTATGTTACCCGCACTGGCCTATCTGTGCGCGTGCTAATTACTTCACATGCGTCATACGGCGGTACGTTTCATGACGTCACATATCTGAACCATCTTGCCCTTAATGTTCTCTTAAGGGTAAGTATAAATTAGAACTGGAGTTTCATCCCTGTGTAAGTATGTACACACATTTCACCTTAACTTACGACCCCAAAATCTCGTAGTGATGTTCGTTTTTAAACAGAAGACTAATTCTGGTTACTTATAAACTGGTCTCAATATGTCATACATGTCGAATGGTAGTCCTTTAAATTTCCAATTAACGTCTTTCATGAACAATTTAATATGTTGTAATGAAATTACTATTTAACCACCGAAAAATGATCGTATGGCATTTACTATATCGGTATCGCTTGGAATTTAAATCCGAGCATTTTTTTTTAGTACCATACTTACCCTTCAGTTTACACAAATAAACAACACTGCTTTATTAAATTCTTGTTGGTATTTCTGTTTTGCGGGTGTTCTTGGTATCGAACGAAAAGGGGAACCGAGCTGGAAACTAAAGGTAGTTTAAGGATATTTTAGCCTGCAGCAACAGCTTATTTTCGTCTTAATATTAAGGAATAACGTGCTATACACTCCATTCAAATCTAGACCTTGCAATAACTAGGGGGAGAAACCAGTCGTGCAAGCATAAATGAACGCACTAACACTCAAGAAATTCTCACGCTGAAAATTGAGCAGGAAAACCTTAGAAGAAAATTTGGGTGTAGCCCTCCGAGTCATTACCATTCAAATCACCAAATCGAAGATAGCCCTAGAGAAATACAACTTATCAGACAATGCTGAAAATGCCGACAACTTCGTTTCCCCAGAAAATAACCTCCAGACTTAATTTTACTTGTTCATTGTGCGTTAGCAAAATGACCTTGATATTATAATACCATGCCCAGACAACATTACATAAGCAATTATGATCTGGTCCTTTGTTTGCAAAATTTCGCGTGAAATTTCCATAATCTGAATGTAGAGGTTGAATTTCAGTTTTAATTTTCGTAATACCTATTTAATTTTGTATTTAGTGGTCGACTTATTCATTTATTTTTCCCGGTAATTGATAATATGTGTAAAATTGTTTTCAAAAATTAATATTGAAATTCAGTTTCTGCTTTACTGTGAGTTCAAAGAAACTGTTAATTGAAAAATCAGAGTAACTGAAGAATTATCAAAAATAGTGCTGCCTCGGTAAGAGAAAACATACTGATAAAAAATACACACTATGGACGATCTATTGTTTTATTGCGATTTTATTTATAAGTTGAATGAGTATAATTGTACATAAAATCAACCTATATTTCCCAAAGGGTTAGGTAGAGGTGTACAAATGCACAAACACACAGTTCGCCGGTATGTTTAGATCCCATGCAATAGGGGCCATAATCGGGCTCAATCCGAACTCAATTAATCAATTAATAACATTTTGCTTGACCTGAGAATCGCACTCAGAACCTTACTTTTTACCTAGGTACCAACAAATTATAAATCATTAGAAAAATATGACTACTTTACAATATTCAAATAAAAGTAAGACGAATCTAAGTCTCAATTTTTTTGAATATAATACCAAGTAGGCAGAATCAAGAGGTAGTTCGTACGAGTCCTCAATTGTAAGACTCAGCTAAGACGGGATTAGGCTGCTCGCTGCACGCATTATGATTCCTTTTACAGGCATTGGCAGGTAAATTGAGGACGCTGAAATTAAATTCTCTTTTGATAACAAATGAGGTGTTATTATTTCTTGTCTATTATATTATAAAAGCTAGTAAGAACGTATAAGGATGAATCGAACTTTATATAATTTCATTATCATAGGGAATCTTCAATACAAAAGTACATACTTATGTTTAAAGAATGAAATAAAGCTGTAATATTGAAGTGTTATAAATCTCTAAAAGCTCTATTTTTTTGTAATTTTTCTTGCATTTTCCATTCAACATGCGGGCAGGATGCGAACTTGCGTCTTCTGGCTAGATACACCAGACGCTATGACCACTGAGCTACCGCGAGTCCCACCTCTATTTAACGATAATTTTTTTTTTTATTTGTGCAAAAGAAGTAAGTACAAATCACTTAAAAATAGTAGTACACATTAATAGGTTCCTAAAGATTGATGAATTAATTGGTTTCTGAAAAGATCTTTTTTTCTTTATCGTTTCCTACAGTAAAACGCCTTTAAACTAACTCCACAGTCTTAAAACATTAATTTGCAAATAGACTTGACGGTGTCAAAAACTTTTTCTATCACAGAATTCGCTGATAGCTAAAATACTCAAGAATAAGGAGAGAAAAAATGAATTTTTCGCCTCCATCCACTAAAACTATAAAGGTCCCATTTCCTAAATCATGAAGGATACTTTGACCGATTGCCGTGAACTGATATAATATTTATCCTTAGATTGCTTTTTCCTCAAAAAAGAATGGCAACACATTGTTTGTTGTGGACAAACATTATTCCGGAATCGGATCGGTTCGAATAAGGCATTTCGAGAAACGTTCCTGCCAAATTGTAATTTGTTCTTTGGTTTGGTCCGTAGGTACGCTATTCTATGAATTCTAAAATAGAATTACGTATAATGTACTTATTAGTTTATTCCTTTGATAAAAACTTTACAATACGCTAGGATTTTCTTTTCTATCGTAGGTGGATTTTTTAAACACGAACCGTTCAGCTTTTTATAATATGTAAGCTTCAAAAACATTGGGATTTTTAGAACGTATTTCATTTTCGTTACTTAATGTAAGCGCCTAAGCTTTGTACTATAAAGACATGTTCTCAAATAAACAAGTGAAAGATAATTTTATACGAAGCAAAATAAATTTTATTCATTTACTAAAAGCTCTTTGCCTCTGGCTGTGAAATACTACAAACTAATGTACACATTTTGTTGAAATACATACATAAGTACATACTCATACGTCTTAAACTTCATAGCGAACTAAGTTAGTAAGGAGTGTGTTTTCTTCAAACATAATGTGGTGCGGGTATAAGGGTATAAGGCAGTCTGAGAGCTCGGTCCTTCGAGTCAGACTTTATCAGATCTAGCCCCTGGATTAATTAACTTAAATGCAACAAGTCCGAGTTTGCGCTGCTCTCGAGATACACTGTCGCGTGTTTTATTATGGAAGCTGCTGAATTAAGTAAGTAGTCACCCAGGATTATATTACGTTTCGTTATAGCATCGCAACAGGAATTTGTATGCAAACTTCGCTAATAATTGCTTTTTGATGTCATAAAATGAATGGTTTGAGTGCAATGACAAATGGATTTCGTATTTATATCTACTTTATATCTAAAACTGCTTCAATAGCCAAGTGGTCCTGACCGCGACTGCTACGCTAGAGGTCCTGGGTTCGATTCCCAGGTCGAGCAAAGTGTTATTGGGTTTTTCTATGAAATTCCCAGTAGCAGCTCGGAGTTAGGAAATTGTGCCCGGTTAATGGCAATAGGCTCGCCCCCTATTACATGGGACCTAAACATACCGGCGAATTGTGGGTGTACATTAGTACGCCTCTGCCTAACCCTTCGGGGAATACAGGCGTGATGGTATGTTATATCTAAATGGAACTTCGCGAATATTAATGATTTCAATGACCTTACTATATATTCTTGAATATTTATCTTTTTTTAGTAGACAATCAATGACATGCCTTAAATAATAAACATATATTTTATGTGACTGCGACGCGACTTCGATTTCTTCCTCATGCGGGGTTAGCATCACGATTCGCATGTCAGAAAGCTTTTTGTTCTGGCACATTCCACTACTTATGATAGTCAGGAGCCAGGAGGCCAAATTTAACACGTTTCGTGTATTATAATTCGAAGTATGATTCGAGGACCACTAGTAAAACCTAACAGACAGAATAATGGCTTGATTATGATTAAGTTAAGGAACTGAAATTTTTTTTTCACGCATTTCAATCATTTATGATTCACGAAAATTTGCCATTTTACCCCTTACGTCTATGAGGACAAAATCCGCTATCGCGTCCGCATGAGAAAGAAAACGCTCCTGTAAACGATGGTACATTCGTAGTCTGCGGAGTAATTGACTTAAACCAGAACAAGTCGCTGTTTGCTTTGCTGTAGAATAGTGCCGTGTATTTTAATGTAGAATTAAATAGTCCAGCACGGAATATAATTATTGCGTAGGTACTTTTAAGATATAAGATTTTGGGAAACTTTTTGAACATAATTGTTGGTGTATTAGTCTAGTTGTCTTAAGTTCGACTGTTACGCTAGAGGAGGAGGGTTTGATTCCCAGGTTCTGTTACGTTTTATTGAGTTTTTCTATGAAATTCTCAGTAGAAACTCGAATTTTGTGATTTGTGCCCGGTTAAAGACAATAGGCCCATCTCCTATTAAGTACATGAGATCTAAACATACTGGCGAACTTTGAGTGTATATTAGTACGCCTCTGCCTATCCCTCCGAGGAATATAGGCGTGATTGTATGAATGTAAGCATTAAATTCACAATTAAAATCTAAGATAATGCTTTATCTCGCAAAAGGAAACCTATCATTGTTCCCAAGTATTAGATAGATACAATAGTTAGCTTACATCAAGACAACAATAATGATTAACAACAATTATTCCAACAATGGAGATAATAATATACAAAGAGCAACAATTTATTGGGAAGAGAAATCGGCGTTATATCGGATCCGTCGGGAGGGACCGACGACGTCCGTTATTGGGACTCAGGGTTTACTCTCGCCAACTTAAGAGGTCCATTCAAATTTACGCCGTATACTGTCGTAATAAGAGTCGGGTGTGCCGCAAAGATAAAGTTGCTAAGTTATACGGAAGCGGCCTAATGACGACATGGACTACAATAGCACGTGTGGCCCTTGTTATTGGTATCTGACCTGACCGCTACGAGCGATTTGTCTAAATGAGATCCGGACCTCTTCGATGCTTTGTTATTTTTTCGTACGTTGCCTCTTGGTCGTGACGTATTCGACTTGAACTGCTCGTTTTCCTTGATTTTATAGGTTTATTCAATGTCTAAACTTTTTTGGTGACTCTCAAAAGACGGTCTGGGAATATATGTTTATTTGATTCATGGTCGTCCTACTTTCAATCATATATACACGTAACTCGTGTCTTTCCCCTAATGGACAATAAGTCCATACTAGTAGTAAAAGTCACAATAATTTATACGATTTTAAGTACCTAAATTATTATATTGCTCTAAAATTAGGTCAAATATTATTAAATATATTTTACCTAACATGAAACTATAATGAAATAACGCTGTTAAATAGGGAAGTTTAAGGAACGAATGCCTTTGGGCCTAGATTTTGTAATAAAATGCATCAAGGCAATTTGAGCTCATACCCGTTACTATTAGGGGCCATAACAGCTTCACAGTTAACAGTTATAGGTACCTGAGTCCACCGCAACTACCGTAATCCCGTATACCGGCGATTAATCTTCGTTCCGGCTCTCACGAGGTGGTTTGTTGTGGGTAAATTTGTGGGGATAGCTACGATTTGCTGGCCATGGGCCCCGTGGGCCGAGTTCGTCATATATTAATCCTTCGTTGGTTTAATCGCCTCTTTTATCGATGCCAGATTAGAAACACAGCAATGGAATGCGTATATAGGCTGCAAACCGACAAAATTTACCGTGAAACAGTGTAATTATGAATATTAACCCGTCAAGGAACGAATTACATACACATTAGAAAATGAATTGTTATTGGGCGCCGGCATTTGGTTAATACTCAAGGTCTTAATGTTAGGGCACTGAGTGTAGTGTGAATGTTCTAGAATAAACAATTAATCAACTGTTGTCATTATAGCGGGAATAAAAAAATACATTGTAAGCTCATTTATCAAAGGCACATCCATATTCATGCGTAAATAGAAATCGGTATTAATGTCCAAAAATACGACAATTACACGCGTCTGTGATTTGAATATTTGAACTCGGAGCTTGAACGTACCTATACATTAGGTGAGCATTATTTTTTAGTGATTTGTGTTGTATCGCGGGCAAAGCGCGGAGGGCGGGCATGGTGTCACGTGACGACTCCCCGCCCGCCTAATGTTTCACTCGCGTTACTGTGACAACTTCTACCTTTTACCAAATTGTATTTTCGTGTTCGGCCGAGTTTTCCTTATAAATACTGTCATTAAGACAGCGACACGGTGACAGGTGCTAATGTTTGTAGAAGTATCGAACCCATTTGTTAATAATGTAAACAATACCTGTTATGACATATGACACACTGACACCTGAAGAGATTGGATTCGATTCGATGTTCCTTTTAAATTCGGTATTTGTCCAAATGACTCAATGCCAAAAATCCGATTATATTCTTACAACAATATACCTACATGCGTGTTAATTCTTGTAAGTGATTGATAATGTCCCAAGTAAATTATATAGCTCGATCCCATGTGCTGGGGGTATTAAACGGATAAAGTATAAGCCCACGAATGATGTTAGATACGACTATAACGACAAGAACTTCCACGAATAAATTAGTAAGAGGGGAATTGTGGAGCAGGCAAAACGCTTGTTATCTCCATTCGCGATTTTACAGCTCCAAGGGAACAAAATCTTCGGAGTAATTATTCGAATTTGGTATTTGAGGGGACGCTGAATAAAAAGGAACGACATTTTTACACAAAAAATATTCAGGAAGAATTTATTTTCGTACACGTGTGATACCAACGAAATGTCAATGTTAAAATTCCGAGAAAAAAATATAACTCGGTGTTAATTTTTATCAGCGTCGGTGGCGTCGAAATGTGTAATTTAGCTTGTCCGATATCGCATCCGTTAAATATACATCGTTCATGGCGGTAACTTTCAAATAGACCCTAAAAGTCGAGAGGAAGGTAGCGCCGAGAGCGTCATTATGAGGCCCCACGTCATTTGTTTATTAAACATCCTGCGAGGTGGAACAGAATAATGGCACGGTAGACTTTGTCACGGCCGCTTTACCCTGAAATTAAATCGTAATGATGATGCGAACCTCATTCGCCGCCGTTTTCGGCCCCCAGCCCACAGTTATTAAGTCCCGTGTCGTCTTGAGGTCGAAATGAATAGGTTTTTTTAAAAGCCCACCCGGTATGACAACTGTCATAGTTATGAAAGGAATCGCGTTGAGTGGTCTACTGAGGTTACATAGAAAATAAAAAAAACACGACGGCTTTTCATATTTTTAGGTGACACCATTTTGTAACGAAGACGGTATAAAGATACCGACTCTATTTTAATTTACTAACACAACCTAGCATTTATGATTCAGTTATGAACTTATGAAGCCGTGATAGCCTAGTGATATGACCATTGGACTGCCAAGTCAAAGGTCTCGAGTTCAAATCCAAGGCACACACCTCTGACTTTTCGAAGTTATGCGCGTATCAATAGTTAATTATCACGCGATTAAAACGGTGAAGGAAAACATCGTGAGGAAACCTGCATGCCTGAGAGATTTTCTTGACGGCGTGTGAAGTCTGCCAACCCGCATTAGGCTAGCGTGGTGGACTATAGCCTATAATCCTTCTCATTGTGAGAGGAGACCCGTGCCCAGCAGTGGGACATATAATGGGTTGATTATGATATGAACTTAATATATATTGAGTTGCTGAATTATTCTAAATGGTACCTTAGGTCCTCCAATAAAGCCAGATGCGTAGTACTCACTTCCGGCACCTATATATAACAAGATGTATTAACGAGTAAGCAATAATACCTACATATATCTATTAAGACGCGTCTATGGAGTTCTGTAGTTTCGTTCATTCCTGTAGGAAAAATGCATGAGATCTATTATATTTTCATGTAAAATACATTATTTTTTCGATCGTGTGACTTTATAGTGCCTAAAAAACTAAACTGAACAAGGTACAACAATAGATATAGGTACCTAGCTTAAGGAACTTTTAAATAGGAAATGAAATTATCAGCAGGCCGTTAAGATTTATTTCGGCTTCTACGAAAGAATTTTAATTAAAAAGTTGTTAAAGAAATATTCGCAAAGAATATGTAATCTGTTGTTAGATGAATTATTTCATAATTGGCCGTTAATTGTGCCCAAATTAGCGACTTGGCCAACTTTTTACGACTTAAAATATACCTATGTTTATTATAAAAGTAGGGCGAATTTGCTTTACTAAACGACTTTTTTCTTTAAGTAAGTATAGTTTCTCTCTTGCAGGTAAAATTAATTTCATGCATTATGTTGATATTGTTTTTAGAAGATCTTCTGTTGTTGTTCACATTTACGGTAGTCAGCTTAAACGATTTGATTTAATATGTTTATAAGAATGGGATTTTTTGTGTTGACACATTTTAGAAACATCCATGAAGGGTCTTGAAAGTTAGTGAAGCCTGACCTCCGTCACTCCCTTAAAACGGTGAAGAAAAACATCGTGAGGAAACCTATATGTCTGAGAGATTATCTCGACGTCGTGAGAAGTCTGTCAACCCACCAACACTAGGCCAGCGCGGCAGCGTGGTGAACTATATCTTAACCCCTCTCATCCTAAGAGGAGACCCGTGCCGAACAATGGGACAGTAAATGGGTTGATGGTAATGGTGATCTTTCTGCACTCGGCCAGCGTCATGGACTAGCTAGCTGATTTGTAGAGTTAATCATATCGATATAGATAATAATATACGAAATGACTGTGCATCCTCAGAATTGAAATTTGATAGGAGAACCATTCCAAAACATTAAACAATTTTAATACAATGAATCTACATAACTGATACTGTAATACTGATACCTACTTCATACAAAATCATCCACAGGCTACACAATATTGCGATTGTAGCAATGCCCACCCCTGTATTCAATTAACAGTCGTGATTACATTTTTACGCGACTTAAAAATACTTTCCCTGTAACCTACTTCAGTTTTAGTAGGTACCTACTATCTACTTCCAACAATTTTATTAGCATAAAAAGTTAAAATCTTACTATGAACTCAAGTTTTAATGAATTTGTATTTTAATGGAGAAATTATGTTCGAAAGTATTTAAACGTGCCGTTAACCTTATATTTTAGTTAAGCAACGTTAGTGGTACTATGGTATTATGAGTTAATGGCATAAATATAATCCTCGTGGGTCTTTATTAACGCGCTTCGCGGTAAAAATAGAATATTACTACGATAATAAAGTGCAGGCCTACGTGCGGTAGCGGTTTTCATGACGCGGGAAAATAAAACCAATATAGTATTACGGGATCTCGGTAAATAGGAAATTTATGCGAAAATATTTTATCTAAGTATTCAGATCCTTGGTTGTGTAAGAGGAAACGAATAAACGAATATTTGTAAATAATTCACTAAATTGTAATATTTCTTGTTTTGATTTTCATATAATGAATCTCTCAATCTTTTAATATTTGTTTAAGAGTTAGATTTTAAGATTGTGTATACGTTTTCAAAACAAAATTTAAGAAGTACTCTCTACAAAATATCAGAGCCGTCCTCCCGCGAAGAGAAAAATAGAATTACGTGCACCCGTCCGCGCCAATTATACTCGCGATGCATGCAAACGGCTCGAATCAGATTTTGTAGTACCGACCTGTGTCAGCAAGTTGAAGTACAAACATAAATCTCCAACAACCCCCTCTAGGGAATAAGTGTGGAGTAATTTGCGAGCACACGAGCTTGCTTCGTCGCGAACATTAACTATTAAATTCGTTGCATATTAAACTACAACCTTAGCGCTGTAATCCAGACTTACCTGAACGTTATATTCGTTCTCGCGAGGCTCTTCAATGCTTCTTAAGTAACTTATGAGTTTTGGAACATCACTGTAATCGATATTAAGATGTGGTTTGTTGTGGAATAGTTTATTCTATGTTGGTAAACATAAGCTACAGTTTCGCTCAGCTATGTCTACATGAATGAAACTTTGACAGGAAATTTGATAGATCATTCGGTTTTAATCTCAGAAATATATAAAAAAATATTTTAGAGTGAATCGAAAACAAGAAACAAACGAGATGAACCATTGACGTCAAGGGTGCAAATCTCAGGTGATTCGAAAGTTCTCAAAGAGAGAAGTTATGTCGAAAAATACCCTCTTTGTTTCCGACAGGCAACAGGCCCACTCTGTTCTGGTCGAGAGTACGGAACCCCACTTGACACGCTTCATTTTTACCTTTTCTTTAAATTGAAACTGGAGCGAGGGTGCTCTTTCTATGCGCCGCGTATCAACCTTCGTTATGAATTAACAAGATTTTTCAGAACATTATTATATTTCGAAATTACCCTCCGTCAACTGTGCTGCTTTGATATTCCTTGCGAGGAGAACATGAGTGATTAATGTAAGAATTGTTGAAACTGACTAAATAGGAATTCTCAAGTCTTGCCACATGACCACTGACCGAAAAAAAACTATATTTATACCCAGTATCCGATTTAGTAAATAAAAACTGGTCACAAAATTAAAGCTATAACGAGTAAATTGTTAGACATGGATCTCGTAATCGAAACCGTTTTAATAGCAGTGCTGAGTATATATCATGATATTTCCCACAAAGTTTCCCATGTCGGTGGATATTCTACGAGCGCGGAGAACAACTTTTCCCATCGGGTGCGGTGCACTGCGGCCGTGGCAATGCACTTTCGCTGACCCCTTGGTTCCTCCCACGGCGAGCGTCTCTTTCACTCTCCCAACTTTCTTCGCCTGCTATCTTACTCGCACGCGGTTGCGCCTGCGCTTCCCGGGTACCGAGGTAATAACATTCTACGACGCGGTACGCCGCCGAGTGGAACGGGTTCTGTCGATGACTTCGACGATTATTTGTATGAAAGACAATGGTCAGCGTGTATGCGTTTAAGAGGCAGCCTTGTAGATGCCATGATACAGGTACGTATTAAATTGTAAATATGTTAGCATTCATTAACGGGGCAGCGCTGTAATTTTAGATAATTAAAATCACGTACGATGCTCTTGAAATAGCTGTTGAAATTAATTATATTAAATTTCAAGTGTTTTTGTACACTATTATATTATACTCGTTAAATTTAAAAAATACACAGACGGTAGTTACCCAAAATCGCATTTGTATTTTTAAATCTTGTCTTGTTGAATTACAACATATAATATAATAAACCAAACAGCTTTAGAATATACGAGCTATTGAGCAGTCGTGGATTCAGTCGCCGTAAGTGGAATAACTTTCTTGGTTACGAGAGCGTCTCGACTGTCTTTGTTAACGCCCTATACAGTTACGCTTATCTAGTTGCATTCCAGGTGAATGATCTTCGCAGACGATATTCTTAAACTTTAACTTTCGAGACGACAAACCTTGCAGACGTCAGACTGCATAATATTAGACAGGTATGCATCTACACATCTGCATCAAAAGTTGCGCTTATTTTTTATTTTATTTCATGCTGCATCTGTGGTACTCGTCCTCCTCTATCTACAGTATCACGAACGTGAGTCAAGTTACGGATTACGTGGAAGAGCATTGGAATGGACCTCGCTGTGTACGAGAGAGATGTTAAGTGTGCAATCGGCCGTCACAGATATTTCAACTTTATCTATCAAAAATTTAGGACGACATTCGTTAGTATCACACTCGGGGGGACGTCATTCTAGGCTTGCGAGCGTTTCACCTAACGTGCCTCCAAACGTTTTAACTGGGAGGCAACAGCTGCTGTATTATGACACGTAAACCAAAGGATTTGGGTGCACATTCGATCGCGTGAGGACTGTCCATACGAGGGAATGCGTCTGGCAACATTCCATCGTACAATGAGTAATTTAAAAATTCAAAAACTCGTCGAGGCTCGGCGTGCGCGAGGTGAGGCGATCCAACGAGTGCCGCTCTGCAATTGAGACTGTTATCTGCCTGCATGCTACACGACGTACATACATACGAGGGAATAATCCGCGCCGCTGAATAACACGGTTACCTAAATATAAGCTCAGCTATCGAAACGTACGCTACGATCGAATAGAAACGTATCGAAATTGTAACTACAAATAAAACCGAGCGATTTGTTACATATCTACAATATAACTTCATCTCTTATACTGCGAACATTCGAATAGGAGGAGATCAGAACAGCGCACCGGAAGGGTTTCTTGAATCTAACATCGGATGAAAGTAAAAAAGGAATGGGACGTACCTACGTGAAACGCGATCTCATTGCTAATTGGTAAACATACGGCGAACAAATTGCGCGCTATCGTCCGAAGCTAGCTCTAGTATTTTTAAATGAAATTCTTTCCACTTATATATTCCCAAGTACAATTACATCGTAGTCTATAGTAGGTAACTCTGGTTTTTGGAATTCCCAAACACGTTGTAGAATTTGATTGCGATTTAATTATTCAGCATTCATTCGATGCATTCCTACATGCCGATTCGCAGAGTTGTTGTCATATTTCAATCATACCAATTCTCACAAATGTGTTTGTGTATTTTACATTTATATTCGACATTCGACTCGAAAGCTGTAAAGTATTGTACCATCTATACCATATTTTAATTATTACATAGACTCACTTTTTGTATTAAATAAAAGTAATAAGCGATGTCGGAAATTAAAAACTATAAATGATATAATTACAGTTATTAGTAATTATAAACTCGAGGTGTACGAACGAATCTTGAGACTTAACCAGCTCGAAAATGGTTCATCATTGGGAATATAAACTTAGACCTAATAATATTTACAGCAGAGTTTAAAATAGCTTGATTGCGGCATTTAAATTCCCTGGAGATGGATGCTAAGTAGGAACATGAACCTTAGTTCGTGGTTTTAAGTTTCAATTTAGCGGAACGTTGAGGATGAAGGGATGGCTGATGGCTGCAGGGAATATTGGACACTGAATCACTATGCGAGAGTTTAAATTCATTGGAGTTACATTTGAAGTTTTTCGCCGACGGGTGCAATGGGAACATGTTAGGGTGAGGTGGTAAAAACTCGGCCGTAATTAGTCTTTGGATCCGAACCGTGAACAGATGCGGGGGAGGGCTGAGTGCTCGCGGAGGGCCGATGCGTCCGACTCTGACTGCTGAATTACGGTTTTCGATGGCTGCGGGAAACATTTTTGCTATGATGCGGATTTTGTTTCAATTTGCAAATCGCCGTATCGAATTCTGTTAAAAAAACCTTAGAGCACCGTTTATTGTTTTCCGTCGAAAATTAAACAGGTGGGTATTAAATTTTGCTTAAATATGCAATAACGATTGTACGTAAGGAAACATTTGTAGTAGGTATTGTAATATTCTGCTTACTGTTCATACTCTAACTATAATAAAGATACCCTTACTTAAGGGAGTACATTCCAGGCCGCAGCTGGTCGTATTGCAGCGCGGTAATCCACAGGAATCACTTCCATACATTTTACGAACATGGTACGCGTACGTACTAGCGTATCGTAACATAAAACCAGTCACTAATGTAAACTCATCTTTATCGCATCGTTTTATTCAACGTTATTAAACTCCATCAATACAGAAAAAGAGCATAAACTTTTTAATAATATTAATCTTTTATAGAAAGTATTTCTTTTTCATAAACAACAAACGTAATAAAATCTTTTACCACACTACTTCCAATGATTCCCCAGCAAGAGCTGAACGCAGAAAAAAGTCTCAGTATAATATCATATTGAAAATAAACTATATAATAGTTGTTAAGATATTGAGAGACTATTCCGAGAAAATACGTAATACTGAAATTGGATTAAAAAAGTAAAAATAAATATATATTTACGCAAGTGTAGGAGTCCGCAGAAAAATCGCAGATAACTTTTAGCGAAGTACGACTCTCGCTTTGATGCTTCTACAAGTATGAAAAAGTCTTGTTGATTAGCTCCGAGTTTTTATTTCGACGTATCTTTTACTTTTTACGTCTTATTACAATTTTGAACAAGTTTCGTGGTCGTTCAAGTTCTTTCCGTATAAAATAATGTTAGGGAAACAAATTTGCTAACAAATAGACGATTCATTTGGATATTTCGCTTAAGTAATTCTTAGAGGAGGAATGAGGATGTAAAGGAAACATTGTATTATTATCATAATATTTACGAGCTATATTTAGAAAAAAAAATTAAACTGCACAATGAGGAAGACTAATAAGTGTGCGAAAGATCCTAAGCACTTCGATTCGCAGGTCGATCAAATTGTTATTGAGTATTAATTATTATATTTGTAATGTATGTTATTAGTAATTGTCAGTAGGAGGTTGTATTTGTGCCCGGTTAACGCTCGTGTCTTACAGAAATCTTAAGACATAAAATCACTCTGGGTGTACAGCAGTTCACCTCTGCGTAACCATTCAGATATACACAGTGTTATTATCCAAAGAATCAGTGAAACTACCAAAGATCTATCACCGTATATCAATAGCCGCATCATAATTGTCATTAAATAACCAAAAAATATCCCAAGCTATTTACAATTTACGTGTAAACAATTGCCAATAAAAGCGTGTTCACATGGAATTTTGCAACTATTTAATATGACAGAATACTTGTGTTGGATTGTAGAAGGGCCAGTGTGAACACTATAACTTTTGAAATGGACTCACCGTATCGGACGCTGTGTAGCGCCCGCTGCTGCACTCAAGTAGTGAAGATTCACTCACCTGTGAACAAAAGAGAAATATTGTTATATGCAGTTCATATAAACCGATTCCTGTAACTCCCCTACCATGGAATACTCACATTCGATTGTTGCTAGGGACTATCGACTAGAGACAACATAAAATCTAGTAAAAAAAATCTAGTATCTAGTAAATTTTAATTTCTGTAAATAAATCTCAATAGATTTTTTGAACTATGTAGATTATGTAGGTACTAGACTTAATAGTATGATTATTCCTCATGAAATCGTTATTATGACTACAATGACGAAGAGGTGCCGAGACAAACTTAAATGTATGGACAGGAACTAGTAGAGGAAGACAGGCATTAATGCGAATCCTGTACCACGTGCCCAGCAGTGTACTGACCCAAATTGATGATGCTGATGTGACCACTGGAAGCGATCGTGAGGTACTCCTTCAAATATTTGTCGATAGACGCTAGCGACTAACTAGAATAAGAATTTATAGTAACGCCACAGTCGGTTTCAACCAATTCCGGGTACATTTCGCGCGCAAAACAATCGCAACGATTCCATGGAATTCTATGGGGTACTATCGGGTTAAATCGCACGATCCCGAGCAATCTCTTTATGAGTATTAGATATGCTTTTTTTATGTGAAATGACATGAACTTCAAACGGTACGTTCTTTATGTAAAGCAATTCCGGAAAATTATCAAATTTCTGTTCACTAACTAAATAAAGAGTCACAAAAATTATAAAACCTAAAAAAACTTTAAGTATGACATGTTTCGCACATCGCAACCTGTTTTCCGAAACTTCGTAACATAGCGCGTTTATTGCGCGAGAAGAGCCTATTATACTATTTTTGATTGTATCTTATAAGACAGAATAACGGTATAATATTTGGCAATGTTTTAAATTTCCTGCTGAAGGTCACCTGTGGTGATAGGTGGAGGAAGACCACAGGAGACCAACAGCAGGAAATTTACATAACATACCATCACGCCCGTAATCCCCGAAGGGTTAGGCAGAGGCGTACTAATGTACACCCACCGTCCGGCCGGTATGTTTAGGTTCCATGTAATAGGGGGCGAACCTAATGCCATTAACCGGGCACATTTTCCTAACTCCGAGCTGCTACTGGGAATAGCAAAACCCAATAAAACTTTGCTCGACCTGGGAATCGAATCCAGGACCTCTAGAGTAGCAGTCTCGCTCAGGACCACTAGGTTAATGAGGCAGGCAATATTCACCACCTATATTGAAGCCTTTACGCGGCTGCGGAGAAAAGGAGATGGGCAGGTCATAATATGTTGTAGGTAGGACGGAAGGTGGAGTCGCAAGAGCCCCGGCTAGATGCTGCGACGACATGGTGAAGATGGCAGGGAAGAAGTAGTCGAGACCTGAGCCGGAACGAAGGGAAGGTGCACGATAAGGCCTTGGTCCAGCAGTGGATAGCATCGTGCTGATGACGTTTTCGCGGCTGCGGAGTATAAGGTCGAAGGCTGGGATTAACCAAAGACTACCCAGCCATACCAGCTTACAGTTACAGAGCTTCAGCTTTAAAACCAGTTTTAATTAATACATTTTAGTTGGAACTCCATTATATCTGGTTTAAGTAAGGGAAAACGCATTCAAACTAAAAATAGGTGACATAAATCAGTTTAGTAACAGATAACATTTCAGAACGATCTTGACTTTAAACACTTTCATTTATATCGTTTCTTTCTCATAATATAAGTACTAGTATAATATCCTATATATCTTTAAATATTTTGTTAATTTACGACAAACAATTGCAGACGGAAAGCTGTGTCGAGTCCTTTGTTCTGTTCCCTGTGTCTTCAGATTCAGTGAACTGATTCTAATCGGATGTTTTTCCTGTGTTTTGCTTGTTTTTGTTCCTCAAGGGCTTGTCTGTAGGCGCCTCGGATTTTATTAGCAATGAACATTCAGTTACTGGATTGAATTTATTTATTTAATCTTTTGAAATATTACTGTTGTATGGTGTCTTTTGTAGTTTTAAAGTTTTTGTAGTTGTGAAATAAATAATATGGTTTTTTTTATCGATGAAATGGTAGTACATGATTTAATTTGCCATATTATTTTTGATATTAAACAACGCTTACGTTTTGTTTCGCAGAGTGAGTGAGGATACCAGAGGCCTAAACCCTTTTAAAAGGCAGGTAATGCACTTGCGACTCCTCTGGTGTTGCGGGTGTTCATGGGTGGCGGTAATTGCGATCCATATGCTCGTTTGCCCTCCTATACCATAAAAATCCTTAGATGGCTTTAGTGGTATCAGATATATTTTGATTGAACCGACATTATTACCTGAAGCAGAATCAGAATTTGTTAATTCATCTCAATTAAACCCATAATATTGTCTTTATACGGCTACAAACCAAATTTCTGAACTATTACTAAAAAAAACTGTTTGATTCCGAGTTAGTTTCATATCTGCTCGTGCATACTCCGAACCATGATCACAGATAGAAGTCGCACGCGCATTGGAAACTAAGCAAAAGTATGTTGTTATGTAAGTAAAACAGAACAGCTGTTGATGCGTAAATACCGCCAAAATTGTGTCAATTTTCAATAATCAACTGCAATAACAATTGCCAAACTTTGTATATTATATGCATTGTTTACAAAGCCGGCTATGTCCGTAACGTTGCTCTGTTCCATTCATAGGGGTGGCGTCCACAATCCCCGCTTAACTTCATTATGAGAGCGAATTGCTAAATGTTCCCATTGTTGACCACGGCCCGGGGTTTAAGGGGTGGTTAGTCATGCAAATAGACGTCAACTAGAAACAAGCTCTCGGGGATTCGGCGAATGCGTTCCGATGTTTCGGTCTGCGTCTGCGAGACGTCCGAGAAATTGAATCAGTTTGGGTTTGGCGAGTATATATTTATTTTATTTGCAGTAAGGTTTGGTTTAAGAATTTAATTTTGGGGCGCTACATTGGATCCTAGAGATGAATGGCTCTGCATCGGTAGTAGGAACATACTAAAACAGCAAAAAATAATGCATCATATCATCATCATAGTATCTGATCTGCTTCATCAACCTAGTGGTCCCAATCGCAACTGCTTCGCTATAGGTCTATAGGTCTTGGGTTCGATTCACAGGTCGAGCAAAGTATTATTGGGTTTTTCTATGAAATTCTCAGTTGCAGCTCGGAGTTTCATATTTGTGACCGTTTGATGGCAATAAGCTACATAGTAAACTTCTGCCTAACCCTTCAGGGAAAACCGGCGTGATAGTACATCATTTAAAATTAATGCAATCGACTCGGAGGCTTAAGGCCAAAACAAACTATCTCACTACATTTATTTCACATATTAAATTTGGTAACATATGCATTACTTATAAAGTGCTAAACGCTAAAACAATCTATTAGAATATTTCATTGAAATTCAGCAAACAGGCAAACATCTGTTCACATACAGTACACGTTACCGATCGTTTTCCATTTGCCGTTCAATTTCGGAGCACCTATTAGTTTGTCATTAAACTAACCCAAATCTGAACAGCTATTGTACTGAAAACTGAAAGTCGATCAAACGAGGGACCAGTTTAAAGGCCAAAATGATTTTCCGCTAATAAACGTTTAGCACACAAAGGACGGTAATGGAGAATGGATTATGGATCTGTTATTAATGCGGCTCCAATGTATCCGAGCATAGAAACTCGATAGTACGAATAATAGTGACGCGACAGACGACCGACGCCCGAATTGTTTCGCTTCACTATTGAACAGTTCCATTATTGACATATTAACTGCTGCGATAATACACATTGATAGAACGTTAGCGATTACAGCGCAAAATGAAGCGATTGAACAGGGGGCTGAAATTGCCACTGAAATCAATTTATTAGGAATATAATTTATAATAGCTGGGCTAATAAAGCCATTTTAGAATTTAAATCCCAAATTCCTAATGGGCAAATGCAGCCTTTTTGGCCAACAAATGTGTGTAAATGAATCCTAATTGTAGTATTTCTATTATAAGAAATAATCGTTTATTGAGTGCATTTTATCTGCAAATAAAATGCACTGCTGAATAAAAAGGCCGCAGGAAATATAGGAAAAGTCATATTAATTTTAAGCTAGTGCACTTTTATTAAAATTCAAACAATACAAAAATTTGACCGAATATGGACTCCCTATATTAACGCATTCCTCGAAGCTCTTTCATGTATTTGATTGGAAATATTATGTGCACGGAATTAATAGTAGTATTCATAATGAAGAGCTGATGATATTTCATACTCCGAACAGATTAATGGCTTTACGATTAGGGGCTAATTAAATTGGAAGTTTATGAAAATGGTGATCTCAATAGTATAGATATATATATATATATATATATATTTATATATATATATAATATACCACTAGCTTCTGCCCGCGGCTTCGCTCGCATGAAGCTCAAAAACCAACAGTGATGATCTCTTCTTATTATGGGTCTCTATACATTTGAGAGGTCAAGCTGTATCTCAGGTTCCGTTTAATTATATGAGATAAGAAGTATACCAGTTTTTAATTTGGAACACATACTTTCTAACAGTGATAACAAAATTAAAATCTCTTCAGTAGTTTTTGCGCCAACCCGTAGCAAACAGACAAACAGACAAGAATTTAAAAAATCACATTTTTGGGTTCGGAGACGTTTATATATCGTAACCTAACACACTTGTTTTTTTTTAAATATCTTCAATGTCCCCAGACACAGCTTTTTTACAATTTTATAATAGTAGAGATTCATAACTTTTTACTAAAAACTTTGCTTTAATATCATAACAATGAAATCCAAAATTATTTATTAAGATTATATTTGAAGTCATATGCTGATTTTCAATTTCAAATTATAATTGTGACTACGCAGTCGTGAACAAGTATTTAGTTATGTACAAAAATATAACGTTCTTTTGGTGTTCCATTGCTGGGTATAACTCTTAATATTAAAAGGATTGAGCTATTGTCCGCCATATTTGTCCATTGCGGATCGAATGATCGAAGATCGCACCATCAAAAACTTGGACTTCCATAAGATTTTGCGACACGTGTTGTGAGTTCAAAAGATACACAGACGGCGTGAGGAATACGGCCTTTGGTTATAATAGTTCATTGTTAAATCTAGTTTCTGATCATTTTACAACACCCTATTATGCTTGTGACTTAAAAATCTAATATAACGTACATAATTCTTCTATTATAACTTTTAAAAATAACCCTGAAATCATAACCCGTCAAAACTAACTGGAGTTTAAGCGAATATGTATAGGTAAAGGTGTAGGTATCTAAATTCGCAAACTCTATCTTACAAAGCAAACGGGTGGGTGTAATTAGTTAAGGAACGGTTAAGTTTCTGACATGACGGTGCAACAAGTTCAGCTGCATTAACTTGTGATCAGCCATGTTCACTCCTCTACCACATCAAGTAAAGGGTATACCTACACTACTAGTAGTAGTAGTTTTATGACTGGCGTACTTTGTGGGAATTACGTGCTACATCTGTACGTATAACAAAATTGTAACTGATGTACTGTACTGTGTAATGTACGAATGGGCCGGCTCGACCGGAGTGATACCACGTCCTCACAGAAAACCGGCGTGAAGCAACGTTTGCGTTGTGTTTCGCCGAGTGAATGAGGTTACCGGAGGCCCAAACCCTTTTAAAAGGCGGGCAAGGCACTTGTGACTCCATGGGCGGCGGTTATCGCTTACTATCAGGTGATCCGTCTGCTCGTTAGCTCCACTATCCCATAAAAAAAATGTACACCATAGCTGGCATTTAAAACAAAACCATTCGTTTCAAAATCATATTTTTTGGAATTTTTATTTGTAAATAGAGACAGAACAGACCAGAAAATGTGGTATAAGCAAGAAGAGGCATATTTGTATATTTAAATATATATTATAAGTTTGTATTGTATAAATATAGGTTATGACATGTATTTTTTAAATGTATAGTATATTAATCTTGTTCTTTTCATTCAACACTAAAGTGCATCTACCGTTTAATTATTTTATCTCTGCATCACCCTAAGGTTGTGTGGCAGAAAATGCCCAATAGCATTAAGACCGCCGTTGTACCAATAGTGGATAAAGTATTAGTTTAAAAAAAAAGAAGCTTATACTCAGCAGTGGCTAGATTCGAGCTGCGAATAATGATGAAATACAGACAGACAGACAAACAAAAATTTTCGTAAGTTTATCACGCAAAAAATAATGCACGAAATTCGATGCGTTTTTCACAGGTGTATTGCTGGAGTAAAACTACGGTATACACCGTATACAGCTAGTTATTATAATACTGTTCTTGAAATCCAGTGCTTGTTTTAGATTTTTTCACATTTTTATGGACAAGGACAATATCGTAGCTTTGTAAGTCTGTTGTTTTAGTTCCTACCTTTCTATCAAACACACTCTGTGTTTCACATCTGAAAGTAATATCTAATAAACCTTAAAGATTGTTCTTCCTTTTTTCTTTTCAATTTTAAGGTTTCGTTTTCCTTTTACGCATTGCAAAAGAATAAAAATACTTTAAAATAAAGTTTTTATTTATTCACTGTGCTATTTAATTACGTTTGTATCTTTTTTTGATGAGATGTTTTTTTGTTCTTAAATCCATAAGTAGCTAAGCGACAAAACCCTCTTAAAAAATCCATAAGTGTATACTCGTTCTTACAAAATTTTCTTGTAGAAATACACTTATACTACTACACTCGTGTGTCAATGTATAAATAGAGTTGGTGAGTCCGGTAGAGGTCCGGTGAGCATTGCCACGCTCGCCGTCGCGCGTAAGTAGCGACATTACCTACTACCTCTTATATTGTATCTCCAAGAAGCAATGGATAAAATGTTAGAGAAATATAATAACAGAAAAAGAAAGAACAGTATCTGCTATGCATTTTTTTTCAATTCCCACGTGGACATAAAATACTAAGGTAACAATTTATTTACCACGGTTTAATTTAATCAAACAAACTTTGTCGTTCTCAACATCGCTCATACATCGCTAACTTTCCGTCGCGAACGCTACAATAATAATAAGCGCGCTCGCTCTAACAAATATGACGAAACAAAACAGTTGAATAGCGAAACCGTGAAATAATCTCACAGTCACTGTGTTCGGTTCATTACCCAGCCGACGTCAGCTTACGTCATGCAATGTTCCAAACTTAATAAACTTTAAACAATACCCGGGAAGATGCGTTGTCGGAACTTCTAAAACTTATGCGAAACAGGCAACCGACGGAGTTACTCCCTATTAAAATACACAATGTGTCTAATGTTTAATAACATACCTTCGCAATATGCGTAGCCGTGAATGTACCTTATACTCAAGTAACTCAAACAGAAACTAAGCCTGGGCTTTTATGACAAAATGCTTTGACCGAAAAAGCGCTTTGCTTTGGAGGTATGTCTCGAATAGTTTTCCAACAAAGAGGCTTTCAATTTCATTAAACACGACAACAAAAAGATCAGATGGAAGTAATCACAGAACTGTTAGGAATTAGTTTTCACATTTTCAAAGTAGGCATTCCAAGGTTAGACAAATGTTGGAGGTGGTTCGCAGTAGAGACCCCTCGGTGAGGCTCCAATCCTCCTCTCCTTTGATCACGGCATACTTGGTGACTTCTGTCCCCAATTTAAAAAACTTGGCTTTGTTCGTGCGAGTTGTTTGACCACTTCTTTCTGTTTCAATGGGAGTACGGACCCATTTGAAACGGTGAATTAGGAAACATTTTGATTGGCGGGTCACACGATACCGATAAACTTTTGGGTCTTGGTTCGGCACAAACCTTTTAAAGAAATTACACGTTTCACGCTTCTTCCTTCTGTTTCAAATGGTTGGATTCATTACATAATTCGTTCTAAAGGAATATAGGTACAAAATGTACTTAAGCCCCTTAATTTCTCTGTAAGACTACACTGCATTATTTTCTCCCCATATAATGTGAAACATTTTTTAAATTGGGCCATAAAGCGAAGCCTTACCGAGCCAACCTGGGCAGGTAGAAGAAAATTTAATAAAGTAACGTGTATTTTATTATGAATTATACTAGATTTTTTTTTTAATGTTTAAATTAATTCGCTGTCTCAGGATAGAATGTGAGATATCAGAACCCGAAGCTGTGCCGTAGGCACTATGAATACGGACATACATATAAGGAAATGAATCCAGAAATAACGTTAAGAACGTAAAATTACGACACGCTGGCTAGTTGGCACACGTGGTCGACGCAATGCGTATGACGCGTCTTGTAAATAAACAAACAGGAAATATTAAATTTTCTAAAATTACACATTGCTACCTTTGATTTTTATTTTAGGAACAGAATAGGTACAGTAAAATAGTTTATGCGTTAATAAATGCTTAGATGGTCGCTATAAAAATATGTGCAAGAGATGAAATATGAATATTTAAATGGATCTTACATGAATAAATCCATTAAGGGGGAGATAGTATGTTTATTGGCTCCTGGGGTCTTTATTAATCTTTTGTATGCATGTGCAGTTTCGAGGCAGTACCGTAATCCCATCCATTCATAGCACGTCCACTGTTTATTAACATATCGACCATAAAACGGACAGGCGCGAATCTGTGTCGATTTTTTCCGACTTTTCCGGTGCAGACGGCTATTCAGCGAGCCTTTTTTGCTATCGCTCCACTGCCAGCCTCTATGTCTGAAAAAAGAGGTCGATGGTGTTTTCATAGAGAAATACATGCATTCCCTTTAATAGAATTCCAAAGCCAAATGCAATCCAAACGGTGTAATGAACTGAATGAATGAATTTCTTAAAATTGTTGGAACAAATGCTATAAAAAACTGCTGTAAAATTTGGTTTGAAATTGATACAATCGAGATACGTCATTACTGCACTAATTTGTTTTAATTGAAATAAAATAACAGAAAAAAATAAGTGTAAGTAATTTTATTAATGTATACGATTTCCGAAAAATCTCACAAAACAAAAAATAAAACTGAGTAAATGTTTATACGTTAAACAATTTTTAATATTTATTATTTTTACAACCAATGACTGAATGTTTTTATAGTGTACGCCATATATAAATTACATCACAGAATAAATAGTCGCAAAAGAGTTAAAATATGACAACGAATCGATAGGAATGAATAACATCGACGTGCGATTTCAATGTTTGTATTCACATCTGTTTGTTTAGCATACAGAGGAATGAGACGACGACCGGCGGATCCCGGTATCCGAACAGTCTAGCCTCGCAAACACAAGAAAATGAAAATAAATAAAAATCTCACTTACAACGTTATGCGACACAGAAATATGAATCCGTGTAAACGTAAGAGGGGACAAAAGATTAATTGAAAATCGATAAAGGGACATACCTTTGTGAGTCTATCAAAATACATTCGGTTCACTTTCAAACGATAAGGCTGGACTGAATTATATTGTCAGCCATGATTGATGCGTGCCTGACATGTTTTATTGACGCTTCCGTTATTAAAGTTACGATGCAAATAAAAAATCTGTATCATTAAATTAAAATACCTGCGCTACGCTAATTAAATGCAAAGATCATTTGTAGCAGTTAATTAAATATAACAGTTATTTTTTTATCTGATTCTATAGTAAATAGAGTTATTTTTATATAGAATATAAAATAGCTTCTATTTATCTGAGCGTGGAAGAGAAATTTTAGAGATGAAAATTGTGTGATAAACCTTATGATGCTGCAGTAATTGGCATATGCTCAGTAAAGTTAGTGCTCACGAGATAGTTATCTTAACTATAGGAATTGTATATACGATTATTAAGTCTATAAAATTTAATTTAAGTACTTTACGCGCTGCGCTAAGGTTATAATATACTTAGAAGAATGTAAATTTATTCTGGTGTCACAATTTAAATAGTTTTCTATGGAGATCCATAACAAACAAATAAAATGCCTACGTCGGGCATCAATTAGCTCAATTTAATCCTTTTTTATACAAATTCAGAACCATTAATAGCTTTGGTTTATTTGAAAACCATTAGCGGCCCGAATGGATACGGTTTGAATCATCGATAAAATGAATGGCTGTCTTTCACAAAAGCCTCGCGATACGGGTCGGATGTGAAACGGAATTATTAAATTAACTTTTATAGGCAAATATATGTACATTCATACACGATTAATACATCAAAAATATTCACGAATAAAAAAAATAGGACAAAATATTAATTCGTGTCACTGGGCCCAATGAATAGGGAGGATTTATTAACAGCTCCGGTTTTTTTAATTACGTCTAATCCGATACAAAACCGCACAGAAGAACACAATCAACGTTGGGTGCGCAACACTAAATCAAAACAAACTTCGGGCTGGATCCCTTTTACAAACTTTCTAAATAACGGCGAACAATCTTTTTCATTAAAAATCTCCATGAGCCCGATTATTAGGGAAGTAAAACGCCTCCGGTGGACCGGACCGGAGTTAGGGAATATTCGCAAGATTTTCGCGAGGTCAAACTTGGGAATGTTAACAGATAATTACGGGTAAGTTTTAGCTAGCACGAGACATTTAACAGATGCTTTATTCGGGAGCGCGCGGCCGCGAGCGCACGATGAATGCTAATGAGACGGTTGTGCGCCCGAATACGGCACCTATACCCGGTACAATAAGCTCTGGATTGGCGTGGTTAACAGCCGATCCGGACTCCCCGAACCGCCCGTTAACACATTTGGACTCGTGTCTAAGGTTAATTAGATTAGTACCCAACAATGCTCCCCAGATGTTATATAAAAACAGATTCTGGTACATCACCAGGTTTATTTTGCAATGAAAATTGATGGTAACGCCGCCCTTAATATTATTAGCTGGCATTTCAATTTATCGGTAATGCCTATCACGTCGTTAAATGGGACTTGGGTTATATATGAGGCTTTAAACTGTCTCATCGGTGTCGTCGTGGCTGCTATGAAAATTCTTGCTGATGTTTCTCCAAAGGAACACACTACTTGGTAATTGGTGATAATTTATAATAACTGAGATTTTATAAGTAGGTATAGTATAATATAGATAAGGTTTATAAACATGAAAATTAAACTTAGTACTTGTTCGAGGAAAGGATTATTTGATCTCTTCACGATAGTGTCAGTGTTCAATGCTCAGAGTTTTTTTTATTCCTGATATGCTTACGCTTGATCGCTAGTTCGCCTGATATTAAGCAACACTGCGATCTACGATGTAGCTCGTGCTTGCTTAGAAGAATCCGATTCATTCGTGATTTAAAGTCACCCCGATTAAATCTACCGAGAAGACCTACTCGGGAAGTGCATTCCACATTTCAGCACTACGCACGATAAAAGTCGACTTGAGTTTTGATTTGTCGCGATATTACATGGAATTTAAAACATACCGGCGCACTCTGGGCGTCCAGCTGTACTCCTCTTCATAACTTGCGGGGTTATAGGCGTGAAGCTACGTATATATAATCTATTTAATGTATTAACTTTAAAATATGATAATATTTATATAAGTACCACCATCTTGCCAACACAAGCTCTAAGACACCAGCAATTTACATGAGTTGTGACAGTCATACATCCTTCCGTGCGTTACAGGCCAATTAATTTTACACGGAAACGGATATATGAGCAAGGCGCAAATGGTTTCATCACACATATAATTTACTGCCTAGATAGTGTCTGTATGTGTGTGTAAGAAAATGACGTATCTTATACATATTTTAGTTTGGCGTTTCTATTCTAAATATTTAGTTTTTATAGACGGCGGAACATTTTTTTACAATTGTTTTCTTCTCTGGGTTGCTTTTGTAAAGTACAGATAAATAATTGTCATTTAAAAAGCATTTTTCGGCTAAACAATAGTTAGCTATCTTTTGAGCTTTAACTTAATCGAAAGTTTTAATAGACATCATCAGAGTAAAAATGCTTTTACGAAATTATAATAATTACCACATTTCTACAGATATGCATAATAATTACGAGTAACATTAGCCGAGAATTGCTTGACATATCCTAGGCTTAATCTCCCTGAATTCCACCCCATTTTCCTTCCACCGACACCCAGAACAATGCACAATATCTAGCAACACCTTAAGGTAAACACAATCTGTGTAAAAGCTAATTAATGCCGCGCAGGAAACGGAAGGGCAACGGGTCGCGTCATTAGATGCATTATGCAACGCGCGACGCATGCGCCGAGCATTACAATGTTGTGTCGGACTGTGATGTCATATGCGAAATGTTGCCGCGGCGCCTTTGTTGTTTTCTTTGAGAAATATACACCGTTACAGACCTGGGAAAAGAGCTGTTGATTAAATATTCAGATCTCTTCGAACTTACCGTAAAGCCTAGTTTACACGAGGCCTTCGCTGGCTGCCAGTCTCACTGGCAATCAGCGCTGGCTTGGTATTTTGCCTTGTGTAAACAGTTTTTCAAGCCAAGCCAGCGCTGGCTACCAACGCTGGCGAGAATAGAGCTTCCGTCTATTTTTCAAGCCAGTGACTGGCGCAAGCATTACTGGCTTCGTATAAACTCTGCTTTACTCTTAAGAGTCTGGTGAAGCTTTAATTTCCCACAAAAATGATATACCAAAATAAATCGTAATCCAAACAATATTTTATCAAATGTGATTATTCGGATTGAGGTCAAATCTAGGTTTCTACCGTACCATTTCGTCTACTAGGTATTACTTACTCCACTGGAAATAAACGCCAAACTTGATAAAGTTATCAAGAAATGCATTGCCTTACATTTATTTACAGTGAAGTATTAGTAACTGCCTCATTGGCCAAGTGGTCCTGAGCGCGACTGCTACGCTAGAGGTCCTGGGTTCGATTCCCAGGTCGAGCAAAGTGTTATTGGGTTTTTCTATGAAATTCCCAGTAGCAGCTCGGTGATAGGAATTTGTGCCCGGTTAATCGCCCCCTATTACATGGGACCTAAACATACCGGCGAACTGTGGGTGTACATTAGTACGCCTCTGCCTAACCCTTCGGAGAATACAGGCGTGATGGTATGTTATGTTATTTTGGATGAAATGGTAGAGCAGGAACCTAGATTAATGGTATCGGAATCTGAATAATAATACACTTTTATATTGTTTGAATTACGATTTATTTTGTTATTATGTTTGTATGGAAAATTCAAATCGGCGGTCTCCTACAGGGTTTTTTGAACACATTGTACAAGCTTCGGCTAGATACAGCTTTGACCATGCGTACATTATTTTTACACGCAACACCAGAGGAGTCACAAGTGTGTTGCCCGCCTTTTAAAAGGGTTTGGGCCTCCGGTAACCTCATTTACTCGGCGACACACAACGCAAGCGTTGTTTCACGCCGGTTTTCTGTAAGGCCGTGGTATCACTCCGGTCGAGCCGGCCCATTCGTGCCGAAGCATGGCTCCACATTCCACATTGCGCATAGAACTACGTGGAGTAATTTAGCAGTATTTAAATAGTCGCTTTCAAAAATAAATTTCTCACCAGATACGAGTACAGTGATTTACTATGATAGCCATCGGCGAGTGAGAGAAACCAGACGGGTGGGCGCGCGCACGCTTCTCTTTATATTGTGCTTTAACAAGTGCTAAGAACATTTTAGTGTTAAAATTAAATTCGGATTACACGCCCGCATTTCGTAACTATTTCGAATCAAAATGCTGCTATATTTAGGATAGCAAAAGTTGTAAAATTACTTAGCAGTATCTGAAAATGTTATATAGGTATTCGGAGCTTAAATTGCCCACAAAAACGTAATCCCGACTAATATTATAAATGCGAAAGTAACTCTGTCTGTCTGTTACGCTTTCCCGCTTAAATCTCTCAACCGATTTTGATGAAAATTGTCACAGACAATCTTTAGACCCTGAGAAAGGACATAGGCTATATATCATCACGCTAAGACTAAGTAACTATTCCACGCGGACGAAGTCGCGGGCGGAAGCTAGTACGGAAATAAATCGTAATCCAAAACAATATTTTATCAAATTGTGTTATTACTCGGATTGATATACGTACCGTTAACTACTACTATACTGGAAATAAAGGACCGAAAAATTGTTTCAAACTTGGTAAAGTTTTCTAGAATTCCATTCGCTTACATTTATTTCAAATTAAGTTTTTGGATGAAATGGTAGAGCAGGAACCTATGTATCTACATAGGTTCCTGCTCTACCATTTCATCCGTTACCGTTAATCTTAACGGTAACGGAATCCAAATAAAATAAACTGCCTCATTAGCTAAGTGGTCCTGAGCGCGACTGCTACGCTAGAGGTCCTGGGTTCGATTCCCAGGTCGAGCAAAGTGTTATTGGGTTTTTCTGAAATTCTGAAATGAAATTCCCAGTAGCAGCTCGGAGTTAGGAATTTGTGCCCGGTTAATGGCAACAGGTTCCGGCTACCAGCGAACTGTGGGTTTACATTAGTTCGCCTCTGCCTAACCCTTCGGGGAATACAGGCACAGGTGAGGCACATGGTATGAATCCAAGCAATAAAACACTTAATTGTGTTTGAATTATGATTGATTTTGGTAGTACGTTTGTACTGGAAATTGGGCCGGACTCTTAAGTCAATGTAACGTCAGAAGTTAAAATAACATCACGTACTGTCGAATGTGAGAATAGTTTTGCAGGTCCACGCGCACTAAAAACGATAATTTATCTGAAAAAAAAAGCAACATAGCAACACGTACCTACAGCCCGCGTAAGTCGCACGAGTCAACGGAAATGGGTAACTTAATGGTGCATCACTAGACTCATTAAGCCCTACATTATTGCTGAATGGTGCTCGGAGTGGTACACACATTTCGTATTCTGTGCTCTTTGAAACTAAGGCTTGATACACACACGCTTCCGTTGAACTAGTGTTATTTTATTCGCCTTAGTTGTAACTATTTGCGACCTGACCATCTTTATGTTATAAATGCTGCAGTAACTGTTTGTTAGCGTTTAACGTCTAAACGTCTGTACAGGTTGCGATAACATTTGGCAAGGAGATTGCATCCTGAAGGAGGACATTATCCCATGAGGAAAACGCTTGCACAAAATTTATTTGATCAGAACTTAAATAAAATGTTCTGAAATAACAGAATTTAAATAGACGAGGCACCTTTGTAAAAGTTTACTAAATAATGTAGGCTGCACTAGGTAAACATCCAGCTATCATTTCCAGCATAAGTTGATCTCGCACTGTATACGCCTTCTCTAAAATGCGAGGTCAATTTATCCTTCTTTTATCAATTTATGCCTCTATACTCCTGGTCGATGAGCTGGTGTTCCTTTATAAAATTTATAAACCAATAATTATCAACCCGAAGTACAGGTTAGTGCATATGAATTATTATCCCTTCGTGAACCACAACCGTGACGATTTCATAATTATTACTTTTTCTTTCCGCCATTTTCTTTTCATAAGGCACTTGAATTAGTGCCGGTTGAAGCCACTCACTCGTTATATAAACACTATCCCAATGTTTTATTGACAAATAATGTCCATTAGGAATAGTACGGACTTGGAAAGCCATGGGAATGAGATATGCGAGAGGGGGGGAATATCCTAATAAGTTATTCTGGTAATGCCGCCATGATAAATGACCGTGGCAATTGTGGAAACACTTCATGTGATTAAACTTCCCATTACTTTTCAATAAATTATGAATACCTTTGAGCAGTGTACAATGTGTATATTTGGGTTCAGATTTTACATTTTGGTGTGGCCTCAGAGCTCCGCGGGAAATCTCTCATGTCTAGGAATACAAACAAGACTGTTTTACACTTGAGCCTTATATAATTACCTACGTATGAGCTTGTGGTTGCTCATATTCCAATTTAAACAATTGGAATACGTGTCCTTACACTCACTTTTGGTGACAAAAAACAGTGTTTTATTCAGCACAATCGCACCCGCAATGATATTATTACTTTAAACATATTTTTTACCGAATATCTTTAATTTTTTAGTGGCTGATATATAATTTAGACCAAATATTTTTATAGTTTACAGGAACTATTTAATTGCGTAGCCTTTGCGCTATTAGTGGGACGAAACAAAAAATAATCTCTAAAGCTAATAACCCGCGCCTACATTTTTAAGATTCAATCCACACCTATTCACGCACGGCTTCACTGCAGAATGCAATTTACAATAAATTATGTAGATATTAATAAGGTGTAGGTTAAGGGTTGGAAATAATGGGCGATCCATTCATCGTTCGGTAAATTGCTATGGAGACATACTGTAGTCAGATTACGTGCTTCAATATCCGGAATAAGCCAACGAACGGGCTGCGGGGAAGGGGGCCTATTCTAAACTCGTGTGTTATTTTTATGAAATCGAAATGTGTAGATGAAAAGGAAGCGTTGATGTGCTTTTGTTTATGATTTTCGATAAATTCAAAAATAGATTATATTTTTTTACAGTTCATTAGTTCTTTTTTAATAGATGCTTATACATACAGAATCATCCATTAAAGGTACCTAGAAGAAGTATTTTCTAGTGATACATATTAGTAAATAATTGCTAGAAAATGTTCTGTATATTTTATCATTGTCTCATGTTTGTAACAGATAAAATAGCTGAAGCCAGTCTTTCAACTATGAATCGAATACCCTTAGGTGGTTAAAGTAAATTAATGTATTCTTTGAGAAGAAATTAAAGTTTGTTTTTAGTTACCTACTTAGTTAAAAATTGCCACAACTACATTTAATTTCCATTGCAAATAGCTGTTATCCCACTCTAAATTTCTTCCACACAGGAAGTCTAAAACGTATAGAAAAAATAGTGTTTCCATTCAATTGGTCGGTGATCGCTCGACTGTCGGCATTGATACGTGAAAAAAATTTTGAAGACATTTCATGCGGTTATGAGCATTTCCCTCAACGTAACAGACACACATATCCCGATAAGGAAACAACGCGAGCTACGAATGTGACTGCAAAATCTTTCCATTATATGTCCATACATGTGTCATCACAACTCCTAAACGGATCATTATCTTTCAATGCGGTGTTTTATGTGCGAAGGTTGATTTGATAAGAATGGATTGAGAGTGCAGAAATCTAGTCTTCGGAGTTTCTTTTCTATCTCGAAGGCTATTATGATCATAGTACCTTGTGGTAAACGCTTGTGAGTTCTGACCTTTATAACTATGATTTCTCGATATTATTTTAGCGTATAGAAAACTGAGATCACGAGCGTACTGGTTTGTTGCTTTAAAAGAAAATATTTGTCGACGCGAGCCAGCCTCCTTTCATCTGCAAACACAGCTCGATCATTAACTACCTGCTTGTGCGTTTAAATAAACTAAAGATGCTTTAACATTTCTTGCAAAACATTAAGAACGATATTTTTCCAACGTGCGTTTTTAAATCCGAATTTTTATAGAATTTGTTACAAAATTTTCACTCCTTGCAAATATGTTTATTTTAATTGGAATTTGAAGGTAGGAAAATCATTGCTTCTGAAAAAAATGCGATTCTGTATTTACATAATTATATGTAATACTAGCTTCTGCCCGCGACTTCGTCAGCGTGGACTTCAGATAAAAAGTAGCCCATGTGTTATTCCAGACTATAATCTATCTCTGTGCCAAATTTTATCCAGATCCGTTCAGCCGTTCTGGCATGAAAGAGTAACAAACAAACATCCATCCATCTATTTCTTCCACAAACTTTCGTATTTATAATATTAAGTAGGATAGGATAGGATTACAAAATTTACTTGTAAATCTTAAAAATATTATAAAAAAATCTGATAAAGGCCATTTAAATTAAAGAACAGAATAATGTCAGAACTTCAAATATCAAGTCTCATTCTACGTTCTAAGAGGTAATATCACGTATCCGTAATACCGTCCCCGACCAACTTCGCAATACAAATATTGGAGAAATCCGAATATCTATTTAACGTTCCCTCCTCAGGCGCTAACAGATTAACGCCAATATTATCCATCGAACGCGACCGAACTGTAGACTTCGGTCGAGTCAAACCTTAACACTTAATCCTTACTAAACACTATTACAAAGACCACCTAAATTTATTCAGTGTGGATCGCTAATAAAACGGATAAACTTTCACTGTCACACAGTGTGCACATAGGCGTAAGTGATCCAATACAGCGCGCCGTTAACAACTCTAACCTAATCTAAATAGGTGTTATATTTGATAATGGTAGGCCCAAATCTGTGGTGTCGGTGCAAACTGAGATACGTAGTTGATTGACAGAAGTCACGCTGTACATTGTATTAGAAGGATTGGAGCAAACTTAAACTGTCAGGCTCGTTACCAAGTTGAATGGGTCGAAGGCTTAGCACAGAGATCGCAAACTGGTGCGTCTTTGATCTTCATAACAGCTAATTAATTGGGTAAGGAAAGCTTAACCGAATGTATTGACGGGCCTAAGCCTCTAAGACACGCTGTATAAACAACTTAAGGGACCGAGATTGTTTAATGATAACCTTTCAGTGCGAATTTTCTGTGCAAACGGGTCAATAACGGAAGTCGGCCGTTCATAACATTTATATTTTAAATTGTATCAGAAAAGCGGAACGGTGATTCTTTTAAATTTCCATTCGTATTCTGGTTTCCAATTATTTTTAATATAACTGGAGCGATGGGAGGCAGATAAAAGGCATTTCATAATTTGAATAACCACTAAAAGAGTTTTTACATGAATAATAAAATGTTTAATATTCATACAGAATACAGTATTATTTGGCTTCTACTTACTTACAGTATAATAAACACACTTACGAAAATTGTATTTCACAATTTATTTATAAATAATACTGAGAACTAGTCTGATACTAAGATTTAAGTCGAGGTGGATTTAAAAAGTGGAAGAAAAATTGAGTTCTGTAAAAGTGTGTCAGCAGTTTGGATATAGGTAGCTAGAAAAACTGAAATGAACCGGCTAAAAAAGGAACTCTTGAAAATACGATTCACTAGTTCGCTTATCTCGATTTTGTAGCATCATGTTACAAAGAATTTTATATTTAATTATCTAGTTTATTAATTTCTATCTGTTCTCTGAAACGAACTTTTTCATGTTTTATTTCAACCCGAGTGTTTCATAGTATCTAGTCCAATACTAAATATTATAGTATACGATCCAAGCTATATGAATGTCGTTCTATTGCCATCAATGATAATGGAAGTCTGCAAAACAAAACACAAAAGGTTATATCCATTTTTAAAATTGGAACTAAATATAAAAGCCGATCATAGTGCATAGTGATGCGCACAGCACAACTATAAACCTGATACACAAATTATTGGTACGCAGTCCACACAGGACGGTATTACAGACAGGTGTTCGGTTCGGAATGCGCTCGTAAAACCAACTATATATGGATTTATTATTTAAAGTGCTCTACACCTATTGTTGGCACCGAGTGTTTATATTGAGGTAGGTCGCCACTGCTCGGTTTTATTTACTTTTGTTTTAAACCAAGGCCAGGCAAGGCTTATTATCTTGTTACAACAATGACAAAAATATCGTTAGCGTCATAATCTTTTACAAGATACTGCAAAAGTTCTCATAATCACCATAATATAATCCCATGATACAATCTATTAATAATACTTGACTCCATATACTTACACCGGCAAATACACAAAAAGTGTGGCGCAATAATAAAAAAGTTTTTATTGTTGTTCTCGGAACGGTAAAGCTACAGTCAACATAGTATAAAAATTAAAAAATAATATCACGTTCGAACGTATTCCGATCACAAACATAACCTATAACGTGGAGCTTACACGATTTAATTAAGATAATCGTTTGTGCGTGAAATTTAATAGGTAATTAACGTTTCTAAATGTAACCCTGTAATGTTGGCCGGGGTCCGTTAAGCCCTGTGCCGTCTATTACCTAACCAAACAATTGGCGAACGCCGATAGCTATGTTGCAAGCGTGCGAATATTTTGCAAAGAACTTGCGATGAGCTACAGGGGTTGTACTGTGGCTGTTAAGTATTATACTCGCATCTTAAGTTGATTACCGTTATCACCGTTTTGTGATATTTTATTAGTGTGGTGATAATAACCAATGGTTGGGCAGGTCTATACGTTATTTTAATGGTTTAGGTTACCATGTTTATCCTACAAATTAATCTATACCTGAATGTTTACTAAAAACTCGATAATCAGTTTGATTATAAATTTTATGTTAATTATTGTAACGAGAATTTGAATTAATTTTTCCGTCTCCATAATTGAACATTTTTTTTAATGATTGTTTGCGTATAAAATCAACCACCATTCAATTTAGGGATGTCAAAATTGATTAACATTTTTAAACCTACATTTATTCCTAACTCAAAATCAACACCTACAGTTTTCAAGTGTCTATAACAATAAATAAACGTATATCATCAATATTATTGAGAATACAGTGTACTGTTAATAAATCGTTCATTGAATTAAAACCTCTTTTGGCGACACTCAGTGATAATAATACCTAAAAGCCCAAAAGGCACATGTTTACTTAAGAATTAAGTTGTAAAGCATAAGTAGTACAGTGTCCCACCTGTGCTGTGCTTATTTTGGGGTACACGTCGTGAGGATTTAAGTTTGTTATACTCGCTCGCGTGTGTATAAACAAAGCTTTCTCAACATAGTATCTCTTGTACCTGCAACTTGTGTACCGATTTATGTACTCGCTACTTAATTCTTAGTGTTCCCAACACTTGGGTCTAAGTGAAAATTATTTGTGTCACGTACTAGTGTTGGTTTTATGGAGTTATAGAGTGCTTACATCGTGAACAAGAGTATGTGTACACAGAACCGTTTTAATATTAGTTAAGTATACGTTATTTTTGTTTGTTGTTTGTATATTTTTGGTGGTAAACGTTAAGATAAGCAATGTTATTGTAATTTTTTTTATAATTTTAGTGAGTTAACATCAGTCTAATCAAGACGGAATACTATTCTTTTTTCCTTAAAGATTTAAAGGAAAGATGATTCTTAAAATCACAGAGAAAATACTTTCCACATCTTTTCCAAACAAAAGTGTTATTACAATAACCAAACCATTAACTGAATCACTACTGGTTACGTGTCCGATTGAGAGGGGTTATATGTAGATATGGTATAAGTCCACGACGTTGGTTTAGTGCGCTTTGGTAAGCCTCACAGACCGAACTATAAATTTATACACGAAAAAGCAAAAGCGTCATATTATTAATAAAAAAGAATAACGACAGCTATCAATTAGCAAACCAACACGTTCCACATAAAGGCTGTGTCTACCCAGCCGAAACATTAATCAATTGATAACAGCCATGACGAACGAAATGTTACAAAAAAGTAAAATCAATAGTTTTTATGTATTCGGTCACCCTTTTATCAGTGTATTTTATCATGCCGGTGCTTTAAGACCAACCTTGATAACGGTAGGTTCCATTGATTAATAAATGAACCGACCAAAATATATAAGCTAAAGTTTATTTGTCAAACATCTGGCTGCAGTGAGAGGGTTAATCTTAAAGGTCGGTATTCAAAACACGCGATTGATCCCAAGGGATAATTCTATTCATGATTTTAGTTTGCCAGAATATTTGGGTAAATTGAAAAGCAATGCAGTCAAGGGTTTGTTTTTCTATATGTATGTATTATTATTTTATATGCCGTGTAAACGTATTATAATCGAAAAATATCGTTAGCCAATAAAACAGTAAAAGGAAATCGCTTTTATCGCTTTTCCTGTTAGCTTCATAACTCATTTCTAGAATCATTTAAACATCAGCAGGTATGAAAACAGTGTAAGCACTAACCATGAATTTTATATTATCGCGACATCCCTAACTATACAAAATGTTTATGTAGAAAGTAAACATTATGAAAACTTCCACGAAAAATATACAGCAATTTTACAAAAAAAAAGTTTTAATAGCCGTCGTTAATGTAGGAACAAATTTAAATATACGTTTATTTGCCCTGTTTAGACGCGCATAGCTGACCTTAAAAGCTTGCAGGAAAATTTTGCCATTGCGAGGATTCTTAATGTATTTTTACTGACTGTACTAACCAAAACGAAAATATAAGGGTTAAAAGCGTAAGTGTAAAAAGCCTCGCTAAAAACAGCATCAGTAAAAAAAATGAAAGCCATTTGCTTCATACCCTATATTTAATACAGCACCATTGACAATTGTCATGAAAACTGTATCAGGCAATTGTAAAAAAACTGTCGATAGAAAACGTATTGTCGGTAATCGACACCTGTTACAATTAATGGCGGGTTCAGTCCATGCCACTTTCATTACTCGCCTGATATACTCGCCCGATACACTCACAGGTATGAATTGGTATTCGTTTGTTAGTGATGGGGGTGCGACCGCTTTATGAACTCGCCATTTATAATTTGAGAAGACATTTATAATTTATTTTTGTGGTGATAAGGGTAGCGTTTGTTTTTTTTTTGTTTGTTGATAAGACGCACGAAAACATGGACTATTATTGATCCAATAAAGTTATAGTAAGGGCCTTCTAGCTACCTACGTGTAACTTATGTACTCTAAGTTCAAGTACTTAGTTGCAAACACAATGCAACATTCTATACCTAGTCTTGTAGGCAATCCATACGGGCGCTGCAGAATTAAAGAAAAGTTAAGTTTCTTATTTTTAGAATAGAGATATAAGTCGTCGATGTACACCTCGACATCATATAGGTAGGTACATCTCTACTATTATAAATTAAAAAAAAAGCTGTCTGTACATTGAAGATATTAAAAAAAAAACAAGTAGGTTAGGGTATATAAGTGCCTCCGAACCCAAAAATGTGATTCTTAAAATTCTTGTCTGTTTGTCTGTTTGTTACGGGTTGGCGCAAAAACTACTGAATAGATTTAAATTTTGTTATCACTCTTAGAAAATATATGCTTCAACTTAAAAACTGGTGAACTTTTTATCTCAATTAATTGAACGGATCCTGAGATACAGTTTGACCTTTCTGGTGTATACAGCCCCATACAAAGAAGAGATCATCAATATTGGTATTACCATTTTTACTCCTCATATAGCTTCACGTGAGCGAAGCCGCGGGCAGAGGCTAGTCATTTATTATACATCGATTCAAAGAACTAATGATTAGCACCTTTACTACACTATTATCTGTAACGACGGGTACGATGTGAAGTCAACACGAGTTACAATCGATTAGAGATGGAGCAATTAGATCACTAAGTTTAGTTCCCTGGCGGGCTCGTAGGCAGTAACAATGTGAATTGTAATTGAAGATCGTGCGATGTGCGCACAGGACTATTTGCGTTCATTACAATGTAGGGAAGATGACACTCAAGCTTTTTGGGGTGAAAATTAGAAGAAAAAATTACTTTAGCTAAAGATGATATTAGATAGGAAATAACAGTTAAGAAGAATAAAAAAACTAGTTAGGAATTAAAAAATCATGCAAACTGGCGGTCAAGTTTAGGCATATCAACAATAAAAACCAGCCAAGTGTGAGTCGGACTAACGCACGAACGGTTCCAATTAATTCAAAGAGTATTATTATTCGGATTTCGTTACCGTTAATCTAAGTTCCTGCTCTACCATTTAGTCTAAAATACCCGATTCACTGGAAATAAATGTAAACGACTGCAATTCTTGATAACTATACCAAGTTTGGAATGATTTTCCGGTCGTTTATATCCAGTGAGATTAGTAGTAAAATGGTACGATAGAAACCTAGATTAACGGTATCTTATTCCGAATAATAACAGTATTTGATAAAATATTGTTTGGATAAGGATTGATTTTGGTAGATATTACGTTGTTGTTCAAGCTCCGCCGTACCTAGGTTCGAGTCCTGAGATCGAATTTTTCTTTAGATTTAATTTTTATTTTTACCAATAAGATTTATAAAATTGTCGCTAAACCTTATCGCTGTCAAATAAAAGTATCTTACGAGAATTCAAAGGGTCCGTAAATAAATCATCGTGCACCCCAAAACTCTCGCAGAAGCCAGTTTTGTTGTCAATAAATCCATCCTCACTCACTCGTAACATACTCTAAAGTTAACAGATAAAAACTTAGTTTGTTCAGTCCCAACTCCCGGGTTCGATTACGTAAGACGCGCAAACTTCCTCTATTACCCCCTACTTAAGGGTACAAATTTAAGCGCCCCCTATTTAAACACTGTTGCCAAATACCTACGTGTGTAATTTACGCCAAGTGCGGTTTACAACCGGCGAACATTCTGGGTGTAGGATTTGGACGAAAGAGTGAGAGAGACGAATAAATCTCTGACGAGACGAACGATTTATAAGCAACCGGTGATTTGTAAGAATCCCACAGGGAATCGAATTTGATTATACGGGAAAACAAGCTTGAAATTTTCCAATTCTAGTGTTTAGTAATGATACGTTTGTACCTATAATTCATTATAGGAACGTGATACTACAGTTATTCCCTATTTAGGCTTTGTCTTATAAAACGAATTTCTTACATAAGTGGACATGTGTTTTAATTAATTTTACTACGGTTTTTTTTACTTTTTAAAACAAAATGCCTGTCCCGCACAAAAATTTGTATGTTAATTTTATTTTAAACTTTCAACTAATTCAGGCGACATTGTAAACATCCCATTACTCTTGTACCAGGCTTTCATAAATAATCAGGAGTCCCATTTTTCACTACCAAAAATTGCCGTCCCCTCACAGGTGGGCCGGCTAAGTCCCGCAACACTGTCATCATTTAAGCCGCACATTAGTGAAACTTGCGTCGTTTGAACCAACACCTGGGGACCGCGACACACTACTCGATATTTTACTACCGGAATAAACTGCCCGGCAAAATGTAAATTTCGAGTTTGGGCTGCGTCGGCGATACATATTTCAATTTGGAATTCTGAGCGCTGTTTTGCATGTGTTGTGTGTAAGAATGTAATATAAGGATTGAGTCTTGTTATTTGACTAATGTTATATTTTGAATAAAGTTTTAGTTTTAACGGTTAGTAACTTTATTAAAGAATGCCACTTTTAAATAATATACCGGTCTTTGATGCCGATAAAAGTAAATGGCGTGGCACTAGAGATAATACCCACTTAGATAATGAACATATTAAAAGGCGTTAGACAATAAATGGAAATAAGGATGGGTGATAACAAAATGTTATTTTTTTAATAAAATAAGTACGAAAGCTTACTACGGTGTTTTGATTGACCAATCGCACGATTCCTTCCACGGAACTTTATGGACCGATAGTTAAATCGATTGTATGTTCGTCTTTTAACTTTTTGTCTTGCGACTGCTACTTCCATATTCGATTTCGATTTCGTTATTTAACATTTTACAAATAAATCGTAACGTCATTGCACATCATGGTTTAATTTCGATCCGAGACTCCCAAAGTCCTTGGATTTTCTTAGGAGAATACCGATTTCCAGCCTCATTTGGTTAGATTGGAAGCCAACGCCATGACAGTTAATAAAATTCTAGAATGGTAATCTTAGTAACACAAAATACAATATCATTCGAATGAACGTTCATTGCAGTATCTAATATCTGTTTCTGTGTATCTCAAAGAACGACATATTGTGCATATATCCATAGCACGAGCCAGTATCGTGGAACGAACGATTTGAACACAAAGATGTAAACGAGCCGCAACTAAACGCGCGTCAAGGAGCGTTTTAGCTAAATTTAGCTTAATGCGAAGACATAACCAAGTGACGCGTTATCCGAATCGCGAACTATCGATCTGCGCTCTACCTGAAACCTAAAGGACTCCCTAAAAGCCTTTCTGTTTGTACAATTCAGTTGGCAGCTCCCGAATAATCGCAAGCCTTCGAGACTCCATTCAAACGCAATGACACTTGTTAGTCTAGATGTTGAACTACAATATTAATGAACTACTTTACTCTTAACTAAGATACTGTTGTTTCAAAGACATTGAAAAATAGCTGTTTAAGTTTTTTGACATCCCTCCGAAGTTAGCGCACTTATCTACCAAGGTGTGGTAGCGCAGATAGTCATTAAGGTGTTCAACTTAGACCAGTCTATTTATCAGGCATCGACAATTGTTACACCTCTGCGAAAACTACTTTTAATGAATGGACCAGGGACCAAATTAGTATCATTAGACGACAAACAAAACACAGTAAGCAAAATAAAACAAATCTGCTACTTACGCAGTTGTAAATGAATGAAATCTACTTGAACTTTCTCTAACAACACCCACGTACCTGTAAACAAAATAAATTTTGTTTATTAATATTGATGACCGTTTGTATTACGCAAGTTTCAAATTTTCATTTTCATTTGCCCGTGAGCATCACAAAAATGATCGGTATAGACCACTACTAAATTAAAATGCAAAAAAGTTTAGAAAAGCGAATTTAATTAAAGTTATTCGAAAACCGAAACAACATTCCAAATTCAAACGTTAGCTACGTTCGGAAACAAACCAATAGCGGGGCGCTGGCGAACCACGAGCGCGCCAGTTAATCGCCGCCAACTAGTGGGTAATCCTTTCGAGTGGTGTGCATATAACGAGTGCATTCCAACCCGTGCCGCGTTCCAAACGCACGGCATACAGTGAAATTGCGGCACTCGCCGACTCAAAGCGATGACGGGGCCGTATCATTGCATGATGTGCATCAGTAGGCAGTGTGTATGTGCGTGTGAGTGACGTATACTAATTCGCCTGTTTGCAAACACTGGCTTCTTTCTAGAACATTTTCGTAATGACACTGATGGATGATAATGTAGCCGCGAAATATACAATCTTCAGCTTAAAAATTGGCTTTACCATTAGCTCTTACGGTCTGTGATTTACAGACTGTCGATAACCTGGCACGACTTTCTTCCAAGTTTTATAGCCAATGTTAACTATGCCAACCCAGTCTCAAATTCAAGCAAGTTCCTTGAGCGAAATGGCGGGTGCAATTCACAACTTTCACCAAGTACCTACAACGACAGTTAAAAGTGAGTCGCTTTGTTAGTTTGTGGCCTTTTCTTGAGCTCGGAGCTAACTTCACGCTTGAAAAAGCTGGACGTTTCGAATAGTAAATAAATGCAGCATCAGTGAGATGTACTGAATGGGAGGCAGCGAGGTGCGCCGGCGCCGCGTGCATTGCCCTCGCGCAGCCCCGCACCCCGCCCCACGCGGTGGTACAAACGCGACTGACTGCATTCCGCCGCGCTTCCTGACCAGGGCAAGTGCAGCGGCATTACGCTGCAAGTACATACCGCGCCCCCCGGCACCGCGGTGCCGCACCCCCGCACACACCCGCCTAGGTTACCAAGAAGAAACGAACACAAAGGAACACCAAAGCAACTCCCGACGTTTCGTATACGCAATCACGTAATTCGATAAAGATGTCTGATCAATGGCATCGTCTTTTGATGTATAGTAGCAAAGAACCTTTGCCCCTTTTAAAATAATCATAAAATCTAATATTAAAAGAAAAATAAAAGAACTCCGCGCCCGTTACTCGCCTTCGCTGAGTAAGCCCTTTGTAATCTAATGCATTAAGATTATTAGGTTGTTCTGACATCATCTTATTTCTTTAAAATTTACCGGTCTTTTATGTAAAATGACTTTCTTGCGCAAACATTTACTTTATGTTCGGTACATGGACCTGAATCATCACTTCGGTTACAGAATTCGTCAACATTATTTGTAAAGTTAAATCGCAACATGAATTCCTAAATTTCGATGTAGGCGGGAATTAAAACCGGAACGGGGAACTCACAGACGTAGATTTGAATCGTGCACTCAAAACGGTCATACGTACTTAGCGCGTTCGATATAAGATACTCTGCCCGACCAGTAGGAGGCAAAGCAAAAAGTATAGAAACACTCGGTAATAGTCCGCCTGCTGAAAGCGTTTTCCATGAGGCTTTTAAGCGCTTATCTTGGGAATGATAGCCGCGGCCGGACGCTGAAAGGCTGTGACGGCAATTTGCTTACATTAGGACATGCCCCGTTTCACCATTGGGCAACGCGATGAAAGCCAATATTTTTTATGCTGCAATTCGTATTTCACATTTTTTTATTAATACATCTCTCATGCATTTACAGTGTGGGCTATTGATTCGAAGCGCAGTCAGCTATGAAGTTGAAAGTGATTCAGTTACATACAGTTGGGAATGCTACTGTATTGTAGCAGTATGTGCAGCTAACCCGGGTATTAAATTGTATTTAGAAACAATCGTCGAACATAGTTCTCTTCGTAACTATGTGTGAATTTTATTTTTAACGTCGTAACGAAGCGGAAACTGCCAGTAAATTAGTGCGAGTGAAATAAAGAAGTATATATGAGCAAACGTTTATTTCTTAACAAGCTTTGTTAACCTCTGGGGTTAGAGACGTCGTTAATTTTTACAAAGTGTTTCGTAATTACCGCTTTCAATACAATGTCACGTTAGCGGCGTATTTTTATAAATTGCTCACTTGCTGATTAAAAAGACCTGTACCAGCTAAGACTGAATCAAAAGTTTATCTTCTATATATAGCAAGGATTATAATGTAATGTTAGTTAGTGGTTGTACGAAAGGAGTGCGGTGTCCGTAAGCCGTGTTTGTTTTCCGCGGCTATTTCTGGACAGCCCGCGCCATTGTTCCAAGAGTTATAGCCGCTCACGAGAAGGTTAAACAACAAAACTATCGCTTCACACGAGAAAATGAAAGTTAAAATATTGTACAAAACCAATATTTTATGTTTTGGACGATTTATATAAAATTGTTGGGGAAAATTGCGAAGTATTTGCGCCATACCTTCCGCTATGCCCGTATTCACTTCGCGTAAATGTTATAAATACGTGTTTGACCGCAATTTCGCGAGATGTTTTCGTTTAAAATTGCATTTAGATATTATAATGAAAGCAAAATAAACGGTGCGTCAGATTTTATAATATTGTTTGTACTGGCTCGAGTGGCGGACTTCGTTATGCACAATTCAGTGGATGTTAAATGGTGTCCTTTCTTTCATGGCAAAGAAGTGTATAAAGCATTTTATTTACCAGTGGATACTAAACGCATCTGAGTTAAATATTTTTATACGCATGTACGACGTAGTTAGGTATGTATTAAAATATATATTTGTCTCTTTATCATCATAATATATTTATTTTTATTATTAATTTATTTAGACTTAACTCATTCTAACTTACTTGATTACTTTTTCCTCAAAGAAAATATATCGTAAATTTTTCCTAAACTTTATTTTTAGTTTTTAGGTATAAGGTACCTATCTACTAAATTAAAAGGTTGCAAGCTTTTACAGATTTTGTCAGGAGGTTAATAAGTGGTTTGTAGATAACAAATATTTTCATACAGCAAGAAAGAAAGAAACCCCTTTATCATAGAATGTTTAGAGTATTATCCAAGACTCGAAAGTATTGAGACACTTTTATTCTCGGTATGTACGGACTAAAATCATATTTTTATTACGATAATATAGTTTTTTACCAACATAAATGCGACCACATATTAATACAAACAAGTCACAACCACAGCAACCCAATAATTACTTTCGTTGCAAAGTAAAATGGCTCCAAATAACCGAAATATTGCGAGCAGTGCATACGCAAATTTTTACTCGCCCACTATAGTTCCGATTCGATACCGTCCAATAGTTTTCATATCCAGATCGTTATTGCTCCAACGTAAACAAATATTGTCGTTAATGGTTCGAATATTTGAATTTTTACATACGTTTTTCTTTGATATATAATCCAGGTAAAAATAAAAAACTAGATAAGTCTAGTCTTTTATTTTCACCTGGATTATACAATATGTTACGTTTTACCGTAGAAAATCCTTGTCAGTACCTAATTCTTACTACATTCTTGTGCTAACATATAAATCCATATGAAGCTACTTTGACACTTACAACAATATTCACAATAATTTCCAGTAATTCATTCTATTAAACATATTAAAGAGTGCGAGATAATCATTTACAAAATCATTTTATTAAGATGTATCGCACAAACATATAAATTATGAAACACTTTTAAAATAATTTATGCTTTTAAGTTCTCAAGGATGGAACAAGAAATTCCTTTATAATCCGAACAACTTATCTACGAAAACAGATCCTAATTTGATGTAAAAAATACTTCAAACTATTGTTTTAGCAGCCACGAGTGTTGAAAAAGTTTGGGCTCCCTTCGGGGAGAAAGTTTCAATCCTTTATTAGATGTTTAAGAAATAGAGTTCATAGTTTTTTACCCTCAAGAGGTCCACTCCATCGTATACTAATGGATAAGTCATAGTTTTCTAACGTATAAATAAAATAGACGAACAAAGTAGAAGATTATGTAAACTAAGTAAATAGTTTTGATACACTGTTTTAAGCAAAGTTTGTTGACAATGAAAATGTTTAGTATGAAAAAGGATAGAAAGAAAAATATTTTTTTCTTTCGTTATCTACGTCGCTATTCATTGTTATTTACGTGATGATAAAAAATATAAAAAATGTATATTAAATTTATGAATAACTTTTTGTCCCGTAAAATCTCAAAATCTTGTCTTATGCTGCTACTCGTTTGCGTTATGTGTGAAACTATGACTATGTCAGTTGCGCTTGCTTTGCAGACCCACTGATTTAAGGTGAATCATTTTTTTCTGCCAGTCAGTGTTTGAGTTTACAAATAGATTAGGTAGTTTAAAGTGCTTGGTTGGTCTTTCTTTTAAATTTAATTTTCCATAAAATATGTTTAATTCAAGAGCCCCACATTAGCAAAAAAATATTATTATCTTAAGTAGCAACCCTTAAGATCGCCAGTTTGTAAGTCATCAGTCATATAGGTTAGGAAACACTAGGTTATTTACTGGACGAAGTGGTGGTTGTGGCTCATCAGCTCATTTGCGGACGTCGAGATTTATTTTAAATCCCTCTTTTTTTAAAGTAATGTATAGTGGTGAGATTCAAATCGAACTTCAAGTTAAATTAATCCGACAACGATTTCAACTACTAATACTTAATTTGCAACTTTGACCAGACCTACCTCGTTTCTTTTGTCTATTTTTAATTTTTGTTTCTGGGCCATCTTCAACCACTGCTTGTAATTAAAAATTTCTAGTGCTTCTTTAACCATCTCTTTACAACGTTTTAAGAGCCTAAAGAGAGGCTCTATTTTTGAGACAATAATGGAAAAGACTGTTCAGGTAGTAAAAAAGAGTTAATAAGCTTACGAACAGCCTTTTATTTACATTGGCTTCCTATTTCTTTTCATTAGCTGCATCATAAAGGAATTGCTTTTTGTAATCTGCCGTTTATATTTTATGTTAAAGACATTACAGTTTTTGTACCCTTGGGGCATTTGGTATAGTACCTGAAACAATTTTTCAGTGAAAAAAAGCTTTTTGTCTTGGAAAATTATATTCATATTAATTCCGTTCAGGGGATTATTTATAAATTAATAAATAATGCCCTGAACGGAAATAAAATTTTCTTTAAAAAGAATTCCATCACAAAAAAAGTCTATAATGTTTTGTCCCCGAATGTAGGTGGTACATATATGGGTTCCCTTTAATTATATGATCTGATTAGTTTTCTTTTGCCAGCTAAACCTACTGGTATAAGTTATTATACTTAGTGAACCGTTTACGTTACGTTTATGTGTACTGTTTTAACACATCCCATATCAAATGAGATCATCAAAACCATGATTAAGTTAAAACATTTGTGATATCTGAAAACGTTTTGCTTGAGAAACGTACCTAGATACGTTACATTTTATCACAATGTTTGTTTGTTTGCTGCAACTTGTAAGATTTCTAGTTCGACAGCTTCAGTTTGGTCCCTTAAGACATTATATACAAATCCAGGAGACGTGGCGAACGAAACTAAAAGAATTCTGTCGCAGCATGGCGCCGCGCAAACTTTACACTAGGTATTTATGTAACGACGGTACGTAATGCCGCGTACGATTTTGACATATTGCTTTGCAAAGTGTAAGCTTCAAAGCTTTGTCGCCGACTGTACCTAGGACCATAATAAACAGCGCAACAAAACATGAACGCGATTGTATCAGTTCTCACGGCAAAAACAAACAAATTATAACTATTACCGCGGCGGGTTGAATATTGCCCGATATTAATATTTCCAGCGAGGACGAGGGTTTTATTCAGCGAAATTGCAGTTAGAAAGATCCTATTAATGAACGTCCCGGACTCCTTTGTCCGGCGCCGGGGCATTTCCTGCACAATCGCCCTGACACCAAGTAATTAGGGAGAAAAATTCGTTACCCTGATGTCTAGTACAGTGTTTCAGTTTTGTGGTGAAATATTTTTGAAAAGTCGTCGTGGGATTTGTACTATCGTTTCAACATTGCAAAGATTTTTAAAACAGAATGATCAAATGCTTAAAATACATTCCGGTTATCAGTTTCAATTAAGATACTCACGAATAAGTATCATGATATAAACCACAAGGGATAAAAGTGCTCGTAGAGTGATTATAAAACACCCTAAATGAAACGTTTGCTTATAATTACTTATAAATAGTCTGTGAAATCATTGCCAATATAGATGTATGGAATAATGACAAAAGAGTATCTACTAATAGTTCGGAGACTAGTTTTTTAGCGCAGACACTTGGATCTATGGCCGTTCCGGTTTGTAAGTCGGCACGACGACCTTATATTATTTATGGGCTGGTCCAAATTGTCGGCGATAGCGAAAAACTCTGTAATAAAATGAAAAAAATAATAATAATATAGGCTCTAAGTTCTATATTAAAATTACGTAGGTGCTTAAAAAAACGACGACTTGTCTCGTATGTAGGTAATTTTAAAAGCATATATTTATACAGCTGAAAGCACCAAGTATTCGGACTATTTAAATACAGATGTTTAGTTATCAAACTGTTTAAACTTATTTAGGATCATTAACCAATTAGTTACATGGTCTAATCGCGGTTACATATGAACATACACAATATGGATATTTTGTTCGAGTATTTATAGAATAAAATAAATTGAAGAAGAAGACTAATAATTATATGGACTTGCTGCAGCACGCGAATATGTTTCCATTAAAAATTATACCTACTATTTGTATGACACTTCAGGAGTTAAAACTTCGAAAATAATTTTCATCGCATTTACTTAAGTACTGCCTTTTAGGTTTTACGGTGATGGTTTTTTCAATGATTGAAATTTACCTCTAAATTTTATATAAAAAACATTACAAAAATACCTAGAACTCACAAATGATTGAATTAGTTTTTTGACCAATTTTGGTAGGAGGGCTAACATATAACCAATTTTGATTCACAGCTTCACCTTGCTAGGTATACATTGCTAATAATTGGCGAGTTTCGAGTCTATAATCGCTGATCGCTTCTGATCTAAGCAAGGTGTAATTATTATACAAATTTTCTCAACACTCATGGTGACGCAACAGGGCCCCTCGGAGTGTACGGGCGTTTTTATATGTGATTATAAAATGACCAGTCTGTAGCCCCAAAGATTTTTTATATTCACTAATAAATACATGATTTGTAGTCTGATAACGTAAAAATTCTGAATGAAGTAATTGTTTTGCTTTTGTTTTGTGATATTAAATTTAAGCAGCGATAATAAGCGATATGACCATAGAATGCCGAGTTCGAATCGCAGACACGCATCTCTGACTTATTGAAGTCATGTGCGTATTAACTGTCACGCGCTTATATGGCGAAAGAAAACATCATGAGGAAACCTGCATGCCTGAGAGATTTCCTTGGCGGCGTGTGAAGTCTGCCAACGTGGTGGACTATAGCCTAATCTCTCTCATTCTGAGAGGAGACCCGTACCCAGAAGTAGGATAATGTAATGGGTGTTACAATGGGCAGTGTTATCGCTAAGCGATCTCTCAGACAACCTACGGATTGACTCAAGAGAGGAGATCTGTGCCCAGACGGGTTGATGAAATACTAAAAGACTTTCAAAAAAAACAAATTATATCAATTATTGGCGTAAAAACTTAAGTCTTTCGGTAAAGTGAGTTAATTTGACTAATTGGACTGTGTAAAATATTGCAAGTGACCAAAGTTATTTCCTCGTAGGTTTAATTGGTACCGAGCGACGCGGAAAATTCGCAGTGCACACAAAAGTCGCCTGAAAGTGTGAAAACTAGTTTCATCGTTTTTAAAAACTGTTTATGAAGAGGCTTAACGAACGCGGCGGCACGCACGCGCAGCGAAAGAATAACAAATACGCCCACCGCCGCCCTAGCTGTAAATAGTTCGTGGCCATTGTTTAATGCGTTTGGTTTACTTTATACCTAATTGAATTTGAGAAAAAAAAATACTGAAAATTGTAGAATTTAGAGGGAAATTGTAAGGTATAGTTTTAGTGTAGGTGAGAACCTGTTAGAATTATATCATTTTTTGTTTTTAAAGTAGGTGTATTTGTTTTTTCGCAGAAGTTTCCTTACTATCTTATGTATACTTGTTACGTTACTTTAAGGCCAATTTCACTATTTATAAGAATAATAATTAGTAGGTTACCCAAATAGTATCTACGGTATTTTGGACATGCTTTTTGTATTTAAAATTTCATGGTTTCATACATCGCGAAAATGATTGTTACATTGTAAAATCTGTCATGAAAAACCGCCATTACCGAAACAAATATTTTTATTAGGTATCATTTTATTTTACGTAAAAAGCTGTTTTAGGGCAGCCATAGTATTATTACGCCTATTCCAAGTTTATGCATGATATAAACACGCCAACGAGCCAAATGTGGAAATTTCATTATGACCATGATAATTTCGCCGGCGACCCTGCACGAAGGTTTTAATAGCTTTAAAAGAAAAGCACGTCACGGATCGCGGAGATATTTCGCTACACGACATTATTGCATTTTTGCTCACGGAACACCTGAAATTTATTAATTAATTTAAAAGCCATTATCACTACCGCTTTGTAGCGTCTGGAGCATGCGAACAACTAATTTGTTATTGTCAAACATCAGGAGAAAATCATTGTTAACAAATAGTGCCGGTGAAACTGTGAAAACACGGTCACACTACGTTAAATCACACTGCATAACGTGACAGAATCCGTTCTTTGCATCAATCACTAATTGATTGGTGAATTGGAATTAATACACTCATTAGATGTATGAATGCAATTAGGTGCATAGTTGTATAGCAAATACCGTTTCGCGCGGTCGCACAGTGCGAGCGACTTTCAAACGAAATTGCGGAGAAACTGATATAATAGTGCAGTCAGACCACGCGATGTGCCGCAAGTAGTTATAATATGATTTATTATTAACTGCAATATTCTGTAATTGATTAAAAATATCTATCCACCTGAAAAACCTATCGGGATAGCACTATTTAGCTAATTCAAGAAAGTTTTTGTTTGAAGAATTATTTTAAATTCCGATTTTTACTACAATTCAATAGCAAGCTATACAGGGTGTCGATTTAGTTGAGTTTTAGATGTGCACGCATTATAAGATTGATTCACCCGTAGCGAACGGAACCTATACCCTATTTTTAAACATATATACCTACATCTTCGTAGACAAAAGTAGACGGACTTTTTATTTAGACATGAACCTATGAAAAGTTGTCTTTTTCCACATATAAGTTATGGATGTCATAGAGAAACTTAGCCAGTACCTATGACGAGTTGAATCATTCCTTTATATGGTGCAGGTGGTTTAATAGGCATCCTGTATTGCGGATTCATGAAGGGCAGAGAAGTTGGTGTCTTCTTTCTCTAACTTACACATTTTTTTTCATCATTTTATTCAGACTGCCTCATTAGCCAAGTGGTCCTGAGCACGACTGCTACGCTAGAGGTCCTGGGTTCGATTCCCAGGTCGAGCAAAGTGTTATTGGGTTTTTATATGAAATTCCCAGTAGCAGCTCGGAGTTAAGAATTTGTGCCCGGTTAATGGCAATAGGCTCGCCCCCTATTACATGGGACCTAAACATACCGGCGAACTGTGGGTGTACATTAGTACGCCTCTGCCTAACCCTTCGGGGAATACAGGCGTGATGGTATGTTATGTTATTTTATTTAGAGATATATATAACGTAAGCACAGAAACTTAAGAAGATGGAGGTCAGAATTTTAATGTCTGATTCCAGAATCGTAACTTAACTATTAAGTATTTTATTATAGTGAAGCTGAGTTACTAGTTTTATGTTTTTGGTATCTATGTTAACTGCAGTTCACGTAGGATTATCTTCTCACACGAATTGCTGGCGAGTCCAAGCTTAGAAATACTAAGTTAGATAACGTCTCCGGATACTTAGTTGTTGACAGTATACCTAAAATTGTAAGTAATAAATAGATAATAATTTATAGACTTTCATAAAAAACAACTGTATAAGGTTTTAATTGAGTTTGATGATCCAAAAATACATATAATTTAATTAATTTAACAAAAACCGTTAGGTACATTTTTTTAAACAATCTTCAGACGTGTAAACCTAGGTATTTCTTGTATGGGGTATCCCGTTATCTAGACACCAGACTTCCTTGAAGAAATTTAGCATGCTAATGGTCCCTGATTCTTTAGAAACATTCGCGAGCCGTTACTTATATGGTCGCAACTCTGAATATTGACGGACGTGACGAAAATTCAAACGATTTCATTCAAATGAATATTAGTATCGATTTGACGACCCATATCCCGTAATTCAAACGTGACAGTTAAAATACTTGGAAATGTACAGAATGCTGAAATACCTATCTACCTTTTTATTGGTTTAAGAGTGTGATACCCTTATTTTCATAATTTAACTTTAATGACACGTCTTACTCTTGTATAAATTATAGGGTATATTTTTCTACCTCTATGAATATAAATATTTTGAATTTATCAAGTTTATTTTAAATCTCCAATCGTCGCTACGAAAAAGTTCGAGTGTCGTTTTGATTAATATTCAAAATCAAAGAAAATCGGGGAGCTAGTCGACTGTAGAGCGGGCGAATCAGATTTGCGCGCAAGTATTAAAATAACATAAACACACCTTTGACGGGTGGTCTTAATGAGAAAAGTTTGATACGACTTCCATTTAAGTCAAACTTCTGTCATCAGTGTTTACTTTCCTAGGCAGGGCGCGGGCAGGGCGCGGCCAGCGGCGGTACCTCTGCTACCTCGGAAACGAGATAAGAAATCTCAATCGAAACGTAAACAAAACTTGATTTTGTTATAGACGGTAGACGACCGCTCTGTTCGATTTCCGCCTTTCCTAACTCCTGTTGGAATTGCATTCCAAATTGTGTTAAAAGTTTACATTGACGAAGTTCGTTGTCGGCACGAGTTAAAACATTGTTTTGGTTTAGAATAACAAACTCGGATCAGCTGAAGGAAAAACGCTTTCAAGATTTCCTGTTAACTGTTCATACAAATTAAAAGATTTGTGTTACAGCGTGATCTGGCAAAAATAACATAGCAATACATAATTTCGCACCCACAACTAAAAGTATATTCAACTTCTGTTGCTTGGCGTGTGTTGAAGATTTTATTACGTTACTTGTTCAACTCAAACATAACACTTCAAGTGTGAAATAAAACAGTAATTAAAGTTTAAAGACTCCTGTATGTTAAAAACAGTTTCAAGTGCCAAAACTAGATCAATTAATTTCAATATTCCCAAAGGATCAATATAGCCGAAGTTAAATTCACAGCGGAGACGTTAATATGCTTAACTTATGCGTGCGAACTTCTACTTCTCTAGTTACGATCGAAGTTAAGTTGTAGTTAGTGCGCCTATCTGAAAGTGTCGCTGTTAGACAATGTTACGCAATAAATATAATTGTTATTTATTTGTCGTGTGAAGTTTTGATCGGTGCGATACTCGTGCCACATTCATGGCATGGAAGGCGCGATTGTATCGCTATACATTAGTCGGCGGCCCGAGAGAGTTATTATCAGATCCGTATGTTCGCAACTTTGCAGCGTTGTGCTCTCTACTCGTAGAAACTTATCGGTCGAGTGCTCACGGCGGCGTTGCCAGATAAGCGGGAAACGGTGCGCGTGCGGACTTACCATGTTAGAGAGCAGCAGCCGTTGGTGTTTAGCGACTTGAGGATCTAGGGCTTGGAGCGGGAGAGCAAGGGGCAACGGGAGAGGCAGCGGCAGTGGGAGCGGGTGCGGGTGCGGTGCCGGCTGCAGGATCAGCGGCGGGCAGCAGGCGCACGGCGTCACGTAGGACACGCACCCGAGCTGCGGCGGGAACAGCGTGCCGGCGGCCTCCTCGAGGCCTCGCACACGTCTCTCACGACCGCATCCGCGGCCGACCTCCAACCGTCCGACGGCCACGCGCGCCGCCGACTTCCCGACACGACCGAGGTGCCCGACCACCGGCTTGTCCGAAGCGCGGTCGCTTCGAAATTAATTTCAACTTAACGCGGGAACTCCACAAGTTCTCGAGCGTGGCGCGAAGTGCGTTGGAAAGTGTACAAACTCGAGTTGTTTTAGTTGAGGAAGGGCCGGGTCGCCGCGAGGGAGCGGAAAACTGAGCGTTCGGGAGAAGCGAGAAACGTCGCGCAGGGCTCGCGAGAGTGTGGAGAGAGTGGCGTCGTGCGCGGAGCACAAGTCGCCAGGCCGGCGTGTGGCGGTGGACTGAGCGGCGAGGCAGGTGCGCCGCGTCGCGCGGAGGGCGCTGGGGGCGGGCCCACCTGATTCACCTGGGCGCCTGCGCCGCGCGAGCTCAGCCTCCGCGGTACACACACCGACATCGACACCGACACATCAACGATACTCTTTCCAAGCCCAACACTAACAGAAACATTGCACTATCACCCGTCATTATGCAGCCACTTTTTATCGTGACATAATATGATTAGCTTTATCATTTTTCAGTTTATTAACAGTATTAATAATTAAGCAGACATTAAAAACAAATAATTGAATTAATACCATTTTTTCAGAATAACGGTAACAATATGAAGTAAATTGAAAAAAAAAACAGGAATTTTTCAGGCTGGTCTAATCTACCTGCCTGAAAACGTGCAGGTAGGTACTCTACATAAACCAAAATATTAAGACTATTCAGATAACTATATAAAGAAAATGAGCATAATAAAATAAATTGGCGACTCGACGACTCGCAAATAAGAGGCATTATCTTGCGGAAATCTCTAGCAGGATAACTGGGATAAATCGCATTGATCTCCGAGGTCCGGCTTTCGTTAGAGGACATCTGAAGAGGCGCGGTGTAAGCCCGTTGTACACGCTCAGAAGGGATTAGGCACCTTTTAACGTCGAACACCATTTACTTTGAGGATCTTTTCTTTCGAGACAGATTACGCTCTCGTTAGTGGCCAATGAGTAAACACAACGGATTTGGACGCACACACGCTGTTGGCACGTCGAATGAGTGCGATGCCGAGAATCTTAAACACGTGATTATCAGATGAGCTGTAACGCGTATAAACTCTATAGTACGGGTGATTAATCGTGTCGGTGAAATGGGACTGATTGTAAATTAAGATGAAGAAAAGTATGATGAAAATTAATTTATATCTGATCTACTAGGTATAGTTACCTAATATTATTCCATAGCCTGACTCTTCTTAGCATTTCCACAGTGAAGCAGATATCTATACTCTATATACTAATATATAAAGCTGAAGATTTTGTTTGTTTGTTTGTTTGTTTGCTTGAACGCGCTAATCTCAGGAACTACTGGTCCGATTTGAAAAATTATTTCAGTGTTAGATACACTATTTATTGAGGAAGGCTATAGGCTATATATCATCACGCTACGCGGACGAAGTCGCGGGCAGAAGCTAGTTAAATATATCACAACTTCACATTTTGGGTTATAGCTCTCAAATACACTGGACAACTTTTTTTTTCAGACCATTCTATACCAAGTTTTTAAACATATGTGAATTCTTCGAATAATCTTCAGATGAGTAACTAAGTCGAGACTATAATCTTGTTAGGTAAGCACAGATTTCATAAAGAAATATAGAGCTTATACATAATACTTAGCTAAGTACTGTTTATTACCTACTTATATTCAATTTCAAGTAGAAGCTTTAATATTGTTTGAATTATTTCATTCTTTGTGTTTAGTTACTAATGAAGATGGATATTCTCTTTGATACCTTGAAATATTACATAGGGAATAGGGATTGCTAACTTGTATTAGTCGAAGCTGAAAATAAAGCAAAAAATGGCTCTAATGGTATGTTTTTTTATTTATGTCGGTGAATAAGTAGACAAGCCACCTGGTAGTAAATAGGAGAACAAGTGCCCATGGACGGCATCAGGCAATCTACAGTCCGTAGGGACACAGTGTAGACTGCCCGAGCTGCAAAAACCGAGAGGAAGGTTCACACGCGCATAAGTCGATACACAACCCCAGGTGCTCAGACTCCAAGTAACCAAAAATCTGATGAACTTTTTGTATGGAGAAATAATGAGACACTGTTTAACGGGTGTCTAAGCTTTTGTACAAGGAGTACCTACCGTATAAATTTCAAGTTTTCAAGAAATTTCAAGATCCGTTCAGCCGTTCTGGCGTCAAAGAGTAACAAACATCCATCCATCCATCCTCACAAACATTCGCATTTATAATATTAGTAGGATTTAGCAGGCGATAGTGAAGACCGTAATTTTATAAACTAGAGACCCGCCCGCGGTTTCACCCGCATTGCTCTGTTACTAAGAGTCGTAACGTGATATTAAATAGATTCAAACATTCCTCATAAATCACTCCGTACATTATTGAAAACCGCATAAAAATCCGATCAGTAATTTTTGAGTTAATCGCGAACAGACAAACGCGGCGGGGGACTTTATTTTAGAATAGGTAAGGATGCGAAAGTAACCCCTGTCGGTTCAACTGTTCGTCTGGGAACTTTTCAGGCGTTAACCACTGAACAGATTTCGATATAATCTAGCGATGAGAATATAGCTTTGGTTCTAAACTACTATAGGGTGCGATTGAAACGTCTAACTACAGCTATGTAGTTTAGTACATAGGTTCTAGAATCTTGCAATTTTTGCGTGATTGAGTAATATCTAGAATCTAGATATTACTCAATCACGCAAAAATGTTTAAACAGATTTCGATGAAAATTGGCTCATAGATAGGATATAGCCTGGACTAACATAGAATATCCAGATTCCGAAGTCCAAGCAGAGGACTTCGCGGGTAGAAACTAGTAAAAAAAAAAACAGAACGACGGGCTGACGAAAAATGTTGTAGTAATTTGAGGCTGTGATATTTTCTGATAGGTTTAAAGCACTGTGTTATTAATTAATTGTTGTGTGAAGGAATACAGATAAAAGCTATTTAGGTATGTTTTAAGACGCAACACAGGGAAGTTTGTTAACGACGATATTATAACAAGATCGTCACGAATTGATTAGACGATTAGTAAGTTGGTAACTACAAAGGGCACACTTCAAACGCACCTGTTTTTGATAGTATTAATTATTAATTCCGATCATCGGCGTAACAAGCGGAGGTAATTAGAGTATGTGGTAGCATGACAGGTTTTTGTTGATAGGTATAACCCGATGTTAATTCTGACGAACGGAGACTCGGGAATAAATTTATTGAAGCAAGATCGAATACCGAAGCAGATAAGTAATATTATGTCAAATGGGAGAGATTTTACAATAGCTTTTTTATATTGTATGGAGCATCTATACTATACCGACACACAGATTTCGCATACAGTACTCATAGGTATATCTACTTAGTGTGCGGCTAAACGCTCGGAGTTGGCGACTAATTTGCAGCCAACTTACTTCAGATTAATTCTTATATGCAGTCGCCGTTATGTGGCGTAGTGTTAGTCGCTATCTGTGCATAATGTGTACATTGCCTACTTGTAGTAGTTACTGCTTGAATTACAATATAATGTTCCATAAAAAAATTAAGTATTAAAAACTAGTGCCGTAATTTGACCGTGGGAGAGCCATGCTTGAATGGGCCAGCTACAACGGAGTGATACCACGGCCTCACAGAAAACCGACGTGGAACAACGCTTACGTTATTTTTCGCCGAGTGAGTGAGGATACCGGTGGCCCAAACCCTTTTAAAACGCCGAAAACTCACTTGCGACTCCTCTGGTGTTGCGGGTGTCCATGGGCGGCGGTAATCGCTTACCGTCAGGCGATCCGTAGACTGCTCGTTACCCCGATATGGCATAAAAAAGTGCAGGCGTGGTTCGGTTGTAGGCTTCATGGTTAAGGTTATTATGTAAAATTTGTCATAAACAACATGACCACGAATAAGGTCTAACCCGTAATATCTAAGCGATTATAATAACAATCATTCATTTTTCTCACTCGCACTTGACTGCTATTAACCTCGTAGCTAGTCATAATTTCCGCGTCTATCATGCAATATGTTTCTAACAACCTAAATATTTATCCCCACTTCGCAATGGCGCGTGTATGAATCACTGCGCATGTATGTGTGTAACTAGAAGGCATGTGAGTGCAAATTCCGCAGTTCAAAGTTAGGTTGTGCGCCCGCGCGGGCCCCGGTCGATGACCCTGCGCGCACGCCGCCAAGCCGTCTACGAGCTGTGTTATGTAACATGACCTTAACATTGGGCTGTGAGAACGAAACCTTATTTGTGGATTGTGACTGTGATCTATATTAGCGCTTATGGTGTTTTAAAACGTTTAGACAACAAGTGCAGTTATTCGATGAGCGAGCAAGAGACTGTGATGAGTAAACGTTTTATGACATTAGAAATTCTTTACGCAATTAATTTTACTTAAATGGGCAATTTGTTTGCTTAATGTGAATGGTTTCTTTTAGAACGAAGATATTAAAAGAAAGAATTTTGTGTTTTATTCTTAATTTAATTACCTTCACGGGCTCATTTAGTTATTAAGTGTAGACAGTTATTTATGACTAGCAATCATTTAATTTTTGTTTAGGTCTTTGCTTATTTACTTATTTTCATTTTAGGCTATAAACTATGAATTCAATCATACTGTTTTATAACCGAGAAGGTACCTACCCAGGTAATTTTAATTTAATTTACTTGATTATAAATTACTTATGAGCTAAGTAATTTTTGTTAGGAATTTGTAACCTAGAAAAATTTTTTTTTTATTTCAGCACTTCTACGGCAATGAAAATGGACTGCAGCCTTCGGAACTTAATCTAGCCTAATTAATTCAGTGCATAATTAAGAAGTAGGTAGTAACTGAAAACTGTATAGGTATTTGAGACCAATTTGTAAATATGATAGTCGGTATTATAAATCAATTACTGAATGGTTTCCGATCTGTATAAATCTATGTAACAAAGGATATTGATAGATGTACCTACTTCCTTTTTTTATCAGAGTAAAAAATGGAACCGTCTAAGTTAGAGTAGGTACTTCTTCATAAATACCTATTTATCATAGCCAAGTTGTCCTGAGCGCGACTGCTACGCTAGAGGTCCTAGGTTCGATTCCCTGGTCGAGCAAAGTGTTATTGGGTTTTTCTATGAAATTCTCAGTAGCAGCTCGGAGTTAGGAATTTGTGCCCGGTTAATGGCAATAGGCCCGCCCCCTATTACATGGGACCTAAACATACCGGCGAACTGTGGGTGTACATTATGTACGCCTCTGCCTAACCCTTCGGGGAATACAGGCGTGATGGTATGTAGGTATGTAATTTTCATAAATGAATGGAAACCAAGCTAACATCACTAGTGATGCGACACTGAAAACCGCGGCAACAACACGCACGAAAAAAATGCAAAATAACGGACGGAGAAAAGAAAACACGAAGCGAGCGCATCGTAATGCAAGTAAATCGTCCGTGGAATCCGAGAACAAAACTGAATAAATTGTTTTAATAAGGCATAAATTACTACAAAAAAATCGGTTCGATCACGCCGTTACGATGGCTGACCATGGCATTTACGCTTTGTTGGATACCATACATGGTGCGCTTAAAATGCACTTTTTGTATCGACTGAGCTGGTTTTTGCAGCGGCTTGCATCGCACACACAGTAATTTCCTATTACTACAGTTATGGCCTGTACATAACTGACTCGTGAGTATAATGGCCTTAAGCACGACTATAACACTAGAAATTCGATCGAGATAGTACCTATAATTGGTTAAAAAAAATTCACAGTAGCTGCTCAGAATGTGGTATTAGCAGTGATAGCATAGTGATATGACCATTGGACCGCCAAGTCAAAGGTCACGAATTCATCGAAGGCACGTACTTCTGACTTTTCGAAGTCATGTGCGTATTAATAGTTAATTATCACGCGCTTAAACGGTGATGGAAAACACCGTGAGGGATTTTCTCGACGGCGGGTGAAGTCCGCCAACCCGCATTAGGCAGCGTGGTGGACTATAGCCTAATCCCTCTCGTTCCTAGAGGAGAACCGTGCCCAGCAGCGGGACAGAATTATGGTGTGATTATGTAATGACAATAGGCTCGCCCCCTATTACATAGGACATAAATATACCTACCAGCGCGCTGTGGATATATTAGTACACCTCTACCTAACATTTTTTTATGGGATAGTGGGCAAACGAGCTTACGTGTGACGGATGACCTGGATGGCAAGCGATTATCGTCGTCCATGGACACCCGCAACACCAGAGGAGTCGCAAGTGCGTGCCCCGATATTTTTAAAGGGTTGGCCCTCCGGTATCCTCACTCACTCGGCGAAACACAACGTAAGTGTTGTTTCACGCCGGTTTTCTGTGAGGCCGTGGTCGAGCCGGCCCATTCATGCCGAAACATGGCTCTCCTACGGTACAATTCGGGGAATAGGCGTGATATTAGGTATGATACATTTACGGTGGATAGGCAGGGGCATAGTTTCGCTTAGCTGAAGCTCTTAGATTCAAAGTTCAATGCAAGAGACGCAGGTGTGATGTTGTAGTGAAGTTTTAACGATCAAAATGTTAGTTTTATGTTCACGCATCGAGGTTGCTTACTTCAACAACAGTTTGCTAAGAGCGCCTTAAGTTGTTCGGCTGAATTAAAATAAGATCAGGTGTTTATGTTGCTGAAACTTAGGGTATTTTGTATGATGATAGTATGTATATTTAAAGTACTTAGCGCCTATTCATAGGGGTGGATAAGTTGAATCAATTATATTCTACTGTCATACATGCCATCACGCCTGTACTTATTCCCTGAAGGGTTAATGTACGGGCAGAGGCGTGTTAATGTACGCCCATAGATCGCCGGTAAGTTTAGGCTCCATTTAAAGTAAGTAAAAGAGTAAAAAAAATTTTGGAAGTTTTACTTTTTGCTACAAGTTACTCTATTACATACACACAATGGAATATATGAGTGTGTATGGCGCACCCTAATATGTAATATGTAACTCACAAATTTTTTTTTGCATAGACCTGCAAGACAAAGGATAAGAATGAGCCAAAACAGATTTAACACAAGACTGCAGGCATATATCAAGTATTTTCTCTCGAATAATTCTTTGTATACGAACCCACTATCTCTTTAGGGAGTCGTACAGTGAAAATAAACGAGCGAAAAGCCTTGGTAAGGTTACTACTACTGGTAGAAACTCAGAAATAGCCTCTTGCCTCGCTCAAGGACGTCAGCATTTCACAGTGATACACACACAATAAATCATTGTTCCAACAAGTTAAATACGAAATGTTAACGTTTTGATACGAAAAGAAATGAGACTCAATAAAATAAAGTCTTCACTGATGAAGTGTTTTTTTTTTTTTTTTTTTTTTTAATGGGATAGGGGGGCAAACGAGCAAACGGATCACCTGATGGTAAGTGATAACCGCTGCCCATGGACACCCGCAACACCAGAGGAGTCGCAAGTGCGCTGCCCGCCTTTAAAAGGGTTTGGGCCTCCGGTAACCTCGACTCACTCGGCGAAACACAACTCCAATCACTCCGGTCGAGCCGGCCCATTCGTGCCGAAGCATGGCTCTCCCACGTGAAAAAAGTTACACAAAATAAAATTATGTGACAGTTTCTAAAGCATTAACGGTGGCCATTTTAATGACGTGTTTAAAAACCTCTGGTTCTAAAGAAAAATAATGACATCCTAAATATAAATACGAGATCTGTCGCCTACTAGGAGTTTACGTACGCGATAGTCGCTACCGTCTAGCGACAAACTACTTACAACATTTCTTAAGTGACCACTTCAGGCACTCCACTAGACCCTAGAGCCTTTATAGAGCATCATGCTCTATAAAGGCTCTGGTCTAGTGGACAATATGCGACAGCATCGCTAATAATAATTTTTGTATGCGATTTTATTCACAGGTCTATCGTTTACTTAACTCCACTGGTTGAGCTACATTTAATTATCCACGTAACGCTAACTACTGTCGAGCGTCCTGACAGGGCCAGTGAAGAAAGGTAATACTCGTTAGTAGTTCGTTATCATGGTAGTTAAATTAACTACACGGACGGACGTAGGCATAGCTTGTTATCATGCATTTATGTACGCATTGTGCGATATTGAAGCGCATTTGTGGATGGTGCTTCGGACAAAATCATTATAATTAATGAAAGCACAGCCACCGTGTATTAATCCACTCCCCATTTTGTGTACTGCAGTAGAGCATGTGATGCGACACACTAAAGCGAAAACAAAATTTCAACTGAATAAACCGAACATTTCTAATTATCTATTTTGAAATTCTTCGCTATTGTCATTAATTTGTTATTGGGTTCATTTTGAGTATCAGTATTGAGGATGGTAGGTTTTTTTGGTACCTATTACCTACTTATTTCTAGTGATGTGTTTATCCAAGAGCAAAATTCTGGACAGAAACCCATTAAGTAAGTATAAGATGGGTATATATTATTTAAACAAAGGATTGCAGAAGGCAAGTTGAATTGGCAATGCGCTCGTCACTTCTATAAGGGAACCAACAACCGCTAGAACAAACGAGTTCTCGAGTGCAGACCGCGACTAGACACACGTAGTGGACAAACCCGTCGGCCAGGTGGAGTGATGTCTTGCGGATGGCGGCTGAACACGAAAATCAGGCTTTATGGCGTTTACCAGGACGAATATAGGCTGATGTTGATATCTTTTGTTAGGTTCGCCGAGGGACTAAATTTTTTTATGGTCAAAGTAATCATCAACTTATACATCAACCACTTCTGGGCACTGGTCTTTCAAAGAACGAGAGGAGTTAGGCAATAGTGCACTACGCTAACCTACAGCGTTTTTGTCTTTGAGAACATCACTCAGGCGTGCAGATTTCCTCACGATGTTTTCCTTCACAGTTTAACGAGGGTGGTAACATTTAAGCGACGGTAGCCGGGTGGCGTCGGACTTGCGATCATTTGGTTGCCGGTTCGAAACTCACACATTGCACTACCGACGTGAACCCACTCGTAACACAAGCATTTAGCTTAGTACGAGGGGTTACCAAGGTTACTAGTAATGTGCGTCCCACAATGCTAGTAAGCTTTTTAAAAAATAAAATACGAACATGATTCCGAAAAGTCAGAGATGCGGAATAAAAAACTAAACACCTTTGAATTGCCCGTCTAACCGTTATACCACTAGGCTATCAATGTTTTATCCGAAATAACTCGGGATATATTGCAATGATGATAATAACGTCGATCCCACAAAACGTGAGGACATCACCCAGGATTAATACTGGTTGCAGATCCTTGATAATTTTCCTATATTTTACTACACTACTGCCATTCTACTACTACTACTACTGTCATTCATACTATAGTACATGACAGGATTTTAAACCAGCCCTTTTTAAAAATTACCTACTGGCGAAATATTTAAAATAATGACTCGTATACTGTTTCTCTAACGGAAAACAATAGCATTTAAATATCTTATTTACATTTTATCTAAAACACTTAGATAGGTAGGTACTGTGTGCAAAAAATTCGAAACATAAAACTTTCAAATAATTTTGCATAAAACTTTTAGTGACGCCGACGCGCGACGGGTTGATTTGATTTTTTATTCAAATTAAAAAGCAGGGTCATTTCATATCTCATAATATAATAACGTACATTCTAAGTACATAATGAGTTTAGACGCGGCATTATGTCGGCATACCTAGGTATAATTCATTTGGTGAAGCACTCATAAGCAGGCTCAAAATATTCTTTGTGGAGCTCCCGGGAAAGGGCTGTGCGGTTTCTAGTGTTGGGACCCTCCATAATAACGGTGCATTTTAGATATTTTCGAATAAAAATATAGAAGTGGGTATCTAATTTAAAGTCAACTAGAGAAACAATCCATGCTAATACTCGTATTATAAACGCTAAAGTAACTTGGTCTGTCTGTTACTTTTTGTCTGTTTGCGAGATAAGCCGCGGACAACAGCCATTTTTTTCAATATAAGACATGGCTATTAAAACTTAAATAGCTATATTTAAAACTTGAATATACTTATTTAAAGAAAAAAAGAAGCTTTACCTAAGAAATGGTAAAAAATAAACTCATTGTTTTAAGAAACAGTCGATAAGACCAATATTTTCCTATCCACACATGACAATCTCTACGCTTAAATGCATGTTTTGCAAAATTCATCGACATCGATAAAGCAAGTACCAACCTCCAACACTGCCTTTTGGCGTCAGGTCCAGATCAAATTAAAAACAGAATTTATTATAAGTATCATTAATTATTTAATGCAATACTGTATTCGCTAGCGTCGGGACGGCCTGACCGCACACCGTGTTTTTGCTACCAAATTTACAGGTACAAACGGAATAGGATATTTAGATTAACACTGTGAAGGGATGAACACAACGTAGTCAACGTAGGAAGGATAATTAGTTTCGCGCGTACAACAACACAATTACCTTTACACTTAAACCTGGTATCTATTTACATGAATTATAGCCACTTTATTTCAATCTCTAATGGGTCCGGCGGAGCAAAAACATAGTACCAAAATAAATCGTAATCCAAACAATATTTAATCAAATCATGTTATTATACGTATTGAGCTACCGATAATCTAAGTTCCGACCGTGCCATTTCGTCTACTAGGTACTACTAAACTGGAAATAAACCACCGGGAAAACATTCCAAATTTTGTAGTTATCAAGAAATGCATTAGGTTTACATTTATTTCCAGTGAAGTATTTTCGATGAAATAGTAGAGCAAGAACCTAGATAAACGCAATCGGAATCCGAATAATAAAACACTTTGATTAAATTGTGTTTGAATTACGATTTATTTTGGTATTAGATATCTACTTTTGTATTGGAAATGGTATCGGTCTGCTGGATTGAACTAATGATGTTCGATCGAATCTTTTACATATTGAAATTATTTCAAAACATAACATTGTTTGCTCTCTACAATACCGGTTTTCCATTTGATATTTCCGACATTTATTTTTAAAAGCAAACTAAAACGATAAAAATAATATTTTAAATGTTTACGTAGAAATGCTTTTTCAATTTTATTTGGGCATGTAATATTGAGGGATTACAGTGCACTTTTGGGGGTTGGGATTACAAATGAAACAAAACATACATCAACAATTTTCCGGAATATTCTTTGATAAATCCATTGCAGGTCCGGCCCAGCCAAAAATCAATACAATTCATTCAGAATATCTTTTCAGAGGAATTCACGAAATGTTTCATGTTACAAGATAGTCGTATCCGTGTGGATTCCAAAACGATGGCAATTGATAGTTCGCTAGAATGGGGACCGGGAATGACAAACTTTATGGAAAGTTTCCCTAAGCTCGCAGTCGGGACCGACGACGCAAAAATCCCGAATAGTCCTGACTGGTGTCATTCATAACATTGACATAAGCACAGATAAAAGAATACTAGTCATAAGGTTCAAATTGCACACGAAATGAAACAACTATATTTACTGATTTCTGATACTTACGCGAATATTAGACATTGAAATGAAACTACTTTTTACGGATTTTATCGTGACCATGGATGCTGTAAAGGATCCGAAACGTCGGGAACTAAATAATATCAATATACCGCGATAAAATCCGTAAAAAGTAGTTTCATTTCAACAACTATATTTATTTACGGAAAAAAAATTACAGGTAGTTATGTAAAAATCCTGCATAAGTGTTCCTTTATTCGCCTGTCTACTGATTGCTTTTACACTTATTTGAACTTATTTGAACAACTTTAACAATTCATTTGAACTATGTTTCATTTGTTCGGGATGAGACCCCATGACATAAGGTTCAAATTGCACACGAAATGAAACAACTATATTTACTGATTTCTGATACTTACGCGAATATTAGACATTGAAATGAAACTACTTTTTACGGATTTTATCGTGACCATGGATGCTGTAAAGGATCCGAAACGTCGGGAACTAAATAATATCAATATACCGCGATAAAATCCGTAAAAAGTAGTTTCATTTCAACAACTATATTTATTTACGGAAAAAAATTACAGGTAGTTATGTAAAAATCCTGCATAAGTGTTCCTTTATTCGCCTGTCTACTGATTGCTTTTAACATGAATATTAAATGGGTTATTCGAATGTTTCTTTAGTAAAAGTGGGTTCAAAGCCTCAACCAAGAATTAAATATGAATATTTGTCTAGCCTCGTCAACTAGTTCCGAAGGTCCGAACCACGGGTTCTTTATGACTTTGTAGCGGTTAGCAAGTATCAAGCGTAGGTTTACATAGGCTCTGTCCTCAGGCCTGTTTTGGTCGGCCCACTTGGAGAATGAATACGAAAACGTATTTGCTTTGTGACTTGTAAATGTCCTCTGGCAGAATGACGTCATTGTTAATAAATTACTTGTAAGACTTGTGTGTATCTTAAAAAGTTTGGTGACGTATGTATGAGACCCCTACTCGGAATTGGGGCCCCGTTCTGTATTTGATTTAGTTAGAATTGTATAAGAACTTTACAAATTATTATAGAATTCGAATTAATTAAATATGATCCATGTCAAATCTTATTAAGTTACTAGCTTTTATCCGCGGCTTCGCTCACTTGATGCTATGTATATTAGGATTAAAAATGAAACTAAAAAAAATTTTAACAGTGATGATCTCTTTTTTGTATGGGTCTGCATACATCAGAGAGATCAAGCTGTATCTCAAGATCCGTTCAATTAATAGAGATAAGAAATTCACCATTTTTAAATTAGAGCATAAACGTACTGACAGTGATAGCAAAATTAAAATCTATTCAGTAGTTTTTGTGCCAACCCGCAACAAACAGACAAGAATGACAAAAAATCCCATTTTCGGGTTTGGAGACGTTTATATATTATATACCTTAGCCCCCTTTTTTATATTTTCAATGTATCTACAGACACACCTTTTTCAGGATTTTATAATAGAGGTGTGCTAAAGTAGATAGGTACTATCTGTGTACCAATTGTGTCTTAAATAAATCGTCACGTCACCGTATTAATAACTCCATTGACACTTTCCATACAATACAATTTGGACAATTTGCTCAAGTTTTACGTAACCTATCCGGTAATTGGACATCGGTAGGTGTTATAGGAAACAGGGGCACACTTTGACACGCATTGGATTAATGATAGTATGTTTGTTCCCAGTTAAGTGCAGATAAGGCTCTCACAATCGCGCCTCTCATTAAACGGGGGGAAGTGTTTGTAATAATTGATTAAACTTATATGTATGTCGACTGTTGATTAATTGACGGTGGAATGGAGGTATACAAGGGCTTAGAGATGACTAGAATTGTCTTTAGAAACCTTAAATGCCTTCCAAACCTATGGTTCGAGCCATGAAATTCGCATACTTAAAGATTTTACAAAGATGAAAACATATTTCTGCGTTATCTCTCTCTAACAGTCAGACAGTAAATATACAGAGCTAGAAATAATTATTCAAGGTTAGAACCCAGATCAAATTAATACCCTGCAGCGATTACCTATCTAGATTTGAGACATGAAAAAAAACCTAAACACTTGCACGATCAATTTGTACTGTGGCACTTTTGCGCTGCGACTTAGGAATTAGTTTTGACCTTTGTCACTTCGGTAAAGCGGCTTTGTTCACTTATTACTAGTCCCATGTGTTTTTTGGGATCCCACGTTAAAAGCTTTGAAGTTTGCCTTGTAGATATGGCCTGGAGCCTCAACAACTAAGGTTACGTTTATATGAACGCGGGGGCAGCGTGATGTTTCATATAAGTACGGAAATTGATCTGTAAGTACCTAACATTTTCTAAATTGAAATATAAATCGGGACACGCACCGCTGTCACAGCAAGGCGGTCTTACTCATGACATTCTGAGATGTGATTAAAACCATGCAAATAAATCAAAGTGACCATGTTCGCTCATGATGAGGATTTCTTAATTTAAAAATGATATTTACTTAAATGATGAAACACAAGCAAAATAAACTCCCTATTATAAAAGATCACACTTCCATGACTAGCTAAGTCGCGAGGTATATCCACGAAACTTATGCAAATCTGTCTCCAATCTCGCCATCCTAACTCGACTGTATTAGAACAGTTCAAATTATTTTTTTAAGTAACTTTCCAAGCTCATGAAAAAGTGTGACGTTCAAATTAGTAAAACAAAAATATTTGTTACGGATTTTACCGCGATACATTGATCTTTGCGCGCAATCGCGATTGACATAGTGGGCAGACTAATTATTGAAGACAGTGTTGGGTAAGGTCTGAAGCGTGACAATAAATACGTGAAAAGAAGTGAAGATTAAAGATTTTTCCTAAATGATGTACACAAATTTGGGAATCCTCCCAAACTTCTGTAATAACTCCAGATCTAATATCATCTGCTATTAATACCAGATATTCCGGAATAGCATAGGTTAAATAAGGAACAAGGAACGGTTTGATACCGGCCAATAGCAGGGTAATGTTCACTATAACCCGTGATTTTAACGAGGTTTGAACTGTGACCAGTGAACTGATATCAAATCGTAGTGCGTACCAAAGGGGACTGGATATGGCAGGTGAAACAAGAACATCTCTGTTGTAATATTCACTTTGGTACCCCTCTCCCCGCGCCACAGTCCCTTCCAAAAGCTCTTAATGCCAAGTCGGCCTGACCTCATGGCAGCTACATTAAGCCGTTTATACATTATGTATGAATTTGTTATGCCGTTTGATGTAAAGAAGCTTTAACTCAGGTAGTGCGAAGGTTTTAAGTCAATTTTCCTTAAATATTTTATAGACTAATTTATCAATTTGTGTTCCCAGAATCTGACGCTGTCAGGAAAATAATAATAGTTGACCGTATTTGAAATTTAAGGGCTGGTGATACAATGTCTATCAGATTGATATTACCAACTACATGCGTAAGATTTCTTTTAAATTGGACATGACATTAAGCCTGCATTACCCAAGGGTAAGGCAGAGGCGTACTAATTTACACCCACAGTTCGTCGGTATGTTTAGGTCACATGTAATAGGGGGCGAAAACTGTAACTGGGCAAAAACAAACTCCGAGCTGCTATTTAAAATGTAATTGAAAAAATCAATTACACTTCTCAACCTGGGTATCGAACCCTAGACCTTGAACGTAGCTGTCACGCATAGGACCTCTAGAAGTCTAGAACATCTACAACAAATGAGACTGGGTTGTTATAGAAAAAAAAAACAATAACTTTTCTTTCTTCATTCTCAGGAGGCTCAGTTCTCTATCTTTTCTCCTTCATTTCGCTCTGTTTAACACATAAATTGAGAAGAAATATTGTACTATTGTAGACGTATTGTACACGTACTGTATATTAATTAGACTAATGATATGTTCTAAAGTCTGTCTCGGAAGTTAAATTAAAAAATCCGCCAACAATCCTTCAAACAAAAATGTCCCGTTGCATTTCAGGAAATATTTGCTCGTCTTTCAATTAAGTTAATGACAAACACGGACCACAAAGTATTGGAGGCGCTGGGCCCACGGCACCAACAAATCTCTTTCGCATAAAAGTCAACAGCGCTCGTATACCAGAGTATTTGGATTTTCGGTGTACTGAATAAAGCCTTCCGTGGCAACCCTGCTTTTTTGCCTCGAGCTTTTCCAGGAATTGTAAAAAAAACCGTTCGATTGCATCCGCGTGCTGTATTTTGACATCTAGCATGATGAAATAACTGCAAAAGCGGTAAAACTTTGAGTGAATAGTAAACAAGACTGTGAACATTTTAAATGAATAAATATTAAACTATTTCAAAACTAACTGTACTTTGACTCTATAATAGTTATACTTATCGTAATTATATTTGTAGTTACGTTATAACTATTATTTATCAAAGTAATTATACTCGTAAACTGCCTCATAGAGATAGCGGTCCTGTGGTCGATTCTCAGGTCAAGCAGTGTTATTGGATTTTTTTATGAAATTCTCAGTAGCAGCTCGGAGTTTGGAATATTTTCCAATATTTTTGTACAAAATACCTGAAAAGAAAGTAAGCATTATATCGAAGAATTACCCAGTTATTCAAACATTATAATAAAACACAGCGAATAAAATACTGCTAGAGTCAGCACCGAGTCTTTGCCTCTTTTTTATAAACTATTATCTCCAGGCCAATGAACAAGAATGAGGTAAATAGGCCTTATCCGCTCAACACTAGCATATTTTTACATCAATAAATTACTTGTTTATTGAATAGCAAAACAGAAAAAGAAACATTTTGATGATATATACAATTCTTTACCAAAAACCCGCAGTAAATCTGAATGCGTAAAGTTCAGTGTAAACAGGTCAACACAAATTTAAATAAAGGAACACTGAATCTTGTGAAAACTACGGCTCACAAATTCGTTACTTTACATTCAAATGGGGCCTCATTATGATGTAAAAATAAAACTTGTACTCCCCCATGCTGATTTCGGAGAGGAAAGATGTTTTACGGCTTTAATTAATTTAAGGATGTAGTAAGTGCTTGTCCAAAGTTTTTCTTAAGTTTTGACCTAACTTTAATGGATAAGTGAGTAACTGCACTGTTTTTTAATAGACTATTACGCCTGTGGGAATACAGGGTCAAGTACAGCCGGACAAATACACACCCACAGGTCGTCGGTATGTTTAGGTCCCATATAATAGGAGGTAAATGTCATTAAAGTGCTTTAAGCATAGGTACAAGGACAAATATCCTATTTTTGCCCACCATGGAATGGAGACTGTATATGCGTTTTTATATAATTTATTGTGTAGCTAGCTTCTGCCCGCAACTTCATCCGCGTAGCGTGATGATATATAGAATATAGCCTTCCTTAATAAATGGGCTATCTAACACTGAAAGAATTTTTCAAATCGGACCAGTAGTTCCTGAGATTAGCGCGTCCAAGCAAACAAACAAACTCTTCAGCTTTATATATTAGTATAGATGTTATTTAATGCTTTTTCGAGTACATTCGTTGTTGGTTTTTTCAATATTTTTATTTTAGTGTTTTATTGACTATTTAATCATCCCAGAGTAAATCTCAGTCGAAATCGATAGCTTTAATAATAACAATGTCTCCTCATTATTTCCGGAACATAAAATTCGTTCAATTTAGCTTTTTAACAAAATATCAATAATGACTTGTAGAATTTGTACGTTTCATTACAAGAATATAATATAACTAAGAAGTGAACATAATCGGGAAGGATATGATTATAATTATATATATATTGATTGGTATATAAGTAAGAGATTATAGAGCGGACAATGGGAAAATTTAAAAAAAAATACTTATTCATCCTAAATTAATTTATCTTTTCGTCAGGCATTCGACATTTATTGCGAATGGAAAGCAAGTCATAGATTACGATTTTAAAGTTAATGATGGTACTATTTCAATGACTCCGGAGAATAAAAGTAATCATTTTAAATTTGTATATGTTTTGTCTATAGATAATTCGTAATATTCAATGTTTTGCCTGAATATACTGACAGTCACTCAGACCGTCAGTTTACTGACGGTCTGAGTGACACATTAGTAGTAGTAGTGACACATTAGGACATCAACATTGAAGTAAGATTACTCTGAGGTTTGGCAGTTGTTATTTTTTATGCAAGATGCTTTCTGTCGTGTCTGTAGGAAAAAACTCAAATGGCTCAAACGTGTACTTTTTATGGATTATACTTATTGGGTATATTGAAATACCCAGTATTATAGAAATCGACAGAAACAAGTAAGATAAATCGTAGAAAATTTTGAATTGGAAAAAGTAACATTAATAATAAATTTAGAAGCGTATTTATCATGGCAGTTCTAAGCCATGGCGGGCATGTCCTACCTAACGAGGAACGGAGTGTTCTCCAAATGTTTTGAGGAGTGAGACACGTCTCACAGATAGCGGAGGACGGTCTGGGGGCGGTACCTTTCCGCTAAAATGAACATTCCATTTTTAAACAAAATATTATTACTATACGCAACACTCTCAATAAACTGGCATATAGGTACCATGGGACCTAAAAGTATAAATTTATAACAGAATACTGATCAGAAAACTTAAGTAAAAGTGTAGATATTAATATACTTCACCCATTCAGCCTTTTGTTTAATATACGTAGTTATTAGATGCGTGAGCCCCCCTTTACAAAAGGTATTTTTAGCCTACGATACGTAACAACCAAAGCTTTGATGACATAAGAGTACAGTTCTGGAGTCATTGAAATAGTTCTTGCGGGTCCGACCAAGTCCTTAATACATTAAAGAACCATGGGACTCCAGAGGGTCATAGCATTAGTTTTTCAATTACATCTGCTAATTGTTAATTGACTGGTTAATTATGCGTTTAAAGAGAGGCTTCACGCCAATAGAGCAGGGCCCTTATTATCCCCTCATTGTCGTGGAAAATGTTACGAATCAATTGGTCAGGACTATGGGCTTAGTGAAAGCAGGTGCGGTTTTGTCGGTATGATCTCAACATATACTGCTCATAGTCATGTCAGATTCAGATTCCGTCAGATTTCCGTAAAAGCGGCGGTAGCCTAATGGCTAGTGCGTCAGACTTGAGATCATGTGGTTCCATTCCGCCCATTGCACTACCGACGTGAACCCACTCGTAACACAAGCATTTAGCTTAGCACGAGGGATTAACAAGAATACTTAGAAGTGTGCGTTCCACATAGCTAGTAAGCTTTTTTTTTAAAAAATGGCGATTTCGACGATTCAGACAATCCATGGAGATTTTTCGCATTCCAAAAAAGGCCCTTATTATGTCTGCCACCTATTGCCACTTAATAAATAATTTTATTCTATAAAACGTTTTTAAAAGGTTAAGTTGATATTCAGCTCCGCTCCGCTTGTTACGCGTTCCGCTTCCAATCACAGCTCGCTACTAGTGTGACGCACGCTTAAATGGGGGAATAATCGTGATGCATACGACAGTCTGAAGCATTAGACTGCGACGCATTAGATGCTCAGTCATATTTGAGGCGTCTTGATATGGTCTAGAGAATACTAATACCTATCTGTTTTATTTCACTTTAAAATGAAAAAAAAAAAGTTAAATTGGTTTTTGTGAAGATTTGATGAAAACCAGAATATCTGCTATTGATTTTGCAATTTACATTAGGTTTATGTTCAATAAACTAACTTTTGTCGATAACTTCGCTTGCCTCAATCGCCAACCGCATTGTCGTTTTACATGTTATATCATTTTTAGGGTTCCGTACCCAAAGGGTAAAACGGGACACTATTACTATAACTCCGCTGTCCGTCCGTTCATATATCACCAGGATGTATCTAATGAACCGCGATAGTTAGACATTTGAAATTTTCACCGATGATGTATTTTTGTTGCTACTTTAACAACTAGTAGGTACTAAAACAGAATACATAATTTTTTTACAAGACATGATTTTTTTGCCGTTTTTATATATAATGGTACCTACAGAACCCTTCGTGCGCGAGTCCGACTCGCACTTGGCCGCTTTTTAATATTGGTCAAAAGGGTTACGGCGTACGTATTAGGTAAGTGCCCAATGTAGTTCTGTAAAAATACCGCGTCATTAAAAAAATTATCTTCCCAAAATTTCAATTACCTAGTCCCATTCATAATTCCTACGATGGCTGCTGTAAGAAAACGGTAGAGATAAAATTCGACGTCACTTGTTGCTCGAATCTGGTATGCGTCACACGCTCGCGACGTCTCGGTGCCTTCTAAACTGTGTTTAGGAACGTCTGTCGTACCAATCGCTCTTTATTTCAAGCCATTTAAATTCTATTTGGCTTGGTGAGTAAACTGTGGAGTCTAAAGTTTAAATTAACTGTAGTACGGAAGTAAGTACGGACTAAATATAAAGGCTACGTCTGTAAACCTTCAGTTTTTTTGGCAATAGGTTCCACTCCTATTGCATGGGACTTAAGAAAAACGGGTGAACTGTAAGTCTCAACTAGTAAATTTCTGCCTAATCCTTAATTCCTTCAAGAAATACAGACGCGATGGTATATTATTACTCTTTACTTAAACATTTGTATACTAACGTCCAACTACCTTTTAATCAGTACAACAAAAAGGCAAAGCTTACAAAGTAGCAGTAAATACAGTGAATAGTTCTACAATGTAACATAATCCCGTATGTGGCCCGCTGCTAATAAACTGTAGTTAGAGTAGTGGTGCTGATGGCTGGCGCGCGCCCGTCCACGTCAATGACGTCACATGTGAAATGGACGGTGACGTAGAGCTATAAAAGTGGCAGACGAACAGTCAGAATCAAATATATCGGACCATCCGACTAAAATATATTAAAAAATTCAAACTCTTATATCAATTGAATAAAATTTCTGTTAGCATGACACTTGCCATTTAGGTAGGTACTGTGTTCTTTCTGAAGAATCCTTTGTGCCATTGAGATATAATGTACCTATTCTTAATTTTTCTTAGTAATTTAGATCATTCTGAAGTTTGTACGTGGGTACAGATAAATCTGATGCTGATTGCACAAGTAACGGCTAATTTTGATGTAAGAATATTTATTATTATGCACTATTAAACTTAATAATTAATACTTAATTCTTAGAATTAAGCCTAACTCTTAGCATATGGATAATTTGTGACTTGAATTTGAAGTGACATGCTGAAAATATTGGTTCATGAGAACTGAGAAAAAACTTATTACTATTTGATATCTCCACCGGCCTCCAACGTGATGGTCAGACGACCTGGTAAAGGTATCTGGGATTCGTTGGATGCAAGCAGCATATAACCAGTCCTCGTCGAAATCTGGAAGGATTATTCAGCAATGGACGTAAATTGGCTTATATAATGATCATTCGAAATCTCAAAGCTTTTTAAGAGATTACATTATTCTATTAGAGCAAGAAACTTGGTTATTTTTTTAGATGAAACATTTTCTAATGATTTCATATTTATTCAAATCATAATTCGAGTTCGCTATAATATTATATTACGTTTGTAAGTAGGTATCAAAGTGCGTTATTTGCAGGAAAGTAAAAAAATATTGAAGATTTAACTTTATCTCAATATTTAACGAAAGCTTACAGAGAACACCTTAGTTCTCAGCAAGCTTTAAAGTAAGCTGGTTCGGTAATACATTTACTGGAAAGGTTTTAGTTCAGAAAACGTTTATTCCTTGTTAGTGCCATGCTTCGGCACGAATGGGCCGGCTCGACCGGAGTGATACCACGGGCTCACAGAAAACCGGCGTGAAACAACGCTTGCGTTGTGTTTCGCCGAGTGAGTTGAGGTAACCGGAGGCCCAAACCCTTTTAAAGGCGGGCAACGCACTTGCGACTCCTCTGGTGTTGCGGGTGTCCATGGGCGGCGGTTATCGCTTACCATCAGGTGATCCGTTTGCTCGTTTGCCCCCCTATTACATAAAAAAAAAAACAACATACTATAAACAGCATGATTACTAATTGCTGATTTTGGAGTCAGCGTCCCGAATCAGCTGGTCGACTCATTGAAGGCGATATTTTTTTATTAATATGATTCGATATTGGGCATTAAACAAATAATTAAAATCAATATGTAGCTTGTAGCTTTCTTTTATAACTCTACAATAAATTATATACCTAAAATGTAACCACAATACCACATAGGTAGACTAAATAATTTCATACCAAGTCTTATTTCTAAAACATTAATCAATTATGAAGTTAGATTGAGAGACATTAAACAATAGGGAATTACATTAAGACATTATGATCTACATCATTTAATGTACCTAGAATTTTCTAAAATTTCTTCTACAAACCTAATGTTAAATGAATATTATATAATTAATTAGTAGTCATTTTTTGCTTTACATTTTGAGGCGTGAGCTTTAATTGTTAAAGTGTATACCTACTGGTTATAAGTTCTATAAGAAAACACGGGGATGAGTAAGTAATCATTACCAGAAAACGCCATTTAGCTATATGTAGACATAAAAGTATGATTAATTAAAAATATTTTGATTTGGTCCGTAAAAATACAACTTTAATTTAACATCGATACTTGTTAGTTTACATCGTAACATCTAATGAAAGTACACAGTTGAGCACAAATTGCAATTTCTATCTCCCGTATCGAGGTATCATTTACAGTTCAAATAAGGCTTTATCAACCAGTTGCGTGTGCCTGAGCTGAGTCCGATCCGAAATCGAGCGACGAAATGAGCATTTGGAGCAAACGTTTGAGCATAATAGTGTTCGGTTCCATTTGTATACGAAGACAATTTAGCTGTATTGAGTCTGTGTTCATTACATGGTAAAGACTGTTTTGCAGCGATAGTTGAAAAGTAAATGAAATATGAACTTAGTTGTACATAATAATAAATTTCATTGTATTTTAATTAGCGGTGGAAAGGGCGAGTAATTGAGTATTATTTTGTGACAGGAATATCAATGTCAGAAGCATTATTGCCTTATTAGCCTAGGTCCTGAGTGTGACGGCTATGCAGGTCCTGGGTTCGATTCCCAGATCAAGCAGTGTTATTGGGTTTTTCTATGAAATTCCCAGCAGCAGCTCGGAGTTTGGAAATTGTGCCCGGTTAATGGCAATAGGCTCGCCCCCTCTTACATGGGACCTAAACAAACTGGCGAACTGTGGGTGTACTACATTAGTATCTACCTACGCCTCTTGCTAACCCTTCGGGGAATACAGGCGTGATGGTATATTACTTATTAATTAAGGCGGGGTCCTTTTTAACATAGAAATATGTATTAAAATCGTTATTATATAAATGAAGAGCTCAGGAATTAAATAATCCATTACGTATAAGGTTAAAGGGTACATTTCGACATAGTACACAAAACACTTATAGTACCTCCCATCAAAATGCAAGCGAGTGAAAGCTTTGAGGTAACAGAGGCAAGTTGGACCTTGATTGCGGATCGCAAATGTTTGCCGGAGCTCACGAGAACCGCATCAATTATTCAAATAACTACGTACTGAGACTAGACGAGTAATTTTGCGAATATTACCCGTGGAGGGGCCCGAAATGTAAGCTGCTTACAAGTTTCGCGCCAAATAACTTGGGGATACCCGAGAATGGCTCTTATGTATGGTAAGTATGCAAGTCCGGGCCCGCTCGGGCTCTAGTTAGTTAAGTGACGTTATTAATCTGATGAAAAGACCTATTGATCACGTGTGTTGGTCTACAGTTTGGGATACTTAGGTACCACGTACGACAGTACTTCCTAACATACCATTTAGTTTAGTTAGGCAGAGGTGTACTAAGGTACACCCACAGTTCGCCGGTATGTTTAGGTCCCATGTAATAGAGGGCGAGCCTATTGCCATTAACCGGGCACAATTTCCATAGAAAAACCCAATAACACTTTGTTCGACCTGGGAATCGAACCCAGGACCTCTAGCGTAGCAGTCGCACTTGGGACCACTAGACTAACGAGGCAGTCTTCAACTTTGACACTTAATTAATATAAGGACGTGTAATGGAAATATCTCAGATTTAGGACGAAAAACACTGAGCACGTACGGTTTCTTAAGCCGGATTCGGCGAACCTCTCTAAGTTATCCAAACAGGCCGAAAATTTCAAGTTGAATATAGGAGAAAAATGTTCAATCTGAATAAAGTGTGCCACCGTGGCTTCGGCTTTGCCAAAAAGGGAAGAAGGATTAAAGAGGTCGCCAAGCTGACATAGTAGGATTACCTGAACGGTGCCGTGTCAGCAAATAAATGACGATTCTTCGAAAATATACTTTATTCACTGGATTAAAGACTTTAAAAATATAAGAATGACAATAAAATCATGGTGTTAAACTGTTATATTCACCTAATTTGAATTAACTGCTCAATGTAAAAGTAACTTGGTCTGTTTGTTACGTACCTACTCATGCCTAAACTGCTAAACCAATGTTGATGAATTTTGTTATAAGGATATATTAGACCTTGGAGAAGGACACAGGCTAGTCATCTTATCTCAAACGAAAAATCTTTCGGGATGCAAGTGCATTTGAACCTGCGTCTTCTGGTTAAATACATCAGACACCACCACCAGTCCCACCCGCCAGGTCGAAAATTGCCTTCACATTCCGAATTTACGTCTTTGAGGTGACGTCACCTCAAAGTCTTAAATTTCGAATTGGCCATAGTGTCTGGTGTATTTAGAGTGGAAAATACAAAAAGATATTATGATTTGTTTTATATTATAATTTTTATAAAATACTAGCTGTCTCCCGCGGTTCCACTCGTGACCTAAAGTGACGTTATGTCTAACTCGAAGAACAATATTAGCTTATATAATGATAATGTAGCATTCTAGTTGTGAGAGAATTATTAAAATCAGTCGAGTAGCTTCCAGTTTTTCATGACAAACAAAAATACAAATCTTTTCTCTTTATAATATTAGTATAGATAGGTATTAGTCTAATTTGTGACCAGTCGCTGTAATCTTTTAATAGTTTTTGAAATAAAAAAAAAAACATTATCAATACAGGATTATCCTTCTTATTCTTTAGTCACATCTGTCTTTACTCACAGAACTGCTGTGGGTCTCCACAGAGTTCTTACCAGTAAATATTCAAATGGATATTTATATTTAAAAACCCAAGATAAGATAATATTGCGGTCTGTACCTACTGAGCATACTTACATTGAATATAGAAGCTTTACCTTTGAACTTCTCTAACCGTAAGGCTTAGTCCATGGATTCAGAATATCTCAAACCGACAGCGAATATTCATTTATTTAAATATTTATCTACTAAGAACATTAAAACATTAATAATTCCGTTTGCTAGTCACTTCCAGGCGAGTTCAGAGTTATCGGCCCCCGTAAATAGGCGTAGTCAATAGCAACACGTCAATAAAATCTGTCAAGGGAAAAAACGCTTACTTTTTCAACGGTTGCAATTTTGATTTTAACTGCGACAGCCGAATATGCGATTCGCAAAGTTTTTTGAACGATAACGACCGAACTGTCAATTGGAGAAACTGGAGAAATGTGGGTAATTAATTTATTAATAACTAATTTCTAACTGACGACAACAGACTTATGGTAGTTTTAAGATTTTAGTATTGTTGTCAAGTAAGTGACATAATTATGTTTTCATTGAGAATAAAGTTGATTATACCCAATTGTGAACATATCGTTATGATACTATATAGAATAGAAAGGATTACAAGATTTACTAATCAAGTTTTAAAATTTTCATCTGAATTGCTTAGTAAATATTGCATTAAAGCCGCTACAATGATGCCCAACACATTGTTACACGGTGAAACCGCGTTAATATATCCAAAGCCTTATTAAAATTTAACACAAAAGTTGCATAGCGCTGAGCCATAACAGCATCGCATTTACAGGCGCGCCTATAATTTTGCTATCGCTATTACGCCACGGAATCCTTAATTAATACCCTCAACGTTCGTTTAATATTAGATCATTAAAACCGCAATGTTCTAAAACTTACCTGCTTTCCAAACTCCAAGTTGTATAAACAATGAGAAGTTTACGGTTGAACTTTGAACCGGTACCTATGTCAGGTTTACAAGTTATAACTTCCGATTCTAATTAAAAATTTAACAAACCGGATAATGGCGGTTGCTTTTAGCTAAATCATGAATATAATTTTCGGTTGAATATAATTCAACAACAAATGGTGTACTAATTTTTATATTATGATCTTAATTACTTCTTCCCTGAGAGCATTATTCAATGGCCTGTCTGCGTGTAGGTACACTAGGCCAGCGTGTTTCCTCTTAATCACAGAGGAGACGAGTCCCATCCCTAGCCGGGGGGACTAATAATTTTTAGTTAATATTTTTTTTAGTTAATAGGCAGTCTGTATCGGTTTTCAGAATGCAAACTATATTCCGCATGATAAATTTTATCGTGATCTGTTCACCAATTTAGGCATCATAATATAACAGACAGTATTACTTTAGTATGGATGAATATAAAGATATAAACACACAAACACCGCAATCTAATAACACAACAAAAAAAAAACAACATAACATCAATAATTCAAGCTTCAATAACAAGGAATTATTATTTCAACGTTCATGAAACAACGGCTTGCCTCGCAGTAACCACTGGAGACTTTGCCAAGACTAAGCTTGCCTTCGTGATGTCGTTGCCAAGGTACTTAGTTAACTTCCAGTCTTCTACGGTAACTGACGAGCTTTTCCAAATAAAAAGAAAATTAAATTTATTCCCGCGAACTCGGACCGACTCGGGTAAATAGCTAGTTTATAGAGAAGCGACAGTAATTTTGTATACATGAAGATAATTTGCACTCATTTGTAGAGTCGAGTAAGTGCGGTATTTTTTATTGCTAAAAAGATTTAAAATATCATACAATTTTATGAATAGATTATAATGTGGCTAATTTTATGAATAGATTATAATGGTACATTAATTCATAATGTGGCCGAAAAATATAATTTCAAATAATCGACATAAATCTTCGGGGCGACGTTTTTGAGAGATGTCTACAATGTTGCATTGATCACTTCAGTCAAAATTAATAACCAATATCTGTATTGTTTTACTTCAATGGATCTTATGTCAAATTTTAATCTCCAGTAGGGAAAACAATCCACAGATACTTAGGTTATTAATTTCGGCTGTTACATACTAAGATCAATCTTTAGAAACACGAAAACAAAATTAATGTTTAGGTACATATTTATATTATATTGGGTGCACTTTTTAAAAACTAATGGCTGATAGCTTGCTACCTATAATGACCGCCTCCAATATATTTAACCATGTGTATTAAAAGAGCATTGAATGAGAATGCTGAAAGGTCAATCTTTTTACTACAGAACTTATAGCGACATCTAATCGCTCTACGTAGGAAACTCGACCAAGCAAATCAAAGTATGAAAAGAAATAGCATATAAATACTGTTGCCTTACATCAAAGGTCAGGCTGTGGCCTGCCAGGAAAAACCGCCACCTGATCGGAAAAATACTGCTTTTGGCTGATGAAGTAGGTATCGCATCTCACTCCTCCACAAACTACGAGCAGACCAAAGGGAAAGGTTTATTAATAGCTTGCTGTTTTGCCGTGTGTCTGCGCGGCTACATATATATTTTCTAGTATAAACTGACCTCTCATTGTACACAAAGCCGGACAATAAGAGGTCAACTTATATTGGAAATGCAGATATAGCTTGAGGTTTAGCCTGTGTTCGTTCTTCTTTCTTGTTAGAGTTACGTGTTTTTAAATTCATGCCGTAGTAAAACCATTAGCCAGTCAGCAAGTTAATTATTTTACTTAACTTCTCTATTATCTTCACATATGGAGATTCCAGTGAATTTTATTGCTTCCCAAATTCATTCCCCTTTTTATTAACATAAGGTAAATCCATCTTCCATTCCGTTATAAAGCAAGTTAATCACGAATGTAACAGAAATCCCCCGATCTATCTCAATCAGTACCCTAAATTTCGCATAAGAAGGCATGCGCGTAATTTGGCCGCAAAATCGTCTGCCTATCTCCTATTGGTTTCATCCTTAATTTAATTCCAAAGAGACGTATTGGCGTGGCCAACGATCCAGAAAGACGTATGTAGCCGTAAGAAAGACGCAAGCATATTGATAGAAGCTATTCTGATGGCATGCCTCATTGACTTGCGGGTGAGACCGCTCCATTTTATTATGTAACGAATTGGATAATTCTGTGGAGAACTCCTATTGTGATTTTGATTGGTGTAGGGTGTCATGTGAACCTGAAATCTTCATCATATCATTACATTGTCTGGCTCATAAAATGGCTATGAACCAGAAACTGATAAATACAACTTTGTGTCTTTGTAGGTATGTGCCAAGTACAACATATTTAGCGGGTAAGTGTCAGAAGATGTGGTGGTCCGAGCTGTAGGCCGAAATACTAAGCTTATCATCATTCAAGCCTTTGCAGCCTATAAGGCTCTACTTATGGAGTACCTTGGTGCATCTGTATAGAGGCCGACCCCAACTAAGTTAGGCTGCAACTTAATTTCAGTATTTTACACGAAGCGACTGCCATTAGCCACCATAATCTGAAATTTCTGTGAAAATCATACGTATTTACTGGGGAATATAGATATCCTGGTTTAAAAGAGTTTTTGAGCTTCTGACTACCACTAAAGACTATATTTTCTAAAGATACTAGCCTAGTACCTATAGCTTAACTTATTCTCCAGGCAAAGAAGTTATGCGATGTCCATCCATAGACTGATCGCGGCGCGAGCGCAACTTGACCTTGTAGCATGGTTACTTCATAGCTAAGAATCATTCTTAGGTATGTTTTCTTTTCCAATATTGTATTATTTTTTCTTATTTCTTGTGGTTCATTTATTTTATTTTATAAAACTGTAATTAATATTAAGATATTGTACGAAAATGTAAATACAGCGCAGACTCTATTTAATAACACAGCAATGCAAATAAAAAAAAGTACAAACTCTTTTTTTAATTTCTTTAACAGTCCACACGTTTTCCAAGAACAAAAATCCCCAGCTAATCTCGGCGCATTAGACAAGAGTTTAATAACGTTAATATAAATTATGCTTTGGTTATATTTACATGAAAGACGACGTGGTACCTTTTTAGTGGAATAACATGCAAGCTTCAGCGTCAGCGCCAGTTTAATTAATTTACCTTTAGAAGTTAGCTGGTCTTTTGTTTTTATTAAGAGAACCACCCACTGGCGCTTCTTTATATAAATTATGTAAAGGATGGACGCAAAATATGACAAATAAATGACGTTAATTTAATTGGACTTTTTAGACCCTTAAAATACGTTGAGGACCAGTTTTTAATTGAGAGCTAAGTAAAAATACACTCGACTTCTTCTCTTCTTCTCTTTAACTTCTACTTCATCTTCTTCTCTATCTCTACTACTATAACATTGTAAAAAGCTATGTTTGTTACGGGTTGGAGCAAAAACTACTGAATAGATTTTAATTTTGTTAAGACTGTTAGAAAGGATAAGTATGGTCCAACTTAAAAACTGATGAACTTCTTATCTCAATTAATTAATCGGATCCAGAGATACAGCTTGACCTCTCTGATGTATAGAGGCCCATACAAAGAAGAGATCATCACTGTTGGTTTTTATTAAATTATTTTTGTAATCCATTTCAAATCCCACTATAGCTTCAGGTGAGGAAAGCCGCAGGCAAAGGCTAGTAATTATATATTTTTGATACGTACCTACCTAGATATATCCAGATTATACCCTAACCCAATTGCTTTTTTTAATATCTTCAATGTACAGACACAGCTGTTTTACAATATTATAATAGCAGAGAAAACATTGAAATTACTTGCTGGTATATTCTTAGTAAGCACTAAGAACTAACCGTATACAATAGCAAATTTGAGTCTAATTTAGTTCCCAGCAATTGCGTTACCTGAGCCTTCCACTTACTCCAATTGCCTTAACTAATCTATAACAATTATGTACCTTGCAACAATATATCTCAGCATCGTCAATTCCGGCTGATTCCACATTAGATAGAAACCCACAAATAGATTTGCATTTAATATGCAATGTTCCAATACTTTCCAGCTAACATTAATAGTTCTTGTAAATCGCCTAAAATTATTAGTCGCAACTACAGTTGTAAGCGGAGATCAGTAGACAAGCTGTTTAACGGGCGTTTAACTACATCTACGAAACTGTGGTGCAACTTTGTAAATAGTCTATAAATTATTACGCATTTTAGCAAAGCACGAATCTATCCCTTGCCATCTGGAGAGTAATTGTGGTGCTAAGAATCTTAAAAATACAAAATTTTACCCATAATTCTCTCTTTCCTTCCTCAGTATCCTCAATTCCTCATGTCATCCGTTTTTCTTTTCTTTTTAATACGGAAAACCTTCATAGTCTCACATAATATTAAATCGCACTACTGCCCGCCAAATAGCATTGTCTGTGTTTAAGAAACTTTGCAATCTAAACATTGAGATATAAGGTTAGGATCAATCTAATCAAGTTTAGTCCTAACCAAAGTATGCATTAATTATGTAACGTTAGACTATTAAGTTGTCAAAAAATCAAGCATTCTGAAGTCGAATGACGATTTTGATACAAATTATATGGCAAACTGAATTCCCTGGTCATTTGTTAACAAACCCATTATCAGTTAAAATCAATGGTCCGTTTTAATTGTTTGACAAAATTAATTATAGCGTAGTAATTAACGGTACATTACACTTGAATTTTCAATAATAGCTTTTTATCGAATAACACCGGCCTGCTGTTTAATTGCGGTGAAGCTTATAACCGTTCGATGCTCTTTCGGTACACAGAACTCGAATGAACTTTATTTACAATATGTATACCGTAAAAAGTCAATAAACCGGAAAACTATCGAATTTAATTGTTTTAATTAAAGCATAGCTCGTTTACTCGTTCGCCAGGTAATATTAAAATTCAATGTATTAAAGATACGAGTATCTTTTCGATAAATTTGGGAGCAAATAATATATATTTTCGTCATTAATTAAATGTAACGACTGTTAAAGGTACATGGTCTTTAAAATTTTATTAATTATTTCGTAAATTTCAGTCGATCGAGATGGCTTAAAAATTGCCACAAATTTATGAAATGATTAAATAAAATTCTAGAAAAACATTTCAAGCTACAAGGGACTTAATCATTGGAACTTACATAATAAAATCTCGATATAATACTATAAAATAATATTTAAGTATGTATATGTAATATTGAAGTCTCACAAAACATAACGTTCACAAATTAGCTCTTCTAACAACTTCATATTTCGATACGTTGTTACTATTTACTTTTTATGGGATGGCCGGCAAACGAGCAGATGGATTACCTGATGGTAAGCGATTAACGCCACCCATGGACACCACCAGAAGAGACTCAAGTGCGTTACCCGCATTATAAATGGGTTTGGGCCTCCGGCTCACTCTTTCGGCGAAACACAATGTAAGCGTTGTTCCACGCCGGTTTTCTGTGAGACCATCGTATCAGGTGGTCTATTCGTGCCGAAGCGTGGCTCTCCCACGTTTAAACTATTACTATTCAGTTACACATAGGTATGCAAATATTCATTTGAATACCTATGTGTAATACCAAGAACTAGCTGTAACTATTCACTGAAATACGTATATACATATGTGTGTGTGTATAGGTGTATACAAATATTATGTTTAGTAATATTCGTACACACTGTGAAATTGAGCTTCGCGGAACGTTAGCAACGAACCATATTCATTCATGACTCACGACGACGTGTTTCTTAGGCTTTAAGCTGGAGCAAGGTGAATACTGTCTGAAGACAAGATTTCGGAGAACTAACATTAGGTACATAAGCTGTCTTTCATACAACGTCTGCACTAGTTTCTGTATCTTACGCTTACAGTATTACAGACAATTAATCCTTCACTGCTACGTTAGAGGTCCTTGGTTCGATTCCCAGGTACAGCAAAGTGTTATTTGTTCTATGATATTTTCAGTAGCAGTTCCGAGTTAGGAATTTTGCCCGGATAAATGGTAACAGACTCGCCCCCTATTACATACATTGGAACTAAACATACCGATGAACTATGGGTTATATTACATTACTCCTCTGGCTAACCCTTTCGGGAATTCAGCGGTGATAGTATGGTACAACCGGGACCGACGGCTTCACGTGCTCTCCGAAGCACGAAACGGTCGCAATGTATTAAGAATGGTCGCCCATCCACACGCCGACCGCGTCGAGCGCAGCTTAATCTAATCGGTTGATCTGCTTTGTTATTACTTAGCTACGGGCCCTGAAAGGACTTATTTACGTAGGTATGTCTATTATGGGAAGGAATTATGGTCTAAGATACCTACAGGTTGGTTCTAGTTTAGACGTTAGGGGTCATTTTGATGTGATACATACTCAAAGTATTAGTGTTATATGAGTAAGAAAATAGGTTTTTATTTTCATGAAACTTATGATTATTAACACTTTTACCCTAGCATTGAGTGATTAAACACCTGTCACAGATATACAGAGATAAATATCAGTATGTATAAAACATTTTCCGAACGACTGACTGTCCAAAGCCGAACCACTCCGCTGTGCAACAATGACTCAATGTAAATTTTTACTTTGACACCTTTGTACGGGCCCTCTGCACAAAATGGTCAATGTTTTTCTTGCGGCGTTTCGAATTAAATTGTTCCAAATTAACAATGTAGAAAAGAGGGTGTTAGTTGTGGTGTGTGAAACCCTATTATTATTCTAGTGTTGAATATTGTGTGGTCCTATTAAGTAATGTCCTCGCGTTTAGTATATTTTAACCAACTTCAAAGATTTTTTTTTGTGTAGGTAATACATGAATTTGTATTTATTATAATTCAGATGGAACCGATTCGACGGTGAATTCCTTTCCATATAAACGTAAAAAAATATTTTTTTTTGGTTTCTCCCTGATGAGTCAGAATGGCCTCATTAATGTAGTGGTCGTAATAGCCACTGCAACGCTAGAGGTCCTGGGTTCTATTCCCAGTTTTAGCTAAATTTTATTGGGGTCTTTCTATTGAATTCCCAATTACAGCTCGGAGTTTGGATTTTGGCAAATGGTAAGGTTCGGTCTCTTTTACATGGCTACCTAAACATACCGGCGAACTAGGTATAAGTACGCCTCTACCTTATGTTAGGTATGTTTTCATATATACAAAAAATTCAAAAGCAAACATTGGCATATTAATATTTAAATATTAATTAACGGTTCCGGTTCTTATAACCTATGCAGTAAAGCACATTTTTAATATGCGGTGGAAAGCGTTGGGCGGGCAGTCATTTCGCTGGCAAACATTCCCTTTCTTGGCCCCCAGCACAAAGGAGATGTGCTCTTGAAAGTTAATTAAATTTAAATATGTGTAAGCGAACGCGATAGAGCGTGTTCCCTTTGTATTTATCCTGCTTATAAGGTTAAATTAAAATATCTTATAGATTTTAGCTTACTAAGTATGAGTTTTGAGATGCACTTGGATATCTCTAGGGTTCCATCTAGTTTTATAATAACTCACCACCCGTTTTCCCCGAAGGGTTAGGCAGAGGCGTACATAAGTACGCCCTGCTTAAAAATAACCGCCCCGTAATGTACTCCCACAGTTCACGGACATTTTTAGGTCCCATGTAATGGGTGGCGAGCCTCCGAGCTGCTACTGAGACTGTCGCTTAGGGCTACTTACACAATGAGGCAGTGTTTTTTACTTATGTACGGAAGACCATTCGAACTCATGCCCTAAATTTTAAAAGTGTTAAATATTCAGGATTGATGTGAATCTGATCTCCCACGACCAGCAGCGTGAAAAAGCGACATCAATTCATGGTGGACATTCCAAAAACCCGTTTCACGAGTACCGGTGAAACGTGGAATGCGCTTCCCGAGTGGGTCTTCCCCGATAGATATGTTGAGTTGAGTTTGGGTGTCTTTAAATCACAAGTGAATCAGTTTATTCTAGGCAAGCGCGCTCCATCGTATATAGATCGCAGTGTCGCTGATCTAAAAACACTGCAATACATACTTTGAGTCAGTTATGAAGCTCTGTCTAAACTTGTAGAGATTATAGGCGCGATATTATTTGTTTTACCTGTTCTAGATCTCATTAAAAGAATCAGACAATAATTTTCTCTCACCTCTCGCGTTGTTTAATTTCATTAAATATCTATTTTGCTAACCATCAAAATTCAAACTAAGTTTTATCTCAACAATAGATCATTCGTTTCAACATTATTTAATCATTCTAAATTTTTCGTACCTCTGTGGTATTTCTGTTTCGTTATTAAAAGGAAAATTGTATGGAACGCGAGACCTAATTAATAAATTAATCCGATACAAACAATTTTCAATAATACGCTTACACTGCGCTTAGCAGCATGTTAAACGGATATTGTTTTATAATTACTATAAAATGAGTACGAAAAATTCCGACTTATTAAGAAAACATATGTTTATTATTTAAGTTTTTTTATCTTATCTTTCGCATTACCTACTAGTATTCTTGTTTTCCCCTTTAAATATGCTTTAGGTTTCTGCCGCTTTAAAATTACATAATTCCTAAACAGATTATAATGCGGCCACTGAAAATGTTTGAGACAAAAGGTAGCCCAAGTCCTATTCTAAACTATCTGTATACTAAAATTCATTACAAATGGTTCAACCGTTTATGCATGAAAGTGTAACTTTCATGCCTAAATAGACAGAATCCTTTCGCATTTAAGTATCTAATTATAATAGAAGACACATTTTCCCTGTAGAATAAGAGTATAATGGCCATAGGTGAATAAAACACGGGATTTTAGATACAAAGAAAAGTTCTGTATATCATACAAATATTTGCTCCGTGTGGGCATCGAACCCACAACCTCGTGGCGCACAAGCCGATCGCTCAGCCGCTACGCCAAACGTGTCGTTATATCATAAACTATCTTTTTCCCGCGGCTTTGCTCACGTGAAGCTATATTAGGATCAGAAATGGATCCCAAAAATAATTTAAAATAAAAACAACAGTGGTGATCTCTTCCTTGTATGGGTGTCTATACATCAGAGAGGTCAAGCTGTATCTCAGGATCTGTTCAATTCATTGAGATAAGACGTTCACAAGATGGAGCATATACTTTCTAACAGGGATCACAAAATTTAAATCTATTCAGTAGTTTTTGCGCCAACCCGTAACAAACAGACAGAATTTAAAAATCATCCTCTGGTTTTTTTTATATCTTCAGTGTACAGACACAGCATAATTACTATTTTAGAATAGTAGAAGAAGATTAACCCTATGATGACAGTCAACAAATATCTTTATTTAGAGCCACTTGCACCAACTTCATAAATGTGTATTTAAACACGATTTTTCATAGTAATTTTGTGTTTAAATACAACTTAAACACATTTAAGAATTTGGTGCAAGTGGCCATTAGTGTTAGTGTAGCTCATTTTTTAAGTGTCTGGACCCAGAACAAACAAAGTGGAACAAATGAGTGAAACAAAGATTTTTAAATACACTGTAACATAATGACTCAGAGGGCGCTCGGAGGCTCTCGGACTACGAAAGACTCATTGAACACCAATTACCTCGGAGGCCTCTAAAAGGTCTTTAATTAAATCCTTCTCCGATGACGTCATAATTATAGCGTAAATTGGATTGAGACACCCTCTTGTTTCGTTAATTGTAAGTAGAAATTTTCTTATCTAAATTAATGTGTTTTAGGCCTTATTGGATGTACTTGCTGTTCATTTAGGTTAACGTTTACTAAGTTTCAGCCAAATTAGTTTTATTTGATTTAAGAAACCTACTAACGCGACTGTATTTATGTAGTACACGCTTGTAATTATTAGGTTTTATTTTTATGTTATTTGGATCTCTAACAAAAGTCACCTTACATACTGAAATGAAATGATATTTATTTCTGTAAGTAGATCATTAGAGAAACTTTTACAAGTCAATGGTTTGTTTTTTTTTTTATAGCTAGATGGCTTCGGCATTTCCTAACTGACGACCTCTGAGAAGAAACACCGAAACAAACTCTGAGAATCATGGTCTCTTTTAAGTCCAGACATAAAATAATGCAAATAATGTGAGTGGGACAATGCAGGGCAATGTCTGAAATGGCCTTTTGAGGAAAGAACCATAGCAGCTTTGAGTAGACCAGTCCTAACTGATGGAAAGCATGCATCAGTCATCGTGTAGCTCAACCATAATTAAGGGAGCTCAACGACCCGTCACACGACAATACCAGATCAGTAGGGCATTCGTGTAGGTCGTATAAAATTCCCAAAGCCTCCAGACTATAAAAACTGGTATAATAAAATTAAGCCTACTTTACTTTGGGTTACATTCACAAACTTAAACTTAGGTACTGTTACTGTAGTCAGATGATATATGAAGATAGGACGCAGGATATAATATCACTTGCGATAATATCGCCCTATCCTACGTCCTACTAATATTATAAACGTGAAAGTTTGTAAGGCTGTATGGATGTACCTCCATAGTCTGGAATAACACATAGGAAGTCCACACAGACACAGTCGGAGGCAGAAGCTAGTATTATAATATATAATATATTTGTCACGTGGGACAGCCATGCTTTGGCACGAATGGGCCACTCGACCAGAGTGATACCACGGCCTCACAGAAAACCGGCGTGAAACAACGCTTGCATTGTGTTTCGTCGAGTGAGTGAGGCTACCGGAGACCCAAACCCTTTTAAAAGGCGGGAAACGCACTTGTGACTCCTCTGGTGTTGCGGGTGTCCATGCGCGGCGGTTATCGCGTACCATCAGGTGACACGTCTGCTCGTTTGCTCCCCTATCCCAAAAAAACAGCTGTATCATCTGTGGCTGTGGACCAGCCTTTATGGGAAGACAACAATAAGTTTTAAAAAAATTAGCCGCCAAGTCTAGCATGCAGCAAAGACAGAATAGTAAAATATCAGCTTATTTACGAGTACTTTGTTTTCTTACCTTCGCTAACAAAGAGCCGGTTTCAAAGTGAAATTCAATTCGGTGAACGAGTATTTTTCCAACATAGGTTCTCATGTAATACGGTATTGTAGTCGCTTATTTTCTAAGGATGCATTTGATGCACGGACTAAAGGATAAAAGTAGAATACGATATAATAACGCCGACTTTGAAAATTGGAACCATTTGTTCAATTTTGCGAGTGGTTATTGGATTTTTAGTTTGTTTTCGCGTCGATTTCTATGTTAGGTTTTATTGTAATGTTTGTTTTACAGTTTCCTGTGTGTGAATTGATACAACAATCTCATACAAGATTCCAGTATTATGCACGATATCAAAAATATGCAATTTACCACAATTCATTTGGGCACCACAATTGTGTTTTTTTATGCCTGTTAACTAACTGCCTCATTAGCCAAGTGGTCCTGAGCGCGACTGCTACGCTAGAGGTCCTGGGTTCAATTCCCAGGTCGAGCAAAGTGTTATTGGGTTTTTCTATGAAATTTCCAGTAGCAGCTCGGAGTTAGGAATTTGTGCCCGGTTAATGGTAATGGGCTCGCCCCCTATTACATGGGACCTAAACATACCGGCGAACTGTGGGTGTACATTAGTACGCCTCTGCCTAACCCTTCGGGGAATACAGGCGTGATGGTATGTTATGTTATGTTATGCCTGATAAGCCTACGTTTGACCGCCAGTTACTCTGATGTTCAGCGACACTGTGATGGAGCTCGCTTGCCTAGAAGATTATTACTTCTGATAATGTGATTAGGGTATGTGTGAGTGGATCAGAAAGATTTTTTTTTAACATAGTGTATTGCATCATGAAAAAAAAGCAATAGAGCAGATTTTTTGATGCAAGCAATATTAGTATCTATCTTCTCAGATAGGTACCTATTCGAGTTTCATGCGGCTTACCGTGCAATCTGACTAGAACTAAGCCAATGTACTGTAAGTGGTAACCCTAGCTAGACATGAATGGACTTAGTTAAACTCTGCGTACGAATATGATACATACGCTATTAGTGTTGCGGGGAGAAGCGGTTTATGATGACCACTGTAACTGTTTCTATTGTTATAGTGGAAGAGGAACCTGAGCCAGAAGAATAATGGACTAGAAATATTTTTGGGGAGAGCATATTTTTTGTTGGTTTTAAAAAGGATAATGTTGGGCAGCAAGATATATTTCCAGTGCAAACAGAATATTTTTTGAAGATTCAGATTAAAGAAAACTAAAAAATAAATCGTTTACGTTTTGAGCAGTTTTGATTGAAATGGATGTTATCGTAACCATTATCATACTTATTGGTCTTTAATCTTGTTTTCTATGAAAAAAAAAATAATTAAAGTAGCCAGTTTTCTTTTCGTAAATACAAAGGCATACGACCTTTGTGCAGCAAGCTATGACACAATGTTGCGAACAAACCCTTGAATTATTGGTGCCATCAGCCGGAAGATGTCCACAGTTGACGTGAGCTTGCAAGCTGGCATCCAAAGGCTTCCGTAGCCCTCATAAAGTCGTCAGTCCGTGAAGCACTCTATACTAGGGTGTTCCGGTTCGCGGTTTAGGTACTTAGTTACCTACATGCTACCTATTTTAGAGTTCAGTAGGTACCTCAGAAAGAATAAAAACTCTTTAATGATCACTTCGTTATCTGTGCGTCTGCCTGTCTGTATGTCTGTCAAGACCTTTTTATCAGGAAAATGTAGATGTATCAAGTTGAAATAAATATTGAATACATAAGTTAATAACTGCCTCATGAGCCTAGGTGTCCTGAGTGTGACTGCTATCCTAGAAGTCTTGGGTTAGATTACCAGGTCGAGCAAAGTGTTATTGGGGTTTTCTATGAAATTCTCAGTAGCTGCTAAGAGTTTGGAATTTACATACCGGCGAACTGTGATATATACGACTCTGCGTAACCCTTCGAGAAATACCAGCGTTATAGTATGTAAAAAACAAACTTCTAAGTCCACATGACAAAAAATACGGTTTTCAATATTATATATTTTGCTAAGTCTGTAAAATGATAAAGGCGTTTTTACAGAAATCCAATACTAACTTAATCCAATACTACTTACTCCAATACTAATTTCCCAAATCATAGGTATGTAATAAACAATCTATACACCAAATTTACTAAAGGTAAAAAAAAGGTTTTAATGTAATTGTTTGCTTTCAGGCTACCTAAAAAAACATGGCGGGCCCAGATAATAGAGTGGCTACCGCCCAAACATTACCCGTGAATATTCATTTAGCTTGGACACGTAAAACAATTTGCCAGTCAAATGAGTTTTCTAAAAAGCCGATTAAGCGAAAACTAAAATTGGTTAATTATTTATCGAACATGCCATACGCAACGGAATAAGCGTACGGTGTATTTAGCGTGCTAATTTTCAAAGAATAATTTATTGGTGCGGGAAATATTTAATTAAGAACATTGCAGTATAACGTTTTTAGTATATTGGTACTAGAAATTCTACAAGAGATTGCATTGTATGTAATTTTAAGATTAGAAAGTAACTGAAAAGTTTAAGTTTACTAGGAGCTTAATTAAGTATAGAATAGATGCTAGCATAATAATATTGTGTACGAAAAACCTGTATACGATGTTTTACGCTCTACTGAACCAAAGAGGTACTAATACATCTAATGTGTCTAAGGTTCTGGTAGAGTTAATTTATATATTCGTATAATTATGACCCCATTCCATAAAAAATCTGTTAAAAAGGAAACTTTTTGTTAATATTATTTTTAATCACATAAAAGCTTGTTAAGTAAGTATGTACTTATAGATAGAACAACAAATTTGGCCTAAAATTGCAGGCGGTTTATCACTAATTGATTATTATAAAAAAATACATTAAAAATATATTTTTCAAGTGTCACCTTGTGCTTACCTTGTTTTTTGATTAAACCTAAAAGCGGCGTATGTTTGATATAACAAATAAAAAGTAAATAAACGAGATGCAACCAATTTTCAGCAGCAGGTTTGGTTCAAAGGCTCAACTTCAGATGCAACTACGAGAAAGTTTCACATCATGATCCGTTGTAATGTTTACCCTGTTAATAGTAGGCAATATTTAAATACCCCCACGTCCATTACCTGAACAAATACGAACTCCAGCTTACCTGCAACAAAAGTAGACAAACTTTAAAAACGAGCAATTAAAGTAATATTTTCAACGCAAATAGTTAATATTCAACTCTAATTAAAACAGGGGGACATATTAGTCATATTTTTGCATTGTGAAACAGGGATACAACGGAAGATACAATATCTCAACATTTATTTTTATAAGATCGACTTGGTAATTGTTTATACAATTCAAATCAATTAAACAAAAAAACAATTGATTATAAAACGATGTAAAAACATTGATATAAAAAAATACAAGAAAGTGAAATACTTTGAGAGATGATTACATAGCATTGCAACTGTCAAAAAACTATTCGTTACTCAGCCTTACTATTGTTAGTTTTATTAATAACATTATTAGCACAAATCAACAATACATTGAGAAGGTCAATGCAGAAGGAATTTCGGATAATTAAAAATGTTCAAAATATACTTCCGATCTAGTCTCAGTATCGTAAACGTCAAATAAAATTCTACGACATTGACAAAACACATTAAACAGCAAAAAATAATGAAATTTTAAAATTGACTCAAAGAAAACATTTAATACTGACACTACGACTAGAAAGGAAATATAATTTTAATTAACCAAATTAGCTTTCATTACAAACCTTAAACATTTAGGTACACCACATAAACAAAACAGGTAAATTTTTAGGACATGATTATATGAGCAAGAAAAATTAAATTCTGTTGTCATGTAAGGAAAGATGTCCTTGAAGCGTGCCTTATCAACATTATTGGTAATGATATAAACACGTTGGTTCAGGAAAAAATGAAAAGCGGCTGACGCTTTCTGCCACGCGTTTTCAACTTTAGATACAGATTGTTAATAAACCGTTATCCTAACAACATGCGTGTTGTAACATAATGTCAGATAGACATAAAACTGGCTAAAATAGCACCATGTATAATATGACGTCCACATAGAACGACAACGATGATCCTTCACCGCCATGGTAAGGGTATTTCGGACTCGTGCCGAGTGAGTTCGTGACTCGTGAGTTTTATAACTAAATAGATATCTTTTCTACTTTTATAAAATTGTAAAAACGCTGTGTCACATTGAGGATATTTAAAAAAAAAGTGGGTTAGCGTCTCCGAATCCAAAATGTCATTTTTAAAATTATTTTCTGTTTGTCTGTTTGTTACGGGTTGGAGCAAAAACTACTGAAATATTTTAATTTAGTTATCAATTTTAGAAAACATATGCTCCAACTTAAAAACTGGTGAATTTCTTATCTTAATTAAATAAACGAATCCTGATATACAGCTTGACCTCTCTGATGTATAGGGGCACACACAAAGAAGAGATCATCATTGTAGGTTAGCGATTAAATTATTTTCGGAATCCATTTCTAATCCTAATATAGCTTCAGGTGAGCGAAGCCGCGGGCAAAGGCTAGTTTCTTATAACTGTCTTGTAACTGCCTCGTTAGTCTAGTGGTCCCAAGCGCGACTGCTACGCTAGAGGTCCATGGGTTTCCCGGGTCGAGCGTGTTATTGGGTTTTTCTATGAAATTCTCAATAGCAGCTCGCAGTTTGCACCTGTCCAGTTAATGGCAATTGGCCCCTATTACACGGGCATACCTACTATCGCATATTTCCAGTTACGTGTGAGACCGGCTTTACGCAAGTTCCAAATTCATCATCAAAAATGGACCGTGAAATTGCATTTGTTTTATAATAATGTACAAATTTCGGGAATATGATTTGTGGTTTATACTCGAAACTATTTTGTAGTTTGCTGGAATAATTACATTTTGGATAACTGGAGAAATGTGTGGATTTGGTTATAAAATCATAATTTTGATGGTAATACAATAATCAGAGAAACGTATGTTATTTTTTTTGTGTATCTAACAGTGCTGACTGGATGAGGATTTTTGCACCATCATTCATGATGGTTCATGTAGTCCCATAGTTTGTTTTTAGACCCATCTAATAGACGGCGAGTCTATTGCCATTAACTGGACACCGTCCAAGTCCAAACTCCTCTTGAGTATTTTATCGAAAAACTCTTGATGACGTAGTTACTAAAATATTGCATGATTTGTAAATTCAGTTGAAGACGGTATATGCGTATATTACACCATCCGTGATCTCCTCCAAACATGGTTTTTGTTTTACCCAAAGCGAGTCACGAAAATTCCCGTAACGTTTAGCGCAAAAATAACAACGCCTTTACCAAATCTGTTCACGCTCCACGTCAGAATTTTAACGTAAAAGAAATCCGTGACGATACATACACACAAGTATCTTTATAAGAAAAAACAAATCTTTATCTTTGCAAACGAGTCGCCGTCAATATTCGGCGTAGCACACACTGTTTGCGCTGCGGCGAGAGCTAACAGCGGGGCTTTTATACTAACATTTAAACAAGAGATCCCGCTCCGGGGGAAAGATTAAGGCTTTGTCTTCACGTAATGCAAAACAGACGATGTGACGACACAGAATTTGATTTTCTACGAATTATTGTTTGAATCTCGATGTCTATTTCTGGGTAATTGAAATGAGTGAGTTGTGCTCGTTTACTTTGTGTGGTTAGTAAAATGGTGAGTGTGATTAAGTACCAATAATAATAATAGACAAAATAGATTTTGCCTTATGAAGAGTTCTATGTAAAACGTATACCATTTTAAGTCATTAAAAAAGTGTTACATGATTATTACTATTATGTAGTATTTTTTTAAATGCTTGTATTATTGTATGATCTCACCCTTAGAACAAAGAATTTATTTGATCACCGACTAACTGAAACGTACTGAGTAAACGCTTAACAGGATTCTGTCCACAATGTAACTTGAAAGATCTTGTTAGAGCATGATCATTTTAAGTTTACTTTAGGTCACCTAGTACTTGTGTTTGTACCTATTTTTCCTGTGGAAATTTTATTTTCATGGCTATATTTATTTCGGTAGGTAGGTACCACTTATAATATCAGCATATGTTTGACTTTTCTCAGGACATAATACTTTTATTTTATTTAAACAACATAATATAGCCTACGATCACGCTTGTACCCCCGAAGGGTTAAGAAGGTGTGTGCTTTAGATCTGTTGTAATATTAGGCCTTTTGCCATTAACTAACCACAACACTGAATCAAAGTCTTCATTACCATAATACGTACCTATTTTATTTACTCAGGTAATACAGGTAACTCCCAGGCATATCCCTAGATAGTTACACAGCATACCCCTTACAAATCCAAGCTCCAAGCTGCTACTGAGAATTTTATAGAGTACCCCAATTAAATTGCTCGACTTGGTGTTGAATCGAATCCGAAAGCTCACGCTGAGCAGCCGCACTTGCGACCACTAAGTTGAGGCAGCATTTTATAAAAAACTAGCTTCTGCCCGCGGCTTCGCCCCCGTGGAATAAAAAGTATCGGGAACAGGATAAAAAGTATCCTATGTCCGTTTCCTGGTTCTAAGCTACCTCTCCACCAATTTTCAGCCAAATCGGTTCAGCCGTTCTTGAGTTATAAATGAAGTAACTAACACGACTTTCTTTTATATATATAGATTAACACAAACAGGTAGATAGATAACATATCGCAAACAACTATACTGCATACCATGTTTAAATGTACGGAGTACTGTAAAACAAAAGAACAATTGGATAAAAAATTTACGAGATTCAACGAAAACGTAGAAAAAATATTTTAGCAAAATATTCCTCTTCAATCATGAAAACGTATTGTTAAATAACTATTCGATATTCAATAGAATGGTATCTAACTCTGTTATGATCAAACAATGTAGGTAGGTCCCTATTGATAAATATTGTTCACTTTTTTATTTACTTTATTATTCAATGTGAAAATTACGAGGACCTACCTAAAAATAGCTAGAGTACTCAGATATAATTTCGTCAGGTTACCTAACCATACTAACGCGGGAACAATTGTTTATTTTTTTATACTAGCTCCCAGGTGCAAAGGGCCCACTATTAACATAGCTAAAGTGAAGCCGCTTTCAAAAACATTAAGAAATAATATTATGTGCAAAACAGTTTCGGAAACGGAAGTCGATGTTTTCGATTTTCCGATCTTTTGAGGCGACTATTATTTTATACCTATTACTGGTGTAATTTATGAAAAAGGGCTGGCCTTACTAAAAAGTTTTTTATTCAGCAAGATCTACTATCTAGATCTTTGGTCGGTCATTGTTCATGCCGTTCGATGGTCTGCATGACCCCTAAATTTGTAGATTTAGGGGTCATATTTACAAAGATTTTTTAAAGGTAACCCTGTAGGGTTACCTTTAAAAAATCTTTGTAAATATACGTGGTCGAAGTTCAACATGATATTGTTAGGTTAGGATTGAGCTTAGGACTCAAAATCTTACATTTGCCTCACCATACATCATTATTGGTTTAGGATCATAATTCTTATTTGCTCAATAATTATGATTACGTAAGGAACAATAATCCTTTACGTGTATCTCTGTCTGTCTAAACATGTCCACAAGTGGTTTAGCAATGGGAAAATTCAATTATAAAAAACTAATTAAATTATAAAACTTAATGTTAAGACAATTAGGGCCACATGCACTAACTTCATAAATATGTTTAAAAATTTGTATCTAAACACGATTTTTCATAGAAATTTTCTGTTTAAATACAATTTAAACACATTTAAGATGTTGTTGCAAGTGGCCCTTAGGTTTGTGATTTTAATGTTTTTACTCAAGATAACAGAATTAAGTAATTTTACTTGCATGGCCGCCAGGAACGATAATTTCAGAAGCATGTACCTAGGTACGTTATTAATGTAAAATATAACGTCGCCAGATTTATAATACAACACATATACCATCACGCCTGTATTCCCCGAAGGGTTAGGCAGAGGCGTACTAATGTACACCCACCGTTCGCCGGTATGTTTAGGTCCCATGTAATAGGGGGCGAGCCTATTGCCATTAACCGGGCACAAATTCCTAACTCCGAGCTGCTACTGGTAATTTCATAAAAAAACCCAATAACACTTTGCTCGACCTGGGAATCGAACCCAGGACCTCTAGCGTAGCAATCGCGCTCAGGACCACTAGGCTAATGAGGTAGTTATAATGCAACACCATAATATAAATTTATCATTAATTTAACCAAAGCCTTACTTGATGCAGGTACAAAGACATAAATACACATCTCAGATCTTTATCACTAGCCGTCTGTACCAGGACTTTGTCCAATTCGGCAACTTGAGATGCAGCCCTTTCACGATAAGACCACCAGATGTCGCCGTAGATGTAATTGCGTTCGCCTTTGTGCCATTTCTAATGAAAGGTTCACGAAACTGATATCTTTAATCAACGCGAACTTGTATAACGATGCGGGTGTTTGACGATGTCGCAGTCAATGTACGGTTTAAGGCAAATATAATTGTGGCCGGCGGCGGTCAACTGTCATCTGTATACTAAATTAATTACTGGCACACAAAATTGAATTAGGAGAAAGGTAGGTATGATGAGCTAATATTTGAGCTTTAGAAATGTGGGACAGGCTGCAACGTGTTTGCTAATTAGTTAATTAGGTACGTTTGTTTGCTATTCGCATCATTGAAGTTAACCATTAGCAGTGATACAAATATATTAACCACGTAATGTGAAGTACGCAATAATAATTGAATTTATTTGCAACTGCCTACATAATTATGAAATGAAATACAAGCTATCGCCTATCATAACTCATTTGCAATCAAACAAAATATAAAAAACGTAAAGAATTTTTACAAAGAAAAAATCTTCCTGAAATCGTTTTTTTCCTGATATGACACAATAAACCTATATAGATCTATTGAATTAACGCGTAATTGAAACTTATAATAAACAACTGATTTCAAACATTTGCAGCAACACAGAAACGTAAGGAAACTAATCTCTTTGAGACAATACTAACGCAATATCTTTGGTTTACGAGGGCCGTCTGACTAAATCTACAAATATTTGAACATTCCCTCACTGTGCCACCATTGTCTAGGTCAAACTAATTTTGGGATCTTCTCAAGCAGTAATTTAATTCCGCGTTAAGACCATCAGTTAAAATCTGGTTAACCTTTTAATTAAACCTGTTTATTGCGGGAATCAAATCGTGAGTTGTTTGCTAAAAGTAAATTTATAGCTGCCAATATTTTTTATAGAAAGTGTATCTCTCTATAAATATAATATGAATATTAATTATACCTATACAACCCGATTTTTATTGCATCATCTTGGGATTGTCACCTAGTAATATATGTAGATAGTATCTACCTTAAGGAACCGTAAAATGCATATAAAAATAAAGAAATACGTACATAGAAAATCCTACAGATGAATTAATATTTCCCTCTCCTGCCACTCCTCTTCATTTTAACAGCCAAAAGAAATCCACTGCCCCCATACACTTCCACAAGGACCGGCAATAAGCCGTGTAAAAAAGACCTTATTATGCAACGATAGGGAAATGCATAGTTAGGAAAAAACTGAGGAGCAGTGTTTGCGAGCATACAATTTTGTTAAGTCTTGGTTGGTTACGAAGATCATAAATTTCTGGTGTATGTCCCATTCACGACATATAGCGGTATTTCCCTGCTCCGCTACATACTAAATACTTAAGCTTATCTTGTGAGTGAGCTAGGTAGATTTTTATTGAATAGTTCACTTGTTTGTTAAAACTAGTTGCATAATGTAATTGGAACAACTAGTTTAAGTTCAATAAATTACAATAACAACGGCACATGATATTGACCAATTTCTTTTACATAAACTGTCCGACCTAAAAATCGAAACATGAAAGTATTTTAGGAGCGGCTCGCACAGTACTAGAATATGTATATCACGTGGATAAATACTTCTGTGTACTTCCATATAGCATTCAGAACTGGGGGCAAAAGGTTCTCGAATCGCGAGTGGAGACCACGCACCGGGAAGCGGAGCGGAGGACAATCCTCTAATAAGATGGACGACCAGGCAATGGTTGCTGGGAGTCGGTGAATGCAGGCGGCATATACTTGCGGAAGTCTATGGGGAAGGCCATTGTACAACAATGAGGCATACGAATTGAGACCTTGTTAATTTTTTTAAGTCGACTAAACAGGCGAGTCAGTCTATTACTGAACTGAAACTATTAACCTCAGCTGTGAAGCACATAAATACATGTTATTCTTGCAAAGTTGTTATATTAGTAGGTACATATACCCATTGTGTACAAATAAATGGAATCTTGCAAAAGTTCTGATGAAATAGTACTTGTACATAACAATGAGCCAATACTACTGAGTGAATGGAATAATAAAATCACTTGAATTTCAGGCTGGCATTCAACGGTACTCAAGCAGTTAAGAATACTTGGACAGTAATTTCTAAAAAGTAAAAAATATATATGTGACGCTAATAATTCTCACTAAAATACAATTTTGATTTCTAACCCGATACGAGACTGTACTACGTATATATGGTTTCTGTATGTTCATATTTCCGTCTGTAACTTTCCTTAGCTTCTCTCTTCTCTTCTCTTCCCTTTCTCTAATTCCACTCTCATTCTTCTGATTCTTCTTATCATAATTTTGTAAGTAGCATAATCAATATAATTTTCATGTCTTTTTCTAACTTTCTGCTGTCAAATCTGAAGTAGATTTTGTTATTTGACATTTATTTAATAAAGATGACTGTTATGTTTCATGCGAATCAATTTAAAGCGCTTCAAGATTTCATCGACAGAAAATTAACCTCTAAATAAAGTCCATGTGCTTTTAATTCTTACCGACTAAAAGACAACGCATTTTTCAATTCGGTGGGTTTAAAAAGATCATTTTTTTTCTTATTTTAACGTAAACAAAAACTGAGATTGCGGGATTAGGAAAAACAGGATCAATTATTTTTTCCAATAACATCGAAGTTCTTAATTGGTTGTGTTGTAGAATAAAAGATCTTAAATTGAGCGGTAAGATTGGTATGACCTTTCGGAAAAACCCTTTATAAACTACCTGTAGGTATGTACAACGAATTGATGCTGTAACAGGGTATTTAAGAGGATTATTTATTTTCTCAAAGCTCAGTGTGCCACAATCTTTACAACTAGCGCGTAATGGTGTAAACATCTGTTACATTTATATCCAAATGACTATGCAAATTTTCTCATCAATTTACTTGGTACAATGTACCAAGAATTTTGATTGAAGTCGACGACTGTTCAAGAGAATTTATGACAGATATTACTCTACGAAATATGTAGTTTTATTTGATGTACCTACTAATCATAATAATATAAAATATTTTCTATAAAAGAGGGTATATTTTACGATTTAATAGAAATTTAATTCCATACAAGAGCTGTCAAAATGTCACTTTCAACTATTACTAACGACCCGTTCGCAGTTTTGCCTTCGTAAATTTTTCCATCCAATTTTTTTATTTTTTCCGGTGGTTTTTTGAAACCCAAACGGATTTTGTTTATTACAATTAAACCCTGTACAGAAACATTTGCAATATCAAAAACTAGTATGCACGTTTCCAAATAGTGGGTAGGAGAAGATCCGACAAGAAACTCCCAAAAAAAAAGCTTTGCCCATTTTTATTTATATACCTACATGTAGGTACCTACATAGGTATGTGACAGTACGTGTACCCGGATACTAGCAACAAGCCTATTACATGGGACCTAAACAAACCGGCGAACTGTGTGTGTACATTAGTATACATCTGCCTAACCCTTCGAGGAACACAGGTGATGGTATCATGTGATGCTTATGTTACAAGTTATATTGTGGGAATCCCAAGAATGCTAAGATTGCTAAAAGAAGGTCCATTCCAAGAGCTGTTATAAGATACCCAAAAAAAGAAATTATTAACCCTTTATTTGGCGCCAGGTAGAAATGACGGCCTAACTGCGCGAGTTTGAGGGCGAAAGTAGAATTGATCCTGCGGGCTGTGCGAGTCGTTCCGCTCCGGCGCATAGCGGGGCACCCCGGGCCCATACATCACTTAGTCACCCGAGACGCGGCCCGCGCATGCGTACTGACCCTGTTAAATGTAAACTTTGCAAACCCTTGGGTATTGACGGATAATTTACCAGGTGAGATCGTAGTTCCGAATATTTTGAACTTACATAGTTTTTGTTTAGGAAATTAGGGTAGATTAGACTTATTTCGGTTTAAAGTTTTTTTTTAATGGCCTCATTAGCCAAGTGGTCCTGAGCGCGACTGTCACGCTAGGCTGCTAGACTGCTAGGCTAGGTCCTGGGTTCGATTCCCAGGTCGAGCAAAGTATTATTGGGTTTTTCTATGAAATTTCCAGTAGCAGCTCGGAGTTAGGAATTTGTGCCCAGTTAATGGGCAATAGGCTCGCCCCATATTACATGGGACCTAAACATACCGGCGAACTGTGGTTGTACATTAGTACGCCTCTGCCTAACCCTTCGGGGAATACAGGCGTGATGGTATGTTATTCTTAACTATTACACGCAGAACTATTAAACAAAATAAATTACTCATGTTAAAAGTGCACACTTTGACACTTATTTGACGTAATATTCACCCTAGCAGTTGATTAAACAATGCTTTTGATCAACACGAAACGCCATGACGACGCCACGTCTCTTAATGACATTCAAAAAAATTCGTCATTAAAAGTCAATTCAATTTACTTGTTGGCGGCCGATTGGGGGCAGCAATCAACTTCACCAATTACATGAGACCGAGGACCAAATATTACTTTTACACATTTATTTTTTGGAAAGAATTCGTAGTATATGGTAGGTACCTAAATTTAGAACGATAACAATTAGATTTTTAAGCAAAAAAGGTTCTATCGTAGTCTGTTTATTTTTTTTAAAGTATCTTCACCGATATTTTTGTCAATTGCGGATCCATTTCAATAATTTATTTTTTACTAGCATATTTTTTTGTAATACTTATATAGCCCAACAGTTTTTTCAGTGCATCTGCCTAATCCTTCGAGGAACACAGGCGTAGAAAACAGGGCATCCGCCCGCGACTTCGTTCGCGTGGAAAAGTTACTTTGTCTAAGCGTGATTATATATAGCCTCCTCAATAAATGGGCTATCTAACACTGAAAGCATTTTTCAAATCGGACCAGTAGTTCCTGAGATTAGCGCGTTCAAGCAAACAAACAAACAAACTCTTCAGTTATATATTAGTAATATCTATAGATATAAAAAAGTATTTTTGAGGAGGTCCCATTTAAATTTGTAGAAGATCTGAGCACAAAATTTAGAACAAAACAAGGATAACATTCTAATCGGGTAGGAAATGAACGATGACATCACCGAAGTAAGTAAAAATATACCTACATATTCAAAATTTAGAAAAAAAGTGGCAAATATACATAATACAGGTTTATAAAATCAATAATAAAGAAAGTAGTTAAATGAGTTTTCTTAAAGCTATCTAATAAAAACAACTATCTAAAAGAAAACAGCGCACTTTATTCCAATTCAACCTCTATTACATCATACTTACGGCACCTAATTGCCGCAACCTACAAAATCCGCGTATAAACGCTAGTGTAGAAAGTAATCCCCGGTAGTCAGGTAATAAACATAAACGTTTTCCCCAATAAGACTCAATGCAAATTGAGTCCCGGAGGGTCGCGGCGCCGAAGTATTTGCGTATCGTACGAACTCGATCAGGCTACAAGCCACTAACTAGTTGACGTCGTTCAAAATATTGCTGATTCGAATAAAAAACCGAATGCTATCTCACTTTGATGTAGTCGAAGGAAATGGGATCTGCTTCCGACCCGCGAGGAGAGAGAAAATCTCCTTCCCGTTTTCGGGGTACCGCGGGCAGTGTGCCGGAACCCTATTAATCTTAGTTCAATATTTACCTGTCGGTTGCGGCGGGTGGTCCCCTCAGACAAAGCAAATGTAACAATATTATATTCAATGAAGCCCTGCAAGTGAACGGTGGAAGTCAATATTTTAAAAATAGTTTCTGAAATTGAATTAGGAATATGATTTTCTTGTGTACTTATATGTAAGTACATTGTGAAAAAAATGAGGGTTGGAAGTAAAAAGGAAATTCTTCATGAGTCAACCTTGTCTATTGATTTGTGTATATATAGTGGTATATAAGTTTAAATGTGAAAAATATAATGCCGGGCAAGAAGGACAAATAAAGAAACTTATAGCCAAAATTCAAATAATTTAATTCAAACATAATCCATCTTTAAATCTAAATTAAAGAATCGTTCTCGCTTGTACAAATACTGTCAATCTTAATAACATTTTCAAGTACAGAACCAAGACGAACAAACAGATTACTCGTCTGGCTTACTTTTTAAATTTCCTTGTGATTGTTAAGAGGACGGATAGCGTCATATCATCGTGGAGGGCCCGGTGTCGACTTCTGACCGTTTCGAGTGCCGATCTAATTTGCCGAATCGCGGAAGCATATGAAATTTAATCGGTTCGCTTCGCCGAAAATGGTTTCCGATAATACTGTGAATGTTCTGAGATATTACAGCCTTGTCACAAAGTTTTGAAATGATTTGGTGTAACGTTTAGACTAACACGGGTAATTTAGACGACTACTTAAATGAGGACAGAGGATTGATATGATTGATTTTGCAGTAGAAATATTGAACAAATATAATAAAAATATGATAGCCTCATGTATAAATACACAAACTATAGTAAAATTAATATTGCTGAGTTCGCGCCAGGTTCCATGCAAGCGAGTGAAAGAGCTAACAACAAGAGGGACTTAAATGATTAAAGATTGCCATCAAAATTGTCGATGAAAAACGGTCCCCTCTTAAACAAAAGATGCCGAAAGGTATTGCCTTTTTGATTAATAGGTAATTAGCTGAGCCATTATGTCTCCTTGCATTTCCTTATGTTGTTTACGCTCTGATATTGATATTATGCTTTGATTGTCAAAGCATCGTTTGTTTTAAGTAAGTTAAAAAATAAATGCTGGTTTGTGTACAGGTCTCTTGGCGAGGCTTATCCCATTACCTACTAAGATTATTTTTTCATGAGGAAGAACTGAAAAATTATTTGTTTCTGAACTGGGAAACGAATAGTTCGTGGAAACGTGGAAACGTACTTTATAATGAATGCTAGTGTTAAAGATGATTTAGATGTAGGTAATATGAAGATATACATACCTACCTACATCTAAATCATCTTTATTCAGGAGCATCTTCATTATTAATTGAATAGATTTTGTTGATGAGTTAAGGAAACCTTTGAAGATTTTCATAAAACTAATTATCAAGATTTTCTTATTGAATGAAAATTCTAATTCTTGAGCTATTTACCTACAATAGTATTAATATTTTCTAGGCTAGTTCGTACAACCCATAGAAATCTTTTTAGTTTTACTCTTTGAAAGGATTATAGACTATCAAATCTACTCTTTCACTACAAACTGTACAATTCTGAAATTTATTAGAATACGTAATCAAAAGTGTATCTTGTCGGTTCTTCTCCACTAGACCCATTATTTGAAACCGTGCATTTAGTTTCTGAAATTTTAATACTACCTGTAGTATGAAAAAAAATATTTTGAACAAGATATATCATATCTTAAAACGATTTTGTTTAAATTCTTGTTATGATGCAACAGTAAAATATTATTTAAAACAAACATTGTTTACACTGTTACCCGTGACTGCACCGCTCAAAGATGCGCACGCAAAGATAATTAAATTCAAAACAAAAGCCGTAACAAACGGGACGTGACGTCGCCGCTGTAAGTCGAGCGTTGAGAAAAAAGCTTGGATTTGTGAAAATATAACTTTCCCCTAACACAACGTTTTCCTACGTTATTTCCTTTGCAGTCGCAGGTGAGATTTATCTTCGGATAATTGGATAAAGAACGCGTTTGCGAGAAGTGATACGAGGTGGAAGAAGGGGGTGTGGGGAGGCGCTGGAAGAAAAAAATCCTAACAGCCAATGATGTGTTACTTTTGAATATAAATCTTTTGTTTGATATACTTTTGCTTAATATTTTTTTGAAGTTTCCATGCTTGCTATACAAAAAGTATCAGGTTCGGCCCACAATTCAAAAATTGAATTCGATAACAATTATATCATTGGTTGACCAAAATCCAGAGTGGTACAATTGTGTGAACATCAATTATGCCTAATTCATCGCCACACTAATTCCAGTGCATAATTAGCCAAAAAGTAAACATTAAAACTTACACTATTACTAAAATTATTTGCCGACCGCATTAAATTAAACCTGACAAACACAGCAGATTAAAATAAGACACAAAACAAACCGCACGTCCACCGACCTCATTTGTAATGAGCTTTTACATAGTGCAGTATTAATAATATCATACCGGATAACAATACTTACCACAAAATGTTCATTTAATATGAAAATGTGCGCTACATACCCACCCTCACGTACACGACCCCTGACTACCCAGAAACGTCGAAAATATTTCAATGTTATTAACAATGATTGAAATTCAGTAACCGAAACAATACTCGCATCAAAAATACTCCGTTATCCTCCTGTATCGAATTTAATTAAGCTATTTTAATACAATAAACAAAGAGATCCAATTTGTAATTTTCAAACACAATATCGTCAAGTTTTTTCGGAACTTTATTTAAAAATTAGTCGTGTTATTTTACTATTAAAACAAAACACAACACAGGATACATTTAGTATTAATACAACATATAAATTCAACATAGAGTTAATTAGTGACTTCAAATAACATTCATATTCGACAACAAGGCAACAAAAGGGAAAAATGAAACAGCTAGTGTTCTGGAGTTGGCAAATACCGTAGCAGAACAATCAGAGAATTGAAATATTTACTGAAACTTGAACAAAACTAGGCAGAACACAATGTGTGTTATGTGAAATGTTAAACATCGAGGAACCTGACTACACACAGAGTTTTGCGTAGCGCAAGCAAAAAGGAATGCTATAATTTCATATAACTTCGCAAATTTCAAAACTGCGCAGTTTTGAAAAGCGTTTCAATGTTCGACTTTATTAGGTCCGGGAATATCTGTGAAATGCGAATAAAAATCAAAGGGTTTAAAACCCATATTTGGCATAATGTCCTCGATTCTAAATTGACTTGGCCAGATTATGATAACTTGCTTCCTGAAGCAGGAGATATCATTTCATAATTGTCATTGGTATATATTTACACACGCCGTTATGTTTTGTATTGAGGTAATAACAAAACGCATTCCCATCGCTAACGCTACACTCAGAAGTAGAAAGCAAGTTCAAAGAGTGAGTAAAAAAGTGCGACACACAATTTGTAATTCTAAACAAAAATTCATACATTCTACGCACCTAAGCCGTATATTTGATTTTGTTTTGCGGGCAGTGAGTGAGTGATTTAGAAATGTATTTACAAAGTGAAGCCCCAAACACACGAAAGGGTTAGCGTGGCGTAAATTGAGAGCGGTGAATAATTCATATATATTTTTGGTATTACCTTGACCATTTCACGTAATGCGACCGTCTGTCGCTAGCGCAGGAAGACGCCACGTCCGAACCCACACTTATACTTTAGGCACTTTAATTTTATTTACACTATACTATCAAAGTTTCTTTTTACTGTCCTCCAGCGTAGTTCAGGATAATAGCGGGTCCTGAAAATTAATTCGAAACGTTAGTAAATAAACTAATCAACTTTAATGTTTATTATAGAGCTATCAAAACAAAATGCTTGTCTCAGCTGTCACAACAGTTTGGGAAAATTAATTTTATTTGAATCTCAGATGCAGCACGCACAAACTTTGTATAAGTGGAGGTGTTTTAGTAATTTAACTTTGAGGACATGAATATCTTTTGCTATCTAGTTTGCATTGTTTTAGTTAAAAAATGTTACAAGAAATTTACTTTGACGCTAAAATGGTAAGTGGTTTTAGTCAGCTGTGTCGATCTTATAAATGGTATCATGAGAGAACAGTTTAATTATTAAGAATTTATACAAGAAATATTAATGAGTCTTGCGATTAGACTTTCAAAATACCTATATGACGGAAGGCGCAATCGGTCAACACTTTAACGTTGTAGTATCGGTAGGTATGGTATGAGTTAGAGGAGATAGTGAGTGTACTCTTTGACGGTTAAATGTCGTCAGGTTAAATCGATGGTGTAATAGCTAACCAATTTAGTTGCCGATGCGGATGCTGGGAACCTATTTTTTTCCTTTCAAGCGAGTTTCGAGTTTGCTCATCGGAATTAGTTTGCATCGACGTTTGATCGGATATTCCTTTAAAGAAGTTAAGCAACGGTTGCGAGTAATCTGTGTTTTTTTAATAATACCCAGCTTTATGCTTGTTTGGGTGACGTTTGGCTACAAGAGTAATAGATTTGCTGTTTCCGATTAATGTATGGAACGGAGTATATGGACTATATTTTTTAATATTATGTGTTGTCTGCGCGAACTAGAAATATTCAAATTAAGCTTCTTATATAGTTGTTTTATTAAATATCATACATAATAGTAGTAAGCAGATCAGGTGTTCGAGGACATGCAGGCAGCAAGCATTTTTCTGTAAAGTACCTAATGCCTTTTTGTTAAACACTACCAATATTTTTTCTAAGTTTGTGCTAAGTAGCTTCAAGTTCAAGTTTAAATGTTTTTATTTCAAATAAAATTGTATCGTCATTATGTCTTGGCTAGTTTTCACATACAATTTATCTTATATTTAGTTAATGAACTCACTTTCTTTATGATATACGCAAGTTAGGTACTGTATTTATAGTTTGAAATTTGGTCTGTTCGTAAAAACTAGGCAAATCAAATCTTGAGTAGGATTATCTACAGAACTTCGTACGAATTTAGATACCAATTCTGTTTTTTGTCGGTGTATTCTTAACATTGAACTTGGCTCCCGTTTTCACATTGATGTTTATAGTTGCTTTTTAATTGTTCACCCTATCTAGGAGTAATTAAGTCTAAAACTCAGTAAAGACTTTATATCAATCGATTCATTCGATTTCTACTATTTACATACATAACTTTGCTGTGTAATGTGTGGTGAGTATTGAAGGCAAGTGAACCGCACGAGAGTCAAATGCCAACTGGTTTAATTTAAAGCATACCTATGCGCACTGACGCAACGGAATGTTGCCATATTAAATATAACATGTGTATTTATTACTTCGTATATTGATCCGTAAACCGACGATCACGCATGAGGAGGTTAATGAACGTAGATGACGCGAAAGTGGTGTGCCAGGCGTAGCAAGTGGAAATCTATAGTCTGTTCCTACCCAATGGTAGACGGGCGTGAAAATATTATGTATGTATAGTTTACTATGTTTTTTTTACTTTATTTGGACAGGTAATATTTCTGATTTCAATGTATTAGTAATCATTTTTATGCGTTTCCCAAGTACAACTCTGACCATCATGCCACCACGCCTGTATTCCTCAAAGGGTTAGGCAGAGGTGTACTAATGTAAAAATGAAAATGTAATACTACTACACCCACATTTCGCAGGTATGTTTTAGTTTACGAGCTGCTACTGAGAATTTTATAGAAAAAGCCAACATTGTTCTACCTGGGAATCGAACTCAGGACCTCTAGCGGAGTAGTCACGATTGGGACCGCTAGACAAACGACGAAGTGTGTGTATTTAATTCTTCATATATTGATCCATAGATATTTAAATAAATAATAATTATAAATTATATATAAAGTATGCGTTAGTTAACGTGGGAGAGCCATGCTTCGGCACGAATGGGCCGGCTCGACCGGAGTGATACCATGGCCTCATAGAAAACCAGCGTGAAGCAGCGCTTGCGTTGTGTTTCGCTGGGTGAGTGAGGTTACCGGAGGCCCAAATCCTTATAAAAGGCGGGCAACACACTCGCGACTCCTCTGGTGTTGCGGGTGTTCATGGGCGGCGGTTATCGCTTACCATCAGGTGATCCGTCTGCTCGTTTGCCCCCCTATCCCATGAAAAAAGAAAATGCGTCTCCCAAACAACTCTATTTTCGTAAAACTGATTTCTTGGCTTAATATAACTAAATGTCTGTCTGCGTCCTTTGTATCATAAACGACGTCATTAGGGACATGTTTTATAATATTCCTTTGAACACATGTTACATAAGACCAGTAATTATACTCTCTCACAACCGTGGAGACTTGTTATCTCTTAAATTTTTTATCGCGACTTGTTTGGAGTTCTGAAAATTTAATAGAGGGAAGTCTCCGAGGTATGTTATGTTTGTTGACTTTCTACATTGTTGGTGTAATGTGCTTTTCATAAAAGAGAATACTTAGTTGATTATGTATTTCATATGTGCAAGAATAATCGTGTTTTATATTAAGTACTAGCTTCTGCCCGCGGCTTCGCCCCCGTGGAATTCGGTCTGTCATCACATCCCACGGGTACGGGACTAGCTTCTGCCCGCGGCTTCGCCCCCGTGGAATTCGGTCTGTCATCACATCCCACGGGTACGGGACTGGCTTCTGCCCGCGGCTTCGCCCCCGTGGAATTCGGTCTGTCATCACATCCCACGGGTACGGGACTAGCTTCTGCCCGCGGCTTCGCACCCGTGGAATTCGGTCTGTCATCACATCCCACGGGTACGGGACTAGCTTCTGCCCACGGCTTCGCCCCCGTGGAATTCGGTCTGTCATCACATCCCACGGGTACGGGATAAAAAGTATCATATGTCCGTCTCCTGGTTCTAAGCTACCTCTCCACCAATTATCAGCCAAATCGGTTCAGCCGTTCTTTAGTTATAAATAGTGTAACTAACACGACTTTCTTTTATATATATAAGAGATATTAAATAATCTTTATTGTAAGCTACAAAAGGTAAGTAATTTAAACTGCCAAGTTAATTTAAAAGATTATTATAATGTTAACTGCTTCGTTCTAGTGGTACTAAGTGCGACTGCTATGCTAGAGGTCCTGGGTTCGATTCCCAGGTTAAGCAGAGTTATTGAGTTTCTATGAAATTCTCTGTAGCAGTTCTGACTTTGGATTTATGTTAATGGCACTAGGCTTTCCCCCTGGGGCCTACCAGCGAATTGTAGGTGTACGTTAGTTCACCTCTGCCTAATCCTTTGTAGAATACAGGCGTGATTGTATGTACTGTATAGTAAGTAGTTACATTCAGATTTCATAGATATTTTTATACAGTGTGAACAACACCACTCGAACAATAAATTAACAATAATGGCACCATTTTTTTTTAGAATACTAGCTTCTGTCCGCGACTTCGTCCGCGTAGCGTGATGATATATAGCCTATAGCCTTCCTCAATAAATGGGCTACCTAACACTGAAAGAATTTTTCAAATCGGACCAGTAGTTCCTGAGATTAGCGCGTTCAAGTAAACAAACAAACTCTTCAGCTTTATATATTAGTAGATATCTAGATTGACATGGACTGGAATCATCGTTATTCGCAAGTCTTACAAAATATTTATCGCCGACAATCTTTCCGCCAGTATACTTAATCAGGGAGGGATTAAGTCGTCTTGACCCGGAAAGCGTCCGTGCTGATTTTAGTCACAATTTCCGGAACACTTCCCGAATGGTCCGGAACGGTGAGCAAGCGGGATTGTACCGTGACGAGGAGATTTTAGCTAGATTTTTTTAAATAGATAATGTTTTTTTATGTAGTTTATAAGGCAACGAACACTGCCTCATTTGTCTAGTGGTCAAGGCTATAAGCATGCAGCCCTTGTTCGTTGCCATTCATACCATCACTCCTGTATTCCACGAAGGGTTTGCAGAGGCATGCTCAATGTACACTCACAGTTCGCCGGTATGTTTAGGTCCCATGTAATAGCGGGCGAGCCTATTGCCATTAACCGGGCACAACTTCCGAATTCCGAGATGCTACTGGGAATTTCATAGAAAAACCTAATAACACTTTGCTCGACCTGGGATTCGAAACCAAGACCTCTACCGTAGCAGTCGCGCTCAGGACCACTAGGCTTATAAGGCAGTTAATATGATATGAAATTATTTTCGACAAATTCTTTAAATGCGAAATAATGAAACACAGGGGTTAAGGTAGCCACTACTTGCAGCGCGTCTCATGGATTCTATTCCCGAGGCAAACATTTGTGTGTTCCACTAATATTTCTTTCGAGTCGGGGTGTAGGTACTTTGTGTGCAGAAGATAAAGCAATACGAAATCTCATTTATGCCATAATACAATGAGTAAATTAATCAATAAAAACCTTTTAAAAAAGTTTTTGAACGGCAAGAGATATTAAAAAGAATGTTATTCTCATTAGGTATACAATGCATAGGTAAACAATGTCCTTAACGAGATACAAACTCTCCAAAGAAAACTTTTCTAACAGCATAAAAAGTGGCGTGGTAAATTTATCGCCATGGGGTTTTAAGGCCTGTACGTATTGTAAAACTTTGACAAAAATACTGGCAATAAAACATTTTTCCCGGGGACGGCGGATGACAAAAAACGAAAATTTTAATTGGCTCCAACAGTAATACAGTGCGGTACATTAATTTGTTTTGTCCCAATCCACAACACTCGAAGCAGAGGGTACCTCGGAATAGGCGCGTACGAATTGTGCGTGAATCGTTACCGACACGCAAACCCCCAATTACAGAGAGCGCGGCGTTAAAAATTAATTTATAAATATATTACCTCGCCCTTTTAAACTATAGCACCCCGAAAACGTTATATATTGCGCTTTTTATCCAGCATGTTACCCAACTATTAGAATCAAAACAGAAATGGATTACCACCATTAATAAAACGACGAGCATGGATTGGATAGTTTTGATTTATGTCGTGTATTCAGGCGTTTAACTAATACGGATATCATGTTGCGTCAGTGTTTTAGTCATACTGCGTGTGTTATTTGAGCATGTTAACTGTTGGGCGGACAGACAGACGTAATTAGGCTTCTATCAAAGGATTGAGGGAACCGAACTAAAATACACATTTTGACGAATTTATGTATTGGTACTGAATGATTTCATTTCTATATACATATACATTTGAACGTAAAATTAATCAGTTTAGATTTTAGAATCACAATAAGCTTATTCAGGTTTAAAAAGTTTAATAATAAAATTCTTCTCCCAATCGAAACCTTCTCGATAAAATGCAATCCTACATAAACTCCCCACAGAATGATATAGGTACAACAATATCGCAACATCTTCTCGTTAAGTGTTGTTAGGTCAGAAAAAACTTTCACGACGAAGTCATTTAAAAAGAGCTATCGCCATCAATTGTCACCTGTAGGCAATAACAGAAAACGACTCCAACTTACCTATTGGGAGAGCCCTTTATTAGAAAACTTTTGTCCACGTTATACAAGGCATGGAAAAATAAAGCTACACTACGTGGCAAATAAGACATAACGGTCCAACCAACAGGATAAAAGTTAACGATAGGTACATGAGCGAGGCAGCTTAGTGGCGCTCGATTGGAATAAACTGTAGTTTGTAAGCCTGACAGTTAGGCAGGAATTGACTGCCCTGCTAGCAAACAGTTTAATTGTTCATTGCTTTTTGTAGTGCAATCAGTCTTCGGCTAGAGCAGTAAAGCACATATTTTAGTGTTATGAATTATAATTTATCATCGTGTCCAAGGTAAAAAAAAAAATCAAGTAATATAAATAATAAAAAAAAATATTACCTAATAAAACTTCTACAAAAAACATTTAACTGAGTAGGTACATCTCTACTATTATAAAATTGTAAAAAAGCTGTTTCCGTACATGGAAGATATTAAAAAATAAACAAGTGGGTATATAAAAGATTGTGAATCCTAGAGTGAGATTATTAACTGTTTGTTACGGGTTAGTGCAAAAACTAATAAATAGATTTTAATTTTATTATCACTGTTAGAGAGTATATGCTCCAATTTAAAAACTGGTGGACTTCTTATCTCAATGAATTGAACAGATGAGAGAGCCTGAGATACAGCTTGACCTCTCTGATGTATGGTTTAATAATAAACTATTTTTGGGATCCATTTCTAATCTAAGGCAGTTAATATGATATGAAATTATTTTCGACAAATTCTTTAAATGCGAAATAATGAAACACAGGGGTTAAGGTAGCCACTACTTGCAGCGCGTCTCATGGATTCTATTCCCGAGGCAAACATTTGTGTGTTCCACTAATATTTCTTTCGAGTCGGGGTGTAGGTACTTTGTGTGCAGAAGATAAAGCAATACGAAATCTCATTTATGCCATAATACAATGAGTAAATTAATCAATAAAAACCTTTTAAAAAAGTTTTTGAACGGCAAGAGATATTAAAAAGAATGTTATTCTCATTAGGTATACAATGCATAGGTAAACAATGTCCTTAACGAGATACAAACTCTCCAAAGAAAACTTTTCTAACAGCATAAAAAGTGGCGTGGTAAATTTATCGCCATGGGGTTTTAAGGCCTGTACGTATTGTAAAACTTTGACAAAAATACTGGCAATAAAACATTTTTCCCGGGGACGGCGGATGACAAAAAACGAAAATTTTAATTGGCTCCAACAGTAATACAGTGCGGTACATTAATTTGTTTTGTCCCAATCCACAACACTCGAAGCAGAGGGTACCTCGGAATAGGCGCGTACGAATTGTGCGTGAATCGTTACCGACACGCAAACCCCCAATTACAGAGAGCGCGGCGTTAAAAATTAATTTATAAATATATTACCTCGCCCTTTTAAACTATAGCACCCCGAAAACGTTATATATTGCGCTTTTTATCCAGCATGTTACCCAACTATTAGAATCAAAACAGAAATGGATTACCACCATTAATAAAACGACGAGCATGGATTGGATAGTTTTGATTTATGTCGTGTATTCAGGCGTTTAACTAATACGGATATCATGTTGCGTCAGTGTTTTAGTCATACTGCGTGTGTTATTTGAGCATGTTAACTGTTGGGCGGACAGACAGACGTAATTAGGCTTCTATCAAAGGATTGAGGGAACCGAACTAAAATACACATTTTGACGAATTTATGTATTGGTACTGAATGATTTCATTTCTATATACATATACATTTGAACGTAAAATTAATCAGTTTAGATTTTAGAATCACAATAAGCTTATTCAGGTTTAAAAAGTTTAATAATAAAATTCTTCTCCCAATCGAAACCTTCTCGATAAAATGCAATCCTACATAAACTCCCCACAGAATGATATAGGTACAACAATATCGCAACATCTTCTCGTTAAGTGTTGTTAGGTCAGAAAAAACTTTCACGACGAAGTCATTTAAAAAGAGCTATCGCCATCAATTGTCACCTGTAGGCAATAACAGAAAACGACTCCAACTTACCTATTGGGAGAGCCCTTTATTAGAAAACTTTTGTCCACGTTATACAAGGCATGGAAAAATAAAGCTACACTACGTGGCAAATAAGACATAACGGTCCAACCAACAGGATAAAAGTTAACGATAGGTACATGAGCGAGGCAGCTTAGTGGCGCTCGATTGGAATAAACTGTAGTTTGTAAGCCTGACAGTTAGGCAGGAATTGACTGCCCTGCTAGCAAACAGTTTAATTGTTCATTGCTTTTTGTAGTGCAATCAGTCTTCGGCTAGAGCAGTAAAGCACATATTTTAGTGTTATGAATTATAATTTATCATCGTGTCCAAGGTAAAAAAAAAAATCAAGTAATATAAATAATAAAAAAAAATATTACCTAATAAAACTTCTACAAAAAACATTTAACTGAGTAGGTACATCTCTACTATTATAAAATTGTAAAAAAGCTGTTTCCGTACATGGAAGATATTAAAAAATAAACAAGTGGGTATATAAAAGATTGTGAATCCTAGAGTGAGATTATTAACTGTTTGTTACGGGTTAGTGCAAAAACTAATAAATAGATTTTAATTTTATTATCACTGTTAGAGAGTATATGCTCCAATTTAAAAACTGGTGGACTTCTTATCTCAATGAATTGAACAGATGAGAGAGCCTGAGATACAGCTTGACCTCTCTGATGTATGGTTTAATAATAAACTATTTTTGGGATCCATTTCTAATCCCAATATAGCTTCAGGTGAGCTAAGTCGCGGGTAAGTGTATTTATATTTATACAAGATAAAATCATATAAATAGTTTAGATAAAGGCAGCCAAAAAATGTGTAATGATATACGTAAATCTAAAACAGTAAAATTAACGGTGGCTGAACTAGGTTTCAGTTCAGGTTCAGGTTCAGGCCATCACTTTACTAATAATAACATGAGCCCACCTAAATATAGTTAACATATAGTTTACTGTATTCCTCGATGGGTTCACCGGTCCGTATAGATTTGGTTAGAATGCGTTATTTAACCATAATACATATTAAAAAGCAAAATTTCACCACCTGCCACGTCTGTCAGTCCGAACGCGATAAACTCAAAAACTACCGGATTTTCATATGGTTTTCACCAAAGAACAGAGTGATTTATGAGGGAGGTAGGCTATTTATCATCACGCTACGACCGTTATTATCAGGGCAGAGTTAATAAATAAAACCCATACAATAGTATAATCTGTACATACGATAGTATAATTATAATAGTTTAAGCCTGTTTTGCCTAGCTTAGAACAGATTGTTCTACGCTAGGCAGCTAATCATAAGATTAGATAGCCAGCAATTAAGGCCCGTCTCGTCGGAAATTACATAATTTCAGGTCAGGTCGGTTCTCCTTTGACATTAGTGGAGGTAGCCACAAACGGAGTGAATTACAATTGAAGGTTATTAATTAGGCTGTGAGTGTCTACATGAACGACCACATACCACGTCGATTAAACCATCTAACTTATATTAGAAAGAAGGAAAGTTTAGGTCTGATTCACATTGTGTATTTAGTAGCCCTCGACGAATAAAGTGGGATGTTATAAGTTTAACGTGTCTATCTGTGGGCTGGTAGGTCCCAAATGAATGGAGCGATTTTAAAACCATGCAAAAAAACATGGAACAACCCATGTTTTGTTTCTTACTTGTTTCTGTGACTTTCAAATGATTTGACAGTGACAAAACATAGAATAACTATTCCGAGCCACACCATTATTAAAAAGGCGGTAGAGCTAGGTTTCATAGGTCGAAACATGTGTTATTGGGTTTTTGGGGTTATTGCTGGTATATTTAGGTCCTATTTAACCCCAATAGTTAAATAGGACCTAAATATACCAGCGAAAGCGTTTCAGGGAACACAGGTATTATAATATGACGTTTGACCATGCCGGTTAAACTTATTTAAAGTACAGTTACAAGTATTTTGATAAAAGCTGTGTTTTAAACAGATATCGTTTTAGACAGGTATAAAATAAAGCTTATGCACAAGAGAAGGCCCGTTCACAATTATATACTTTATTAACATAACATACTATGATTCCTGTATTTCTCGAAGAGTTAGGTAGAGGTGTACTTATGTAATGTAAAAGGGGGGCGACCCTATTGTAACTAGGCACGAAACGAAATTACTGAGAATTGTATAGAAAAAGTCAATGACACTGCTCAACCTGGGTACCGAACTCGTCTAGGAAGACTAAAAGAATTAATCAGCCAAATATATATAATTGACAGACATAATATACATTCAAGTTCGAAAAAAATATTTATAGATCACACAAAGGTTTTTGCGTCCGCCATGAATCGTAAACGCTACAACATTGTGCATTCCAAATATAATTATTTATCAATCTTTAAATAAAAAAATTAAAAAATAAAAATATATAAAAATAATAATATAATTAAATTTAAAGTAAGTAAATAAATACGCACACAACAAAATAACGAGAATTGTTGTTTTTAATATTGCCCGTCCAAAAAATCATAAATACCATTGTTCCTAAAAACATGTAACCGAGATGCTACAATAACTATTTGAAAACAAATGAAATCCATTCGTTGGTAGAAATGAAAATAACTAAAAAAATAACAAGCTTCGTCATCAACAAGTATCATTTTACCGTTATTTATTTTGTTTGATTTAAAAAACGAATGTATTTTTAAAACATGGAAACCGTTATAAAAAATCCGCATATGAAAATATATTATTGACTCTGTGCTCTTTGATAAACATATCGCAATGATTGCTGAATTATTATTTATAAAGGTAAACTAGAGTTCGCTTTATTTTGCGAGCAATAAATAAAACGTAGAAATAAAGCATGTGTGTATTTATTTATCAAATCGGTTAGTAAAAACTCTATCACTGTGTCGCATTAATAACACAAATAACAACACATACTAAAAAATGCGTACGTATACAGTTTTTTGGCAATTTTCTTTTTTTTTTAACGTGGACTTCATGTTAAAAAAAATGAAAATTTGCCAAAAAAACTGTGGCACGATACATTATGGAACGAGAAAGCATGTCGCGGGACGTTTTAGGCTCCGTAATAAGTACCTAACTACTTTTGGTTGTCACTGGTAATCGCTACCTTTGCATCCTACCTATTTACCTACCTATTTGTTATATAGGTAAATCACGTCCCCAAAAGGGCTCTCTTACACAGCGAGATCGTTTCAAACTCATACGTAATTTAATATTTTATCACGCATTATCGCATGCGAAACAAACTTTCGCTCATACATGAGTCAGGGTCAGTGCGGATAAGCGTGATGAGTTTCCAGCTGATAATTAAAAATATATCTCTATATTATTCACAATAGAGTTTAAAATAGACTGTAAGTCTTTTTGTAGATATTAATATGTTTTTCTATACATAATTTTCAACTTTGTTTCAATTTGATAAGGGCTGTTTTTAATTTATCATAGTGAAATAGTTATTAATATCCATGATATATTCTATTATCTATCTACTAATATCTGCCATTGGGTCCGACCGCCTTAGGTTTATCTTGAGAATATCCAATGATATAAAGAAAAAATGGGATTTTTTTCTAGGAATGGATGTAGCTATGAACAATGCCAGTGAAGTTATAGCGAGAGTTCTCATAAGTCTAGACATAGCGTGGTGGCGTTAGTGGCTTTAACAACTTTTTATCAAAAAATATATTGAGTTTTATGCGCTAAGAAACATATTCTTCTCTGGATTTATTACGAGACTAATTAGACAATTATTGTAACTAAGGGATACAAATGATTCAAATATTTAAAGTATATTTTTAAATATTTTAGTTTCCTTTTTAAACAAACAAGCTTTAAACAAAATAACTTATTAAAGTTATTTTGTTTAAAGCTTGTTTGTTTAAAAAGGATAAAGAAGTAATCCCATAGAGTAGTAACCATTCCTCAGAAACATCACAAACAATATTATTTTGGGAGGCTGCCTGATGTACGAATGATTTATTTCCTTACTGCCCATTCTTTTGTAAAGATAGTTAGTACATGAAGGCACCAATATTCATTGGTAGATGGCCAGACTACTCCAAAATTAACCCAAATGTGACCCTCAACCTCTAAAACGCAGCAAACACTGTGTTTGAAAGGACCATTACATTTTACAATCTTCGTCTTCACAGCGTCGACTTCAAACAGCGACAAGACGAACGTGAACAGTATTTCAGTTGGTCGATAAATATAAATATCGATATCGACAAAGGCGAGGCACGGAAGATGACGGACGGGCGGCCATTAAGCAGTGAACGCTTATTGCGTCGGCCGCGACGTTTATATTGTTCCTTAGATAAAGCTCTGTTATTTAGCACAACACTAATATTCGTTCGTTTTTTGTTCCCGGCCGTCCCTCCTTGTTAGTGGAAAGAATCTGATGTACCGCTGGATCATTTACATTGAAACGATCCCCCTTTATATAATTTTTGTCATTATTTGAGGTTATGAACGTTTTTGGAAACGTTAAGGTGCAATACTGGTTTTATTTAAACGTGTTTTATGACTGCTTTCGCTGTCTCAGTTATTATGGGCGTCCTGTAATTAGATTTGCTTTATAGAATATTCTAGGAGGCATAAAAAGTGTTTAATAAATTTTACTTTTCATGAAAATGTTTTAGACTTTTTAATGCCGCGCTTTTATGCAGAAAGGTTAAACTAGGTTTTAGATTTAGAATTTATAAAACCGTTACTAAAATATAATGTCGGAGAAAGGTTTAAGAAATAGCATCCACATTAATTTACCTCAATATATAGTACCTATTTCATACAATTATGCATGATGGGCATATCGAGAGACTGGATGAAAGGCGACTAACGAAAGGGATAAGAAGTGAATGTCAGTGGAGCCGTCGCCTTCAGGGAGAGGACGCTCTAGACAGACATATCTACCATATATCGACCTTATGGGTGAGATCCTTCAAAAAGGTCAGTTGCATAGTACTCGCAACTGGCGGACGTGTATGGCAAGATGGATGTAGCTAACGAGATACGCAAGAATCGTAGCAAGTGGCTTTATGTAGTTTCTGCCAACCCTGTTTTCATACAATTAATCAAAATTGTATAGGAACTATACCTTTTACAGATTATTTTGAGTAATTTCTGCAAAAAAATCCAGCGACGAATAAACTATCTCAACTCACAATTTCCAAAGACCAGATGAATCCGAGAAGCTTAGTTTTTATCCCCTTAACAAGATGTAGGTTCTGAAGTTGGCACTAAAAAGTCCTGTTAGTAAATCCGGTAATAAAACTGTCCCACAAACGGCAGCATCAAGTTTCCGATACCTACTACGTAGAATCGACTCTGGTAACTGAACTAAGTAACTTTCAAGACTCATATTTCATCGCTTACTTAGAGTTTGAATTTTGTTAAATCCTGGCTTATCTTTCGCCTAAGGCCTACATTCTAGACTACACGAGTTCCACTCGCACTCAATTAAACTAGTTCATCTTATATGAATCATATCATATGTAAGAAGAAAACTGGAAATAATTTGTTTACATCATTCATTTTGATTAAAGGCACCGTCTCAGAGGTACTTACTCTTTGTAATAAAAAAAACATTATTAGTATCGTTTCACCATTGACAAAAATATCAGTCAACATAACATTCATACCATCAAGCCCGTATTCTCTGAATGGTTAGGCAGAGGCTTACTAATGAACACCCAGCATCTACCGGTAAGTTCCGGTGACATGTAATAAGGGGCGTGTCTATTGACATAAATAACTCGCAAACGAGCTACTGAGAATGCATGGAAAAACCCAGTAACATTTCGCTTAAAATAAGAATCAAACCCAGGACCTGTACAGTAGCAGTCGCGCTTAAAACCACTAGACTAATAAGGCTAATGAGTGAATATACAAAATAAAACTACATACATACAGATGAACATAGAACCTCCTGCTTTTTGTTAAGTCGGTTAAAAACTGATTAATAGTGTATATTGTATCAGTCGTCCAACCATTATAAGCTGTCTAAGCCACCGTCTGTATATCTGATTGTCGGCTATTAAATGTAATTGATTTTAACGTAGGTACAAGAAGAGCCATTCCCTTAAGGCAGCGAGGAGTTCAATCACACTAAATTTTCTTAACCAATAAACAGTAATTTTAAGTATCATAAGGAATTAACCGTACCATATCCATTATTGTAAGGAAATCGTTTGATCATTGTTACTTTGATACCTATCTAAAATTTATTGATACACTTTATTGCAACTTACTGGAGATAATTAAACCTTGCTTCATTTAATATTGCAAAGTAATTCCGAAGTTGAAGCCTTACCTTATTTGCCAATCACAGTTAGATGTTATTGTTTGTTCTCGGAATCTTCAGAGGAGTAAATACCATTACATTTCTCGTTGCAATTTATTTTATTACTGACTCTTGATGAGTACCACTCTGTTCTTAGGGACAGTTAGTAGATATGTAGTAGATACTAATATGTACTGTTACATACTTAGGCAGAGATAGCCTATCGATATGACCATTGGACTGCCAAGTCAAAGGTCTCGAGTTCTAATCTAAAGCACGCACCTCTGACTTCTCGAAGTCATACATACCATTACGCCTGTATTCCCCAAAGGGTTAGGCAGAGGTGTACTAAGGTACACCCACAGTTCGCCGGTATGTTTAGGTCCCATGTAATAGGGGGCGAGCCTATTGCCATTAACCGGGCACAATTTCCAAACTCCGAGCTGCTACTGAAAATTTCATAGAAAAACCCAATAACACTTTGCTCGACCTGGGAATCGAACCCCGGACCTCTAGCGTAGCAGTCGCACTTGGGACCACTAGACTAACGAGGCAGTCTTTTCGAAGTCATGTGCGTATTAATAGTTAATTATCATGCGCTTAAACGGTGAAGGAAAATATCGTGAAGAAACCTGCATATTTTCTCGACGGTGTGTAAAGTCTGCTAACCCGCATTAGGCTAGCGTGGTATACTATTGCCTAATCTCTCTCTTTCTGACAGGAGACCCGTGCCCAGCAGTGGGACATTATAACGGGATGATTATGTACATACATATAGGTACATCATTCTGTATAAATGTAACAAAAAATATGACAACCTCGTTAGTCTAGTGGGTTCGATTCCCAGATGGAGCAGTGTATTGGGTTTTTCTATGAAATTCTCAGAAGCAAGCCGGAGTTCGGGATTTGTACCCGTTTAATGGCAATAAGCACCTACTACATGGAACCCAAACATACCGGCGAACTGTGGGTGTACCTACCTTAGTATACCTCTGCCATACCCTTCGGGGAATATAGGCGTGATGGTATGAATATATTATATATGTAAGATATAACAATTATATTATTAACTAGCTTCTGCCCGCCGCTTCGCTCACGTGAAGCTATCAGGAGTAAAAATGAAAAAACCAACATTGATGATCTCTTCTTTGTATGGGCCTCTATACATCAGGGAGGTCAAGCTGTATCCCAGGATTCGTTTAATTAATTGAGATTAGAAGTTCACCAGTTTTTAAGTTGGAGCATATACTTTCTAACAGTGATAATATAAAATCTATTCAGTAGTTTTTGCTCCAACCCGTAACAAACAGACAACCAGACAAGAATTTTAAAAATCACATTTTCGGATTCGGAGAAGTTTATATACCATAACCCACATGTTTTTTTAATGCACAGATTTTTTACAATTTTATAACAGTAGAGATTTTGATCCATCCTTTACCGACCATAGACCTTCTAAATTTGTTCCTATACTCATCCGATGTATCCGAAGTATAAGAAGATGTCATAGATGTATAAGAAGTAATGCGATCCGAAGTTGTCATAGTTTTAAAAACATATCTTAACACCCCAGCTTCTCTCGAGTGACTTTTCACGCTATATATTTTCGTAACTGTCTTGTTCAATATGTTAGCATTGAAAAATTTACATTGCATGCAAGTTTTAGAGGTGCTCGCTAGAGCTCTCTTCGAACTATAGAAATAATATTTTAACGTCGGGTCGCTTTCGATACTACTCCTTTGTACAATGGATATCAATTACAGGTATTGAAATGTTTTTGATATCATAAAGTTGTATTGAGAAATGATGTTTAAGTGTATTTCAGTAAGCACACGTCAGTTATGAAGGATACTTAATATCATATCTTTCAGGTCTGGTTTTTAATATGAAATTCAGGTCAAACTGTACATAGATTTTTTTCAAAAAAAAATTAAATAAAACTGCCTCAATAGCCTGAAGTGGTCCTGAGCGCGACTGCTACGCTAGAGGGCCTGGGTTCGATGGAGCAAAGTGTTATTGGGATTTTCTATGAAATTCCCAGTAGCAGCTCGGAGTTAGGAATTTGTGCCCGGTTAATGGCAATAGGCTCGCCCCCTATTACATGGGACCTAAACATACCGGCGAACTGTGGGTGTACATTAGTACGTCTCTGCCTAAACCTTCGGGGAATACAGGCGTGATGGTATGTAGTGTAAAAAAATTATATTGACACAGTTCACATAATTCACAATATAAAATACAATACTATACATAAACTTATTAGCTTCAGTTGGTATTAAAGTAAATTCTGTAATTTTCTATCTCAAGTTACATATAATTCTTCTAAGTAACCAATACCGACGTCATATTCAAAGGAATTATAATGTTATCAGACGCCAACTGTAAGATACTTAGTTTGAATGATAATATGGCATGCCTTATTATCTGTAACTCATCATAAAGAACGGAAAAAAATCATAATATTGCTGGCCTGTTTAGTTCTGCGGTTCCAGTGAATTTAAAAGACTTAAAAACATAATCCATAGATACTTCTGTAAAACATTTGATTAAATATTCATATTTTCGATCATTATATAGTCGATGGTTTCAATTTGGCGGATGTCCGACATTCAGCGCTTATAATCTCTGGCCACAATAATCCGCTACCAAAGATTTTAAATTATTTATCAATGATTTCACGTTTGAATTTCTTTTTTTCAGCCCGAATAATAATTTTACAGCAAAATAGTGTTATAAATATCTAAATGAAAAAAAAGTAGGATATTACAAAACAAACCACATAATAAGGCCGCCCGCGCCGCAAATATGAGACAATAAACGACAAAGCTGTATCGTAGCGGTTACGTAACGCTTCCGTAGCAAAACTCGTAGGCGACTACACCGTAGCAGCGGGATACATCTAATGAGGGCACTGATATTGTACCGCTCAGCCGGCGGCCGACTCAGGCGGCCTCTATAAATTGGTTTCATGCATATTTATTTATTCAAATATGTATGAATTGAAATCTCCACGACTACTGAAATATGGCACTTGTGGACGAAAATTGAATCAACAGGGTAAATTAAGTTGACAGGCGCAGTAATAGTGTTTGAAATATAAACTCTTTTAGTTTGAATAAGAAGCGTAACTTAAGAAAGTGCTCTTGTAGCATATTCAAAGTATTCTTCATAAACTTCGCCTTTCAGCTCGCGAACTGCAAACAACAAATTTTTCATATTTTGCTCTCCTGACGTTTGGGGAAATTGATGTTTAATGAGTAAACTTATGCATCATAGCGTGTACTAACCTTGTTTTTTTTTGTGATAATGCACGTTTAGAAATGTGCACGTGTATTAAAAGTTGCAGCTTAATAGTTTTTTGATGACTTTGCCGGTGCAAAATTGAGCGTGCCCGAGTCTGTATAAAATACTTTTGAACTTTCCGCAAACGTTTTGTTTGTTAAATTTTATTTGATAATGCAGTGGCTCGGCGACTCCGCCGTTTTGTACAAATTGGGGCGGATTACAAACGCCGTGTTTTCCTGCTTTTATTTTTTGGAAATATCTTATTATAACGTAATAACTGGTAAGACAAAGGAAGAACAATGAATTGAATTCTCCGTTTACTCAAGTTTTTAAAGACGAAGAATCATTTATCTCGGTTAATAAATAATATATTCCGTTTTAAATTACAGTATACAATTCAACTGTAGCAACAACTGTAACAGATAATAAATGAGGCGAGTGTCTCAAAGCTGGAAACTAATTAAAGTCCGCACGGCACGAATCAATACTTATAAATTAAGACGGTTTAACTTGCAAAGGTAATTGGGCAAAAGTTCATCTCAAATATTGATACTGGAATGACGACAGAGCTCGGCGAGTAATTCTTTAAGGCGCAGTTTACACTCCCCGACTCATCGTTATTCGTCTAGAATGAATTGTTCACGGGGAATTGTCCCCCGTCCATTCACTTTTTGTATTAACATTCAGAGCAATGAATCAAGTCGTTTCCAAAGTTTGTGAATTTAATGATTGGCTTCAACAGCATGAAATTTAAGGGTAATAAAAATATAGTGGATTTACCACTTGAAAAAAAACACCGTTATGACACCTACATGTTTAAGGAGCTTCCACACGTGCATCTGTGTGAACTGGCCAACGCATATGAACCTATATACACATATATACAAAGTTCACTACGCCTTTTTGTTTCTCAATCTGAGGTGGAGTTAGTGCCCGTCGGTCGTTAACGGACTACTAGGTGATATTTATTACTTTTAATTCCATGTTTAATAAATTAAAAATATCAATGGATTGTCATTTATAAATCTCTGATCTCAATTTTTGAGAAATAAGTATAATAAATTAACATATTCACGTTAAACGATTGTTCGTTAATTAGAAAACTACCATTCCATATTTGTTATACACTAGCTTCTGCCCACGACTTCATCCGCGTAGCGTGATGATATATAAGTAACCTATAGCCTTCCTCAATAAATAGGCTATATAACACTGAAAGAATTTTTCAAATCGGACCAGTAGTTCCTGAGATTAGCGCGTTCAAGCAAACAAACAAACAAACGCTTCAGCTTTATTATTAGTATAGAAGATTGAATCTAGAAAGGAATTATATTTTGAACTGTTTAACTTTTAAATAGAAAATGCACGTACCTAGTTACTATTAGTTTATTTTCTTACAAACTTTAATTTATTTTCTATTAATCTCCCTTGACTGTGAATTTTAATAATTATATATAAGATAAATAGATATCTTCATCACGATTGATGGACGAGTCATTTTAATTATTCAATAAAGTTTAAAACCGCTAAATTACGTTCAATAAGTAATAAATTAATAAAAATAATAAATTAAGTAAAATATTTGCGAGCTTTATGTTTCGGGCGGTATTCGTATAACCTAGTTAATGTCTTATTTTAGTATGATTAAGTTTAAATTAAATGGTTAGTAATTACTTAGTCTAAGTTTTCTGAAAGATTTTCGAGCACTAAGTTTTTGTTTTAATTACTTAATATTGATTTTGACTATTAGAAAGGCTCCATAGAATTTTAAACTCATTGTGAATCGTATAATATTTCAACAAATATTATACAGGAATCCTAACAATACAGTGTATCGGTTTAGTCACTTATACCAGTTATTGTCGATTGAAGTTATTACCCATTGAAATTTTCCTATGGTAGGTATAATGGCGGTTGCATCTTGTAAAATACTGATTGATATTCAGTCGCATCTGGTTTTACTGGAAGCCGACCCTAACATGGTTGAGAAAAACCTCGGAGGATGGTGATGACCTATAATATGGTTGAGCTACACAATGACTGATGCATGCCTGCCGTCTGCTGTAACTGGTGTTATCATCCACCACCGCCACTGCCACGTGAAGTTACCTGTCAGACAAACTAAGACACTACCTACCGATACTAGCGCCAACTCTATTCGATGAACTAATTAATTATTTAAATCACCCAAATTACATTTATTTGTATTAAATATAAACCTAATTATGTCAATCTCTTTAGTTAGTTATACTTATCTATGTTTAACTTTATTTATCGATTTCTAAAAACTTATTTAGAGTAATTGATTTGACTTCCATTGTTGTCAATATAAGCAAGATGTCGGTTCATCTGATTGATTCTCTTACTGAACTCGATGTAAGGCGGAGCTCTGCCCGAATAACAGGTTACGAGGTGTTACAGACTGTTTATAAGGTTTCCCTGACCCGCTCTTCTGGAACACTGGTCTACTCAAAGCCGCAATGACAGGGCAATGTCTGAAGTGGCCTTTGAAGAAAGATCCTTACTTTCTTCAAAAGGCCATTTGAGACTTGCCCTGTATTGTATCATTCACACATTTTGATACTATTGTGTCTGGACTTTAAAAGATTATCATACTTATAAAAATTAAACTTAGGATTTGTAAAAGTATATTTAAAAGATCTATTTACAGAAATAAATAGTAATGTTATTTACGGGTGTTAAATAAGCGCACTGCATCTGATAATAGCTAGGCAGGCGGATCATAAGATCCTTCCACCAAGCGGATATTCCACAAATTGACAATTTACTCAATATCATTGTTCATAGCCATGTCGCGTCAATTTATTTTATTGGTAATCTCGAAATGTTTCGCTGCGCATTAATTTGGCTAATAGTTTGTTTTTGTTCAGGTGTTGCCATAAGCCGATTACGGCCAGTTATCAAATATAACTCATTTATTTGACCAGTTCCCGTTTATATGATTGCAGTCAGATAATTGTAACGAGAGTTTGATGATGTTCGGGGATGGTTTATTTGTGTTATGTATATTGGTTTCGTGGTTTTAAATGCACCGGTTTTTTATAGATTTCCGGTCTTTCATTTTTGTATGGATTTTGTGGTTGAATCGGTTTGAGAAAGTATAGTGCCGCTTCCTTCGGCTAGTCTTGACGGTGGCACCTGCGTGTGTCTCGACGCAGTCTTAGTAGTAGTTTCAAAAATATTTGGAGACGTGATTAAAGTGTTTCTCGATAAAACATAAACTGTATCATTCATCTTTTTTTTTTTGATACATGAGATTGCAAATAAATTAAGGATGTTTTAACGAAAACATAACTAAAAAAATATTTTTTTTTTACAATTTTTAAAAAGTTCTTAAACGTATTCCCCGAAGGGTTGGGCAGAGGCATACTAATTTACACCCACAGTTCACCGGTAGGTATGTTTAGGTCCGTGTAATGGGGGCCTATTGCCATCAACCAGACACAAATTCCAAACTCTGAAACTTCCAAAATCGAACCCAGGATCATGGCTAATGAGACGATCTAAAAAAATAATTAAAGTAAATAATTTAATTCTGACTGTGACTGTAGACTGTAGACTGACCTTTATAAAGCAAGCGTCGACTCTCAAAGTTACCTCGTACTTATTCTTTCGCTTACTTTATATTATTTAGCTTTGATATATTCGCAATTTAAGTTGCCTGAAACTCGTTGGAGAGCGCTCAGATTAAATTACATATTTTTTTCCTACTTACCGACGAAAGCAAACGACTTTACACTGTAAACAGAGGAGGTTAAAGAGAAAGTGAAGAATAAAGTTGTGTTTTTGGAAAATTCTGGTCTAATATTGTATCTCAAGAGACAAACACAAGCAGACTTAAACCTGTATTTTATATGGTGAACTTAGTGTTCAGTTCATTCATACATACACTCAAGCCTTCCTTCCACAGGGGTATGCAGAAACTATAGACCGCCACTTGCTACGATTCTCGCATACTCCTTTTGCTTTTGCCACATTCATACATCTTCTCATACATGCGCGCGCGCCGGATGCGAGTACTACGCACCTGACTTTGTTGAAGGACCTCGCCAATATGACTGGCGCATGTCCTTCTACCACGTCGCGTCGGTGCCGTCGCTTTTTAAATACCTTATGTTAACCGTGGCAATAGGCTCGCCCCCTATTACATGGGACCTAAACATACCGGCGAACTGTGGGTGTACATTAGTACGCCTCTGCCTAACCCTTCGGGGAATACAGGCGTGATGGTATTGTTCTGTTAATCGTCTTTCACTTAATCTCTCACTGCCTCATTAGTCTAGTGGTCCTGAGCGCGACTGCTACGCTAGAGGTGCTGGGTTTGATTCCCAGGTTGAGCAAAGTGTTATTGGGTTTTCTATGAAATTCCCAGTAGCAGCTCGGAGTTAGGAATATGTGCCCGGTTAATGGCAATAGGCTCGCCCCCTATTAAATGGGACCAAAACATACCGGCGAACTATGGGTGTACATAGGTACGCCTCTGCCTAACCCTTCGAGGAATACAGGCGTGATTGTATGTTTATATGTTTACTTAATCTCTCAACATGGCCAAACCATCTCAACATTTGACTGATATATTTGTGTATCGATCTTGACCATTCTTAGCACATCGAGGCTCCAGAATGCCTCGGAAACGTTTAGACAATCGGTTATAGGAAGCCCGAAAAATCTCACAACCAGTTCGTCTTAGGATATAATCAGCATGACTGAGAAATTTGGTTGCGCATAATTGTCAGCTGTCGATTCGTATAAAATACTGATATTCGCATCTGCTTAGTCTGAAAATGATGACGATGGTAATTGTGAGTTCAAGTACACTAACTAGGTCACTCGAGCTACATTCAAAAGTACGTATCAAGTCGTAATTTGACTGGCGAGCGTTGACAAGTAATAAAATGGTAATGTATTTAGCATGTGAATTACGTATATCGAAATAAAATTCGTAATTTACATTCAAACAAGATTATATTCAGCAACGAACTTTACAGATTGATTTGTTATTTCTAATAAGAATAACATGTCAAATAATTTAAAATTTATCCAATTATTTATTATTAAAGCGTGTTAACTTTGATAAAATAAGTTACGGGAAAATCGTTTGGAATGTAAATGATGAACTTTGTAGAGTATTAATTCCCAAAAAATTACATGGAGGAAATAAGGAAGAAGAGAATCAATGTGTGTCAAATAATTTTATACCTAAGCAAATATTATTAATAAATCATATTTAAGTAACAGAATCATTACCTTTATTCCAATGTGGATTGGGAAGTCTGAGGCCAACGCTGGTTGTGGATGTAGTGCCGGCAGGAGCGGCAGTGGGAGAGGGCAGGACATCATAGCTGCGCCAACCTGTGGACAAAAGACCTTTATATTGTAAACCAGTATTTGAACCAATGTTTGTCATGATTTTGTTAATTCAATTTCAAAAGTTTAAGTTCACTTTAGAAGAACTAACAATTCCTGTTTTGAAAAAGAGTTGATCGTGATCAACGTGAATAGCCAAGTTTGATCGTCGATGGACCGACGTCAACAGACAACACGTCGTCAATGTACTTAGTCGTCGTATGGGATAGGGGGCGGTAAACGGGCAGACGGATCACCTGATGGCAATCGATTACCGCCGCCCATGGACACCTGCAATACCAGAGGAGTCACAAGTATGTTACTCGCCTTTTAAAAGAGTTTGGGCCTCCGGTATCCTCACTCACTCGGCGAAACAGAACGTAAGTGTTGTTTCACGCCGGTTTTCTGCTAGGTCGTGGTATCACTCCTGTCGAGCCGGCCTATTAGTTTACTAGTGACCTGTAATACAGGCTGTTGTACAAACCTACTTCAGGCACCAGTCTCTCACAAAGTTAGCTCTGGATTGGCATAGTTATTACTTATATATAGCATAATTATTATAAGAACTACCTTTGTGAAGAGATAATAAATAAATATATTATTATTATTATATTAGTGGCATAGCATGGCTCTCCCACGATGAAAACGTTATGTATATTCTAATATTGATTCACGAGAAAAGTATGTGATGTGACTTGTGGGAGCCCGTCTCTCTCTCTCTCTTTTTTCTCAAAACTCTTTTCTGGTCATTCAAACGAATTGGTTTAAATAGATACATTTCGAATTAAGCGTATAATTTATTTCCTACATCTCCATTAGGGAATGTACAAAAAGTTCACGACACCTAATAGCCAACATCTGCAAGTATCATTTAGGAATCCGTATCATAATTCGCCACGTATCGGCGTACAGATAGAGAGGGGAAACATCGAAAACAATTTAGTTAGCGATGAATTCGGAAAGCCGGGATAAACTCGGTAGATATGCCTCTCTAATATTCCGTGTGGGACGCTAGGTCCGTTGAAAACGATATGAATAATATATGGGCGCGAATGCACGGCCGGTCGCGGGAGATCAGGCTGCATTACGACTCAATACAGCTAGACGTGACAAATATAAACGTCGGACGAACGGACAGCCGAAATACAATACATTGTATGTGAACTCCACACAGTTGTAAAATACATTTATTTGAGTCGTATTTACGGATATTTAAGTCATTTAATAACATAATTAATACATCCCATCACTTCTAAATTCTCCTAAGGATTAGGTAGAAGTGCACTGTTGTACGGATGATCACGATAATCCAAAACTGTCAAATTTCTTCAATTGATTTTCAATTTAATCTCCACACTATAGAGTTAATTATCAACACAACAAAAAAAACGTTACAGTCAGACGTGTTTTTTATAATTTACATACATTAAACAATGTAATCTATTAGATGATAAGCTTTAGACGTATTATCAATTCACCTATTAGATATTTAAGGATAGCTATATATATCTATCTCTGTTTAACATCAACAAAAGAGTTAAATAAAATCTTGTTAAATTATATATGTACTATTAATTCTGTTTCAGAACGTTTTCTGTTTTTATACCAATACTAGCTTCTGCCCGCGACTTCGTCCGCGTAGTGTGATGATATATAGCCTATATAGCCTTCCTCAATAAATGGGCTATCTAACACTGAAATTATTTTTCAAATCGGACCAGTAGTTCCTGAGATTAGCGCGTTCAAGCAAACAAACAAACAAACTCTTCAGCTTTATATATTAGTAAAGATTAGGTGGCAAACAAGCATACGACCCGCCTGATGATATTCAGCTACCATAATCTGTAAAAATCTTTTTACTTTTTCTCAATCACCATTAAAGAAATTATAACCCTAACAGGCATTCGGCAAATTCAAGAGCTAAAAACGTTTACCAAAACAATATAATAGAGATTGGAAATTTGGTAAATATCTAAACAAAATCAAACAAGCGGTACAACGTTAATATGTATCGGGAAGGACACAAAGTTTTAATCGAAATGTCGAGCGGTTGTATCGAGCCATCCCTAGGGGTGTCTCGTTACAATAAATTAATTAACTACACTAATTGAATGACATAAAACGAATTAACTGTGAGAACTGTTTTTGATAATAAAAGGGCTAACATCAATAGAAAATTGTTTTAATTATTACATAGTTTCGTATTTACTGTGAAGTAGATACGAATGGAAGAATATTACATTTGTAGACAAAGTTCGAGAGGAAAACGGTTTTAATCAATTTTAGGAACGACATTTTAATGGTTGATTTACAATCAATTTGACTATGTATTTTTAAGTAGTCGAAATTGTCAGATAATTAAATCCTGATAGCACAAAAGGCAGGGCGCCGGCTTCTGCGCTATGTGTCGCGGCCGGGTTCAATTTATAGCAGATATACATTTATACGACCTACAGGTAGTTTTCGTTTGACTGTTTGGGAATCTAAAACTATGTTACTTATAGCACAAAATCCTAGAGATTTTTTCTCATAGAAACAAAACAACTTTTAGCTATTTCGATACAAAATTAAACAAGGGGACAACCAAAAATTTTATACGTAGAGAACTTGAATGTGAAATATTAGAAGTTGAGCCGCTTATGACAGCAGAGATGGCCTAGATATGACCATGAACTGCCAAGTCTACATATAGATTATAACATAACATACCATCATGCCTGTATTCCCCGAAGGGTTAGGCAGAGGCGTACTAATGTACACCCACAGTTTGCCGGTATGTTTAGGTCCCATGTAATAGGGGGCGAGCCTATTGCCATTACCGGGCATAGATTCCAAACTCCGAGCTGCTACTGGGAATTTCATAGAAAAACCCAATAACACTTTGCTCGACCTGGGAATCGAACCCAAGACCTCTAGCGTAGCAGTCGCACTCAGGACCACTAGGCTAATGAGGCAGTTATAAATTAGTGTGTAAGTGTTCCCATTACTGCTACTAGTTAGCAGGACAGTAATTGGGTTTTTAAGTAACCATTTTAATCTCATATCTAAAACTAACTGTCCATTAAAAACTACATGGTCTGTCTGATAAAATTCCAATGTTCTTGATTAATAATGATAAATATCGTCCGTGCATTGACCGTATTATATATCCACGGAGGAAAACCGCGCTCCTCAACTATTCAGGAGTCGGGGAAGTTGTTATTATGACAGTTACCCCAACTCCATTAATTACATTAATGAATGCATTAATATAGAGTTGGCTAACTATGCCGCGGGCTGACAGCCGAGGTGAAATCCTTTTTAATATGATAAAATAAAAATTGTACTTAGGTTAATAGACTAGCGATGAAAAGTAGAATTGGTATGTGTTCGTAGGGTTAATATTAGTGCTTGTATTTGGATAAATGCTGTTTATACATATTTCTAATGACCATCGCCTTCTGCTGGACGCTTTAAGGGGCAAAATAACATACCATCATGCCTATTGTACTTACGGTATACATTTGGTTTACTCGCGATATTTTCATTCACCGTTTAAGCGCTCGATAATTAATTCGCTCGATAATGCGTGCCTTGGATTCGAACTTGGGACCTTTGACGTGGCAGTCCAATGGTAATATCATTAGGCAATTGCTGCACTTACTGTATGTTGTCCACGAAAGGCTAAACCTACGAAAAATCTAGACATTTGCTACTTGGGCCCTCAAACGATTGCGTTTGTACTCTCCCTACGTCGGACGATAAATACAAAAACCGTATTGTTTATTTATTAGTTTGTAAGAGTTCGCTATAGCCCTAATTATTTTTTGGGCTGGGGATATGCCTCAATGGTGTATTCCAGGCATTGCACTTGCGTAACTTGCATTCCCTATATTTATATGCATGGCTTATAATAAACGAAAAACGTAACTACATTGCCTTTGCATCCCCAGAGCAGTCGTTAATGTGTCCTTGGTATAGGTTATTTTCTGGGTTCTTCATATCGTTTTTGTTCGGAAATACGGCTGGACAGTAATAATAATCTATATATATAAAAGAAAGTCGTGTTAGTTACACTATTTATAACTTAAGAACGGCTGAACCGATTTGGCTGAAAATTGGTGGAGAGGTAGCTTAGAACCAGGAGACGGACGTAGGATACTTTTTATCCCGTTCCCGTGGGATGTGATGACAGACCGCATTCCACGGGGGCGAAGCCGCGGGCAGAAGCTTGTAATAAATAAATAAGAATAAATATTCTGGGACATTTTTATACAGCACCATCTAGTCCCAAACTAAGCAGAGCTTGTAGGTACTATGGTACTAGACAATGGATATAATACTTATATACTTTTTTGTTGTAAATACATACTTATAATACATAAGAAACACCCAGACGAACACAAACACTTATATTCATCACATAATTTTTTGTGTCCTGTGGGTATCGAACCCACGACCTCATGGTCAGCAGTCCGGTACTCGAACCACTAAACCACAGAGGTCGTCATCTACTAACTAAACCACAGTGGTTCAGGTTCTAAAATTTCATCTTACATGAACAATGACGCGTGAAACATTCGTTTTGATTAGATTTAAGCTATAATCTCACTCCCTCTTCATTGTTCACAGCTGTTATAGAAAAGTAAACGAGACTTTTACGCAATCTTTAACTAATTTATAATGACCCCAGCTTAATTATTTATTGATACAAAAGTTTAACAATTAATGAGCGCGGCCTTAAGGATAAAAAATGAATTATAAACCTCCATTCTTAAATATTTAACGGAATAATCAATTCGGAGGGGAGCGATTGGCTTTCTATAATTTTGACGGATCCAATTATTTTATCGCTTCTTCCCAAACGCTGGATACCCTCGAAATTAATTAATTAACTATTGGTATAATTAAATCATCTTGGCTCCGCTAAATTTATTCTTTCGAGTGGCGGACAAAGTTTGTTGCTTAAATTATAATGGCAGTAAGATCATAACAGTATGATTAACATGACTGAAGTTTATGAAGTTTATCGTAAATAACTGGGGAAGCGGGAATGTGATGATTCATGGTATTGCTTCACCGTTAGCCGTTTTGTTAGTAAATTAGAGTTACGCGGAAAATCTGTGGAAACGACATTTTGAAAGTAAGTAATTTGCACGCTTTAAAAGTGTAACCCTGTTTGTTTAACGGTACTCTTAATATTGTTTTTTTTTATAGCGTATAATCTAGCTTTAAGTATAAGAGCTTGGTTTGTGGGTTAAGTGTATTTAAGTGTTTTAAAAAGGTTCGACAGACTTAAAACACCCGCTGAAATTTTGATGCCTTAGTCTGCTATCTCAAATAAATCAGTATGGTCTTCCTCCTCCTCCTAAAATCAACAGTTATCGATTTCATGATAAGGTTCCTCTTGTTTCTGTATGTTAATTAGTACTGTGATAAATATTAGGTATGAATCTCTTCTATTATCTTACATATAATAAGAATGGAAGTGAGCCGTGTCTGTACATTGCTAATATTTACAAAAAAACTAATTTGGGGGACTCAGAATCAGTAACACAATCCATTTCTATTATTTTTGGAACTTTTGTCTGTCTGTTTGTCTGTCGGTTTGTCTGTCGGTTTGTCTGTCGGTTTGTCTGTCGGTTTGTCTGTATGTTTGACCGCGCATCAAATGAAAACTACCGAAGAGATTTGGAGGAAGTGGACAGGAATTCATAGCCTGTTTCTTGGATTAACATTTAGGCTATATTTCATTAAAATCGGTTCACTCTATCAAAAGTTATTAACATTTTAACGATTGAAAACGTAGAATTTGAACAATAACCATTGAAGCTAATTTCCTTTTTAAGTATTTCCGTATTAGACTAGCACGGGTCAAACATCATAACAGAATCAAGAAATAAAATTAAAAAAATACACTCACAGGTACTAAATAAGATAAAACAAGAAAATAAAACAAAGAAATAAGAAACCATTATTTTGAACGGGAATTGATTATTAGTACAGTTATTCTAACTCTACTTATACAAGGCATCACGGGACATACATAGGACTTATCCAGCGAGCATCAGCCGGTGGAAAAACTAAATATTTGAGTAGGGTAAAGAAGTAAACAAAGAATGACAATTTATTCTCTAGAAGACTAACACGACACGTTATAACCTCAATGAAATTTGATTCTATAACAGGTGTCATTTTGAGTTGACAAGTTTGACAATTATTCTTTTCTTCTTTATAGCATCCAGCTTTAAAGTAATTGATTTTATAATGTGAAACCTCCATAGTGTAGATATAGTGCGCACACTTTATTTGAGAAACTAAAGAGTTTCCATCTAATCGAATAATTAAATACATAAATAAATATAATAATAAATATTATGTAATTTATAGTACAGAAATAAGGTATTCAGAAATCAATGCCGCTAAGTTTATTACAAATATGGAAAACCAAATTTTTCGAGGTGGTTAGTTGAAACTTGGACAGGACAACGTCTGTCAGGTCAGCTAGTAAAATTATAAAAACGCTGTGTATGTACATTGAAGATATGAAAAAAAAACAAGTGGGGTAGGGTGGTCTCCGAATCAAATGCTACTTTTAAAGGTAAGTATTACATACCATCACGCTTGTATTCCCCGAAGGGTTAGGCAGAGGCGTACTAATGTACACCCACAGTTCGCCGGTATGTTTAGGTCTCATGTAATAGGGGACGAGCCTATTGCCATTAACCGGGCACAAATTCCAACTCCGAGCTGCCACTGGGAATTTCATAGAAAAACCCAATAACACTGCTCGACCTGGGAATCGAACCTAAGACCTCTAGCGTAGCAGTCGTGCTCAGGACCGCTTGGCTAATGAGGCAGGTAAGTATTAGCATTTTTAAGCAATAAATATCTTTGACTTTGACTTTAGCAGTACGGACGGTGGCGGTACGAGTCCGACATACCCTGCCGCTTCCCCAGGTAGCCGATGATCCATGAGGGATTTCCGTATTATAAAAAAATCGACTGAATTAAGTTATTTTTATAAAGAACTTCCAGTTGTGCTCTTTCTGTGTATGATAATATTACATTCACCTTCTATTGCAACGTTTTCATCTTCGCAGTGCTGCATAAGTGGCTTAAGATATTTAAAAACTACTCTACAAATTATATGTTATTAATTTTTGTGTACGCTGACCAGTTTTAAATATCTGTAATATTAAGTTCAGCAAAATATTCTCCTGTAAGTGAATTGCGAAATTCTTATGATAAATAAATAAGTCTCAAACCTTAATTTCCATTTTTGCTTTTATTCAATAAATTATGTACGCTTGACTTTATTGAATTTTCCTGTCCCAAACACGAAATAAAAAATAACTAGGTATAAGATTCTCTCATCCATCCTGACATGAAGACATAAGTAAGTAAAGTAAGCGTGGGCGCACAATATAATTTTATAACATTCACGAGACGCAGAAAATAGGAATAGCTGTTAATTTATTACAGCTTTTCTTAGTCATATTTCACTGTGAAGCACAAAGTCTGCAAAACGCTAGCTTGCAAACGTACCTGAATTATGTACGGTTATTATTTTTAGGGGAAATGACGTGAACCTGAGGTATGACGTCACTACTGACGCAATTCAGTGGTATCCGGATACAGTTGTTTAAAATATATCTATATGCAACTTCATCCGATGTAAATTATAATGATAAATACTTTTGTGTTACTGGGTTTTTCTATGAAATTCTCAGTAGCAGCTCGGAGTTTGGAAATTGTGCCCGGTTAATGGCAATAGGCTCGCCTCCTATTACATGGGACTTAAACATACCGGCGAACTGTGGGTGTACTACCTTAGTACACCTCTGCCTAACCCTTCGGGGAATACAGGCGTGATGGTATGTTATGTTATAAATACTTTGAAAGATTGTCGGTTAAACATGTCTTATAGTATTTTATGTTTTAAATAAAAAGATTGACTTGGCCATCGCATGAAAACACAGTGTATCTCACAAGTGATATATATTATATTAAATTATATTGTTTAGTGCGGTAATATTGATATGGTCACTATAAGATGTTGTTAGGTTAGCTAATTACGTAATAACTTAAGACAGAAGGACCCTTAAGTAGGGACTGAATAAATTGACCGACTTGGTATTACATGGATCTCACAACTTTTTACGATACAAGAACTGAGTTGCGAGACTTGGTTTTTTTGCAAGTTATTTTAACAGATATTTGTGTCGATTAGATAATAGCAAAATATTATGTAGTTTTTATAATTTTTACTTTCAACCAATATCTATCAAAATACAAGAACAGGTACATAGGTAACTATCAGTATAAAACACATTAAAATATCTTATGTATATGCCTAAATAGTTTTCATTGAACAATCTACTTCAATGGAGCTTTATATGATATAAACGAAAGCACTGGATCAAAAGATCTTAAATCATAACATAACATACCATCACGCCTGTGTTCCCCGAAGGGTTAGGCAGAGGCGTACTAATGTACACCCACAGTTCGCCGGTATGTTTAGGTCCCATGTAATAGGGGGCGAGCCTATTGCCATTTACCGGGCACAAATTCCTAACTCCGAGCTGCTACTGGGAATTTCATAGAAAAACCCAATAACACTTTGCTCGACCTGGGAATCGAACCCAGGACCTCTAGCGTAGCAGTAGCGCTCAGGACCACTTGGCTAATGAGGCAGTTCTTAAATCCCCGTAGAAAATAACAGAAAAGGCACTTGATATACCTCCGACTAAAATATATCAAAAGGTATGATACCTTTTATACCTTTTTTTTTTCTTTTCTGTAGATAATCTACAGAAAAGAGAACGTATTTTCAAGTAAAATTAACTAGACTTTGAACGTCTTCTTAATATATCTCATTGCCGTTCACTAGTCTAGTACTTTTATTCAGAATTCCCGTCGGAACTAAGAATCTTTTTCTTCTAACAATATCTCCTTCGTAACATACCAATAACTTTCTTTAATCTTGCGCATAACTCGAGTGATAAGGAAAATTGCGACTGCGACTAATTGCAACTATGCCTAACAAAGCTCGCTATTCGTGAACAAACAATAAGTTTGTACAATACCTTAAGAATTAAAACTTGTTCTAAACGCTAAGTTGGCAATTAAGTTGCAATCACAGCGGTGCAGTGCTGCGCTAAGTTAGTGTAAACAAGCGGACGCAACTTGCATTGTACCAAGTCAATTCAAAGCCAAGTTCCGTTTGTTGTTTCAATAAGTTTATACAATTATGTTGCATGTTTGTTAACGTATTCAATTTACATGATGAGACGATGCATGAGCGTATGTGTGAGGATTTCTTTGTGGCCCAAGTTGCTAAGAAGTTACTTACGTTGTGCAAAAATAATTTACCATGGGGTTCTTCAAAACAGGAGTAAAAGGTTTTTACAGGGTCGGCACCTCTGACATATTTCTGCAGACTTCACAGGTTACGGTAACTGCTTACCATGTGGCAGGCTGGAAGATTGTTTGCCACCTCAGTGGTAAAAAAGAGATCCTTGAATTGACAATGAATGTGCTGGTTATTTTTTTTTCATGCTTTCACAGTCTTTATTCATTACGATAATATTTTTTAACAATTGTGGTGCCTAACTAGACATATATACTATATAGGTACTGTCGATAATTTTTTTTTTTATTTATTTGTAGGAAGACTTACAGAGAAATAACAAAACAGAATGCTTAAAATAATATAAAAAACAAAATTGCTAATGACAAGTCTCCACTGATAAATAACCCAAACATTAACATTCTTGATAATGAAAAGTTAACATAAGAATAAAAATTATAATGGTGTGAGTTACATTTTTGTATCATGAGTTTATTTTGTAAGTTAGTCTATAAGATCTAATGTGTTGTTTGTTAGTCCCAAATAAATAAATAAAAGCTAAGATTATAAAGTTATTTTTCTTTCACTAAAATAACTAAATAAATAAAAATACAATAAAATGCGAAGACATCCAGATTAAAGACTAGTGGAATAATCACACGTACAACACATCAGTAGCACGAACAACTATCGAATTCGTATCGTAAACGAATAAGTTATTTTCTGCTAGTAATCTCATACATACAACTGTACATACATATTTTCACATCTGTCTACCATTGGGGTAGGCAGAGACTAGACTTTCTACGATCCTGGGACACCACTTTCGATTCATCTACGTTCATTAACCTCCTTCTCATACAAATTATTCTCGATTTCGATACGAATACGTTTTCGAAAGTGTTCGTGCTTGGTAGTAGATGTATATAAAAAACATAACTAACATTTATAACGAAGAGATTACTTGAGGTTACGTTTTTAAAAAAGAGATAATAATAATATATTGAATAGTACTTACTTATTTAATAAAATTATTAATTTAACATCAGTTTTTTACCATTCAACAAAATAAATAAAATATTATGTGATGCAAGTTATATGACGCTCTCAACAGTAAAACACACAGCGGTTTTAATACCGTTGTAAAATGAAAATGTCCATTTATTAATTATCAACACTAGCGGAGCTTAACACACCTATCTTTCTGTTTTCGATCCATTTCATATTTTCAAAGCGAATAATACATGAGTGTTCACGCAGAACATAAGAAAGATGGATGTATTTTTATTTTATAGATTTATTTAAGATTATAACAAAATTGGTTGCTATGTCAATAAGCGTGTTGTCAAGAGTCGTTGAATGTTGCCTGTATAATTGTAGTTGCTCTTTTTCTTGGTAAAATAGGAAAACTGGCGTAGACATCCTCCCGGGCCGTTGAAAGCTGAAGAGAGCTTTCAACACGAATCATCATTTGAGTTAGGTAAGAGGCAGATGCGGTTGATGGCTCTTCTTACTGTCCCTTGCGTCGTAGAGATGTCTGTGACTCGAGGTACTCCGTCAGAGCCAGGATACAATTTTGTTATGCGGCCTAGTCGCCAGCATAGTGGTGGTAGACTATCGTCCTTTATCAAGACTAGGTCATCTAGTTGCAGCTCCTTGCATTTCGTGCGCCACTTAGTGCGCTGCTGCAGCTCAGCAACGTACTCGTTCGCCCAGCGTTGCCAGAAATGCTGCTTGGCTTGCTCCAGGCGCTGGTATCGGTTGAGGCGGCTTATGTTAGAATCCACGTAACTCGGGGACGGTAGCGACGTAATTGGCCTACCGATCAAAAAGTGAGCCGGAGTGAGAGGTTGTAGGTCGATTGGGGATGGACTGAGAGGACACAGCGGTCGGCTGTTGAGTATAGCCTCAACCTGTGCAAATAATGAAGACAGTTCCTCAAACGTAAAGTGCGCATTTCCTAGTATACGTTTGATGTGGAATTTGGCCGACTTCACTCCAGCCTCTGCAAGACCATTGAAGTGAGGAGCGTACGCGGGAGAGAATTTAAACTCTATGCCTCGACGAGCTGCATAGTCACAAATAGAGTCGCGGTGTGACTTAAAAAAATCGGAAATTTCCTTCGCGGTAGCTACAAAATTGCGACCGTTATCACAATAGATTATTTTAGGAATACCTCGGCGAGAAATAAATCGTTTCAAAGTTAGTACAAATGCATCTTTTGATAACTCACTGACCGCCTCAAGGTGAACGCATTTGTATCGAAAACATATAAATATACATAGGTAGCATTTTGTAATTTTGCAACCTCTGCCCTTGCGGTCAGTGATAAAAAATGGTCCAGCAAAATCAGTAGCGACAGTAATAAAAGGAAAATTAGCTTCTACACGATCGTTAGGTAGATCACCCATGATATTAGTTAACGTTTGACCCTCAAATCGACGGCACGTGAAGCAATTACGAACAGTACTCCTAGCTAAGTGACGGCCCCCAATAGGCCAGTAGCAATCTCGAAGGGACGCGAGAAGCTGCTGGGGCCCAGCATGTAGGAGACGCTCATGCTCTGCCTGAAATATTAGCTTAGTTAAGGGGTGATTAGACTTTAATAAGATAGGGTGTCTTTTATCAAAGGCGTAGCTCGATTTATCTATTCGGCCTCCAACTCGAAGCAATCCCTCTGAATCAATGAATGGGTTTAGGGATATTAGAGCTGCCTTAGCTGGTAGACTCTTTTCATTTTGTAGGCGATTTAATTCGTCAGGAAAGGACTCCCTTTGGGCGATCCTAGCGAGAACTCTAAGTGAATGATTGAGCTCTTTAGCCTGTAGAGGTCCCGTAATTTTATCATTGAAATTACGACAGTTGTAAATAAATCTAAAAACTGTAGCATAAATCCTTTGTAATTTATGTAATTTTGAAAAATCTTTGAAATTTAAGACCGGTGCTGGAAGCACGACTTCCGCCGCCAAAACGGAAACCGTTTTTAGTTCAGGTAGCTCGAATAAATTAGAAGTAGACGTAGACGGCCATAAGGATTCTGACTGCAAAAGGAAAGGGGGTCCATGCCACCATAGTGAAGGTTGATTAGAGGTTATATTTGTCAAATCTACTCCCCGTGAAGCAAGATCCGCGGGGTTTAGGGCTGTGGGCACATAGCGCCAGGACGTAGACTCTGTAAGTTCAGTAATAGCTGCAACTCGGTTGGCTACAAAGGTTTTTGTTTTATTAGGCGTGTAAATCCAACCTAGAACTACACGTGAATCCGTCCAATAGAAATGATGATCTATAGAGCGACGAAGTGCTTTAGTTACAGCGGAACTTAATTGGGCACCGAGTACAGCAGCGCATAACTCCAGCCTTGGAATGGTTGTGGCCTTGAGAGGAGCTACGCGTGCTTTAGCGCATAATAATTCTACTTGAACGTTACCTCTGGCATCAATAGACCTCAGATAGATGCATGTTCCATAAGCTTGCTGTGAAGCATCACAAAAACAATGCATTTCAATTAGAGTGCTATTATTGATTAAAGTTAGTCTAGGAATTTTTATATGTGAAAGTTGATTTATATTTTTTGTAAATGATTGCCAGGTCGTTGAAATGTCATCAGGTACCAATTCGTCCCAGCCTAATTTCAAAGTCCATAACCGTTGTAAAATAATTTTTAGTTTAATCGTATATAAAGATAATAACCCTAGGGGATCAAAGATTTTACAAGTAGACGAAAGAATAGTTCTTTTAGTAATTATTGAGTCCGTGGGTGGTTGAATTGGAAAGTGTAACTCGTCTGATGTGGAACACCAACCAATGCCTAGAGTGCTAGAGGCATTGCTAATGATCAAGTTGACCATTTCAGAATCATTAGTGGCTGGAAACAGATTCGGTAGATTAGACCTATATTTTCTTAAGTGAAAACAGCCTTTAGCCAATTCATCAGACACTGAGCGTTGAATGTAGCGTAGCTCTTGTTCTGTATCAGATCCTGATAGAAGATCGTCGCAGTATATATCATTTTGAATAATAGATTTTAGTTTAGGGTCACTACATTCTTCACCCAGCTGCCAGATGCATCTAGTGCTGAGAAAAGTTGCGGATGAAAATCCATAGGTTACGGTGTTCAGCCGTAGAGTTCGGAGAGACTCGTTTTCATGATCGCGCCACAATATGAGCTGTAGATCGCGGTCAGCCTCTCTGATATTTATTTGGCGAAACATCTTTTCAACGTCTCCAGATATTATGTATCTATAGAGACGAAATCTTATAAGAATGTTAAACAAAGAGTCTTGTACAGTGGGACCTACCATTTGGAGATCGTTAACTGATAGACCCGAAGTAGTGCGAGCCGACGCGTCAAACACGACACGAAGCTTAGTCGACTCGCTTTTCTCCCTAATGACGGGATGATGAGGTAGGAAATAGGCGTTTATAGGCCTTTGGATAGGTGACTCTGATAGATGTCCGAGAGTGGCATATTCGTGAATAAAGTCACTATAGGCTGTTTTTAGGTTTGGTTGTTTTTTAAAACGGGATTCTAGGTTCAAAAACCGCTTCTTGGCTAACTGGTATGAGTCACCTAAGCAATCTCTATCGGCACGGAGAGGAAGAGCTACACAGAAGCGACCGTCATTTAGACGAGTAGCTGTGGTAAGAAAGTGCTTCTGACAAAGCTTTTCTTCTTCGGTATAAGGTATAGCATGTGGAAAACTTTCTAGTTGCCAAAATTTGGCTACCTGATGCTCTAGGTTAGGTAAACAATTATCGTCTTCCTTTAGGTAAGCATGACAGGCGCGAATATTTTCTTTAGGTAATTTTGATTGGAAAGACATAGAACCTCCAACAAGCCATCCAAATTTAGAGCTGCGTAGTATTGGTCCTTTATTACTTAGGGAATGCTGCTGGGAACCTATTATATCCCAGAATAGATCAGCACCAATCAGCATATCAATAGGGGATGATCTGTTGAAATTAGGATCTGCTAGAACAAAATTCGATAAATTCAAACCTTTTAAATCAAAGGTGTACTTTGGAACGTCTTCTGATATTTTAGGTAGTATTAAGCAAAACATTGTTACATTAAATAGGCCATCATTAGATGACAAGTTAAGCATACATCGTTTCGTTTTTAGGTTAAGTTGATTATTTCCAATAGTGAACACATCAACATTAGATGATTCTTCAGATAGGTTGAGTCGCTGTTTTAGTGACTCTGTAATAAAGGAACATTGGCTTCCACTATCAAGCAAAGCGCGTATCACTGTAGTTTCATTAGTTGACGGATTAGATACTACTACACTAGCAGTACATAGTAAAACTTGGGAATGGGAACTGTTGGAGAAAGCAGACATAACAGTGGATGACTGTACAGGTACAGTATGTGTGTTCAAGTTAAGCTCTGGGTTTACATGTAGCAGGGTATTATGTCGTTTTTTGCAAGAACGACAGTGACCTGGAAGATTACATTTATTAACATCGTGACCGGGTCTCAAACAGTTGACACATAAACGTAGAGACGTCACCGTAAGTTGTCTTTCTTCAGGAGACTTGGCTTTGAATGCAGCACATTCAAACAGACGATGATTTTCTTTACACACAAGGCATTCATAGTCACGCTTATTGTAATATTTATTATTAATATTTGAAGTAGCCATAAAAGCCTTGGTATTACATTTATAGGAAGAGCTAGGGTTCATGTGTTTATCATTATTTTTATCTTGTTTGTTACGATTCACGGTTTCTAAAACATCGGCACGATTTTTCAAAAATGTAAAGAATTCATCTAGTGTGGGAATTTCAGATAAAGTATTCTTGTTTTCTTCCCATTTATATATAGTAGTGTTGTCTAATTTTGCTGAGACCATGTAAATTATCAAAACATCCCATTTGTTAGTAGGCAATCCTAGCGTGGCGAGAGCCCGTAAGTTTTTGGTGACATGATCAATAACATAACGTAATGACTTATCAGTCTCTCGTACGGATTCAAAAGTAAATAAAGATTTCAAATGGTTATTAATTAGTTGACGTTTGTTGTCATATCGTTCGCATAACAGTTTCCAGGCTTCAATATAATTTTTGTCTGTAAATTCCAAATTACTTATGACACGGGCTGCTTCCCCTTCCAAGTAAGAATTAAGATAATGAAATTTGTATATATTCTTAATTTTATTGTTGTTATGGATTAAAGAACTAAAAGTTTCCTTGAACTCAAGCCATTTGTAGTATGTACCGTTAAAGTTTGAAATCTTAATGACAGGTAGTTTAAATCCTAAAGTTCCATGACCATCATCACAGCCAGAGGAGTGGTGGTCGCTTGCATTTGAGTAATTAGACTCATTAAGATTAGTAGGTGAATTTTTAGCTAACATAGATTTGGCTAAGGAAATGTAGTGATCAAAATCCTGTTCAATAGCTTCACATTGTGCTATTTCGGTTTCTATCCCCGGTACTATCAACGACTCTAATCGTGCCTGCAACTCGTCAAACTCTTTATATATTACCTCAATTCTAGATAGTTTCATCTCAATTTTTTGTACATCTAAATCAGAGAAACTATCTTGCGTTTCTACTTCATTTATATAATTTTTAAACCGAGTTAAACGACCTTTAATACTGCTACGTTTAACTATAAGCTCCTTTAAAAGTTTAACATCATCACCTTTTGGCTCCATTGGATGAAAATATCTAGTCCAATAGGTTTAGTAAATTAAATAACTAATTGCGCAAAAACCAAGCAATAAAGATACGGTACGCTCGCTCCTCGCTTCGTTGTCTTGATGACAGCTAATCACGCACACGGAGGCTGACCACAGGGATTTCAGTTAGTTTCGTGAATAATGGATGACATTACACGATGACACCTCGGTGCGCCAGTACACTGAAACGTTTTATTACAAACGCTAAATAGCCAATAAACAGCAATATCAATGGATAGTGGGGTGCGTGATGCTATGACTTTAAGTTGAAGCTTAAAGCAGGTCAAATGTGGACATAGGTAAATTGGGTGTTTGGAATATAATCGGAAATAGGCGCATTAGAAGTGAGATTAATCTATATGTTAGGTTGCACACGCTTTTCGAAACTAAATCTCACTATTTGCACAAATTGAGTGGATTCAACTAGGAATATAGGAAATAATAGGAACGGGCTCACAATTAGATAGGTAGGCAGGCAGGCGTGGCTGAGACGGAGAATGATATGTAGCTCCGTCCGCTTAGTGCTGGCTGCTATTGTAGGCGTGAGGCTCCTGACCGTTGAAGTAGGTGTTGTAGCAGATTGGCAAAGGACGATCTAGCTGCACGCCGAGTAATAGGTCCGCAGCTTTACTGCTCAAGCAATGTAGGTGCTGCGGCGTTGGTACGTTGCGATGATTTTTGGTGTCCTTTTTCCGCTAACAAAGGAACTGCTATCTTGTCCGATTTGGAGCAGGTCCTGTCACGGTCGCCAATTTATGTTCACGCAGAACATAAGAAAGATGGATGTATTTTTATTTTATAGATTTATTTAAGATTATAACAAAATTGGTTGCTATGTCAATAAGCGTGTTGTCAAGAGTCGTTGAATGTTGCCTGTATAATTGTAGTTGCTCTTTTTCTTGGTAAAATAGGAAAACTGGCGTAGACAATGAGTGTTGTATTTCCACATCTCTATTACAAATTAATATCGACAATCGATATCACTCAGATATTACGCGAATATAATTACTATATAATCAGATCTGTTCTCTTATTTAAAATAACATACCATCACGCCTGTATTCCCCGAAGGGTTAGGCATAGCTGTACTACTAGTACACCCACATTTCGCCAGTATGTTTCGGTCACATGTCATAGGGGGCGAGCATATTGCCTTATTAATGGTACACAATACTGAGAATTTCATAGAAAACCCAATAACGCTGCTCGACCTGGGAATCGAACCCGGGACATATAGCGTAGCAGTTGTAGGTACTTGGAACCACTAAACTGATGAGCAGTCTCATATTTAAATACACTATTATACTCATATTACGGTACAAGACATAGATTATACAGAGATTATGCAGAGTTATACACAATTATACAGAGAATTATATTTAAATGCATGTGTCCTGCGAGATAATAATTTCATCGAATTATCTCGTTTTTCATCTATAATTTCGAGTTAAGAGCAACGACAAAATTATTTCGTGGTGCAATGTTATTCTAGCAGGTCAGAAAAAATTGATCGGCGTGACGCATTTCATCTAAATCTTCCATCTTCGGACATAGGCATCCATCGTTCTAGCAGTTCATCTTAGATTTTTTATGGACGCCTTGTAACGTAAACAACAGCTCGTCGAGTTCTAAGTTAATAATATTGCTAAACTGTGGAAATTCTGAGTGTTTTAAGAAAAAAAGTGTAAACTGTCCATAATTAAACATTGATTATTATTTTTTCATATAAATATACAGTGATAACAAGTGATAAATACAAAAAAATCTATAATCAAACTTTTGTGCAAAAGAAATTGTGTCCGTTCAAAAGTGCATGATGAATACGCGTAAGTACGTTAAATAGGGCGCACTTAAGACCTTCTTTCCGCGACCTTGCAAATTATCCGTTTGATGTAAACAAATTTAAATCCACCTGTTTTCAACTGACTTTTTCAAGTACTTGTTATAATTTACGCATTCAAATATTGAAAAATACTCATTTAAAATGGATTCATGTGAAAAAAATATTACACTACGTCGGAAAAAAGAATACCATGATACTGGTTCCTCTAGCAGTTGCTACGAAGACACATTAAATACCTCCCTGTCGCCAAATTATTCAAATTCAGGACAGAGTTTACCAGATTTATCCAGAATGCTACTAAATAATGAAGTTGATGAGCTGAGGAACGAATTAATGAAAATATCAATGTTGCTAGAAAAATCTCAAAATGAGGTAGTCAGTCTAAAAGCCGAAAACGGTTTATTACAGAAAATGGTCTCAAGTCAACATGCAAAAATTGACCAGCTAGTAACCTTACGCGAAACAAACAGTCCTCATGCTAACAAGTTCCCAAAAAGCTGTAGGAAACTGTTTGAAACCGAGTCGATTTCAGTCGAAAACCTAACCCCAACAGCACTAAATAGCACTTCCGTCGAAAACTTAAACGACACTTTAATACATAACTGCTCAGACGCACCTCTGCAGCAACATCAAAATTGTGAGTCCTCGAATCGAGGAGATATTATGCAGGCATGCCATACAAGCAATAGTCAGGAAAATAATCCAGGCGAACAGCATACTACATATATCAACAAGGTATCACGATCAGAGAACCACATTAAAGAAAGAGTAAAGAGGATTGCCATATTTACTGATTATCATAGCTCGAATTTGAGAAACTTACTCCAAAATCTGGCTGGACCTACATATTTCGTGACATGTTTAAGTAAACCTGGAGCTACCAGTGATAAATTATTGGAATCTTGTTTGGAGATGTGTATTGACTTTGATAAATTCGACTTTGTGGTCATGATGTCCGGGAATTATGATAAAAATCCGTTTCAAACACAATCGGTCCTTTACTATTTTATAAACAAGCTTGTGCACACTAATGTTATAGTTTGTAATATTAAATGAAATAGGTTTTTAAACGAAGTAAAACTAAACGAGTTATACAAGTACATATGTTCTCAATTTGCTCATAGCATTTTTGTTAACTTAGATTATCCAGTCTCTTTTAAGTCCTATAATTACAATATCTCGAAATATATACTAAGAAACATACTACACCTGCACTATAGATTTAAATACCAACAATACATGTCTGTTAAAGCCAACTCGACTGTACCATGCTTACAGACAAACGTAACAATTAGTACACAAACTGAAACACCATCTAAATCCAGTGTCTCCATCCAAACTGAAACTTGTTGTTTTCGAAACCAACTGTAATATATTTACCATACTACATCATAATGTTCAAGGTTTAAGATCCAAATTAGGTGAACTAGAAATTTTGTTACATTCCATGAATATTGATGTATTTTGTGCTAGTGAAACCTTTTTCCAAGATTTAAATGCTGAAATACTACAACTGCCTGGGTATAAGATAGGTAATTACTACTCAAGAAAAAACAAACGAAGAGGTGGAGTCTGTATATATGTAAAAAATTGTATAAGCTTTAATAAACTAGACTGGATAGCTGAAATATCAGTAGAATTACATTTTGAATGTTGTGGTATTTTTATTCCAGAGACAAATTGGTATATTTTATGTCTATACAGAACACCAAATAGCAACTTCGAATTATTTATTGACAAACTTGAATTATTACTATATAAGCTAACTATTCGTTCAAGAAGCATGGGTAAAAACATTTTTATTTTAGGTGATTTTAACATAGACACTCTTTCCGTGAGTACAAAAAGCAAAAATTTCATTAACACTTTGGAAAAATATAATTTAAAATTAAAAATAGATAAACCCACAATGATAACTTTACATTCTGCTACTTGTATTGACAACATAATTACAAACCATAAAAAAAGTAAAACAGACATTTTGGATCTAGGATTATCAGATCACACAGGACAAATTATTAAGATACCCTGTAGTTTAAGTTTTAAAGAAGAATTCTGGTTCACAAACAAAAGAAATATTAAAAGAAATAAAGAAATATTTCTAAAATATATATCCCAAATTACTTTTAGTGAAGTGTACCAGGAAAGTGATGCATGTTCAGCTTACAATAAATTTATGGAATTATTTTCTTTAATTTTTAACCTATGTTTTCCTATTAATAAAATTAAAATAACCCATAAAAGAAGGAAAACATGGAAAAGTAAAGGCATAGTTACTTCAAGTAAAAATAAAAGGATTTTGTACTTACAAACAAAAAAAATAGATTGCCCAACAAATAATATTAAATACAACAAATATTGTAGTATTATGAAAAGAGTTATAAAGGAATCTAAGAAAAATTCAAATATAAAATATATAAATACCAGTGACAATACAACAAAAGCTACATGGTCGTTAATAAAACATGAGACTCAGCCTACAAACGTAATAAAACCCACAATTGAATATTTAATTCATAATAAAAAAACAATAAATTCGCCCATTGATATAGTAAATTCTTTTAACAACTTTTATATTACACAAAATTACAGTACTTCGATACATCAACAAAACATAGTTAAAAATAAAAATCCTAATTCAATCTTTCTTTTTCCCACCGATAAATGTGAAATAATAAATATTGCAAAAAATCTAAAAAATAAGATGAGTTGTGGCATTGATAATATACCTGTAAATATTGTAAAAGAAAGTATTACCTATACTGCAGATGCTTTAGTTCATATTATTAACCTTATGTTGGAAACTGGTATATTTCCACAAAATTTAAAAACAGCCATTATTAAACCATTATTTAAAAAAGGAACTAGACATGATATTAATAATTACAGACCCATTGCGCTATTGCCGAGCTTTTCCAAAATATTCGAGAAAATTATTCATACTAGATTAACTAAATTTCTGGATACTTATAACATTCTAAACACTAGTCAATTTGGATTCCAGAAAAGGAAAACTACATCATTAGCAATATTTAAACTTTTTAAAGACATTTGGGAAAATATGAACAAAAAAAAGAGATGTACAGCGCTGTTTCTTGATATGTCAAAAGCTTTTGACTGTGTTAAATTTGATATACTTTTGAATCAATTAGAAAATATTGGTATCAGAGGTACAGGCCAGAAACTAATAAAATCTTATCTCGATAACAGGATGCAAGCCACAGTCATTGACACTTATGACAAATCGATTAAAACAATTGTTTCAGTTCAATCAAGTTTCGAAAAAGTATTATTAGGTGTTCCACAAGGAAGCATCCTAGGCCCATTATTATTTTTAATTTATGTAAATGACCTTCCTAACAGAACCAGTCATCCATGTGTTATGTATGCTGATGATGCTACCATTTTTATATGCAAGGATGATTTAAATGACTCCGAATATAGAACCGAAATAAATAACACATTAACAAATATAACGAATTTTCTAATATCAATAAATCTAAAAGTAAACCTTATAAAAACAAAGTTAATTCAATTCAGAAATTATAAAAATAAACCATCACAACTAAATATATATCAATCAAATACAAAAATCGAAGAGGTAGAACAAATTAATTTTCTTGGTGTCACAATAGATCAACATTTAAATTGGAAAAGCCACATAGAAAAAATTAACAAAAAAAATTCAAGTTATTGTTATGTTTTATCTATTTTAGTTGAAACAACTTCATTACACATTGCGAAATCTGCACATTTTGGTTACGTGTACCCCCTTCTAACTTACGGTGTCATATATTGGGGCAATTCCTGCGAGGTTCAGTCCACATTCGTACTTCAAAAGAAATGCCTACGCGTTATCTACAACATGCAAAACACTGAATCGTTGAGATCCATCTTTTGTGAAAAGGGTTTCCTCACTCTAACTGGTATATATATTTTAGAGCTGTGTTTATTTGTCAAGCATAATATTCACTCCTTTAGTCCTAAGTGCATATCTAAACCCAATGTACGTAATAAATACAAATATGATTTAAACTTGCCAAATATACATAATATGATTTATTATAAAAGTACATATATCACAGCCATACGAGTATATAACCACTTACCTGTTGATTTAAAAAAACTAAATGGTAAATTATTCAAGAGAGTTTTAAAAAAGTGGTTAATGAAAAATGTTTTTTATAATATGCATGAATATTTTGCCAAAAAATAATAATTGTTATTGTCTTCAAGACTGTTTATAAGATTGTTAGCCTATGTTTATTAGATTTTATTATTTTATATTGCTACACCCGACTGGGTAGACTGTTGAAACCTACCAAAAATTGTTAAAAACCATTATGTACACAGTTTTAAGCAATAAATATCTTTGACTTTGACTTTGACTTTAGTGTTTTTGCTATCGTATTCTTTCGTTGAACAAGAAGACACAGGGTCGCCATTTTCATGTTTTCTTTATCCTAAGATCACTGGTAATTCTGATGATAATACATATCTCAAATCAAGTTTTAACTGTGGGAGAGCCACGCTGTAGCGTGAATGGATGGGGGGGCCGCCCGGAGTGATACCACGGCCTTATAGAAAGTGAGTGAGGATACCGTAGGCCCAAATCCTTTTACAAGGCGCGCAACGCACTTGCGACTACTTTGGTGTTGCGGGTGTCCATGGGCGATGGTAATCGCTTACCATCAGGCGATACGTCTCCTCCTTTGGGGGCAAACGAGCAGACGGATCGCCTGGTGCCATAAAAAAATGTCTTTTCAGTAGAAAATAGAAGCATTAAGGGATAAAAAAATGTTTTAAAGGGCTAATATGGAATTAGTAACAATTTCGAAACTCCCGATCGACTAAATGCTTAACTTACACATTTTCAGGTTCCTACACAGAAATCCGCCGGGATACCCACCTATCTAAAAGTTACGGCGGAAAATACCTAGTTGCATAATTAGCTTAATAAATCAGAATATTATATCTTGCAAGTACACCCAGCGATACTTTGTAACGAGATATTTGTCGCCTGTTCGAGCCTAATTAAGACAATTGAAGTATTTCATAACGAAGTGAAAAACGCATTAAAAGTTTATCGGCCAAGTTGAGAATCTGTTAACAAAAGCAGAGCCACAGAGTAAAATGTTGCTTTGCTAGCGGATTTAGTCTCGCCAGTAGGTTAATGAAGATGAATCGGCTAGATATTAGCTGTGAACTAGGATTTGTTCGTGATTTAATGCAATAAAGTGTCACTTGTGGAATTGTGGAAACTGATGTAGGTATTATACAAGATTGGAATTATGTAATGTTTTTTAAATTCAATGAGCTTATGGGGTCTAGACTATATAAAGGTTGAAATTTTACACATGCGTCAAATTTAAATTTATGAAATATTTAAAACACGTGATTAAGGAAAATAATAATATTTTTTCAGTGTTGTAAAGAGAGTTTGGCAGCGTCTCGTGCGCCTCTACTTCTACTTTTATTGTCAATAGAAAGAAATTGGTAAATGTAATTGAATATATTATTATGTAAATAGTACTTAAGCGCAAAACATTATTAATATTTCACATTTGTAACTATCTGCATAATGGATTTACCGGGCGCGCCTGGCGAATATTTTGATATTTGCTTGAAATTATTTATTTGGATTATTATTAAAAGCCCGTGGTGTCCCACTGCAGGGCAAAGGCCTCCCCACTCTTCTTCCACTTATCTCTGTCGACTGCTGCCAGGGACCAGTCCCTCTGAAAAGAGTCCAGCTCATCCCGCCATCTCCGTCTGGGCCTGCCGCGTTGACGTCTGCCATTAAGTGGGACCCATTGAGTTGTCAGTTTGGCCCATTGTTCGTCTGACATGCGACAGATATGTCCAGCCCAGTTCCATTTCAGTTTGGATTATATTTGGATATTTTTCAGATTAAATACCGATCATTCATACCTACCTAAAGACAATAGCTTAGAAAAATCTAAGATAAAAATTCGTAATGTCATTGAAATTACATGTTAAAATGAATAAGTAATTATTACTGAACCTTCCATTTCGATTTGTCGCCTGTTGTTAAAGACATCCCGTATAATACATGTTTTCGGGTTGGAATTATACCTATTGGTGTATAGGCTGTCGTCCAGGTTTCTGAGCCCAGGACACTTACGACTACCACAGTAGGCAGTCAGAAACATACTGATTAAATAATAAAACTCTTTCGCGATTCCCAGTCTTCGTTTTCCCCACATCACGTGGTTGTCATAAATTAATTTGGCAAGTTAGATTGCGGTGAATCCTCCGATGTCATAAGCTGTTCAATTTGACTACCCTCTGTGTATGACGCACCCCTTTTTGTTATACTTATTGTTTTTTCTTTCATTGCATCTACAACTTGTAATTGTTTAAAGTATTCCTGACAGATATTGTAATTACGTAATTTCAGTGAGCCGCTTTTTTGTTTTTATTGCGAAAACGAGGCCAAGGAAATAAAATATTCAGTTTAATCATTAAAATTAATTTTTAACCCATCTTCCGTAATGGAACAGTAAAATAATGAGGTCAGTAAGTACTTTTTTAATATCTAGGTATTTAAAAAGGGCACACACGTAATAAGCAATTTACGTGAATGTGAAAGCATATTAATTTAAAATTAACATTTCATTTCTGCTGTCCCCTTAATCCTTACTAAAGATTGTCCATCTCGTAAGATGCGAGAAAATATCTGACTTGCTAGATGGTAAGACCTCGTTGCGATCTGACTGGCTGGCGACCACCCCATTAAAATTATGGAGCTTGTCTCATTTAATACATACATACATATTTTCACGCCTGTCTCCCATTGGGGTAGGCAGAGACTATAGATTTCCACTTGCTACGACCCTGGCATACTACTTTCGCTTCATCTATGTTCATTAACCTCCTCATGCATGAACGTCGGTTTAGGGTGCTCTTAACCTGTCCTTTTTTAAGAACGGCCGCAACTTTGTTGTCGTACGTTCGTCGAGGTTGGCCCCTTCCAACTCTTCCATCCATACTCATCATGTATACTCGTTTCATCAATCTCCGTTCATCCATCCTCTGTACATGCCCAAACCACCTTATTCATTTAATAAATATATTAATATCATTATCATCATAACGTTGGTGGCTGTCGTAAAGTCCTATTGTACGTATATATGTTACAACATTTGCGCGTGCGAGCCCTATCCCCTCTTATTTGTTGCAGATCTTCAATCTGTATAGAGCTAATGTATTGACAACTCCTCTGATGTTGCAGGCGGCAATGATTGCCTACCATTATGTGGCTTGTCTACTCAAAACTCTGCGACCTTTATAGGTACCTACCATCTATTTTATATGTGCACGAGCGAGGTACTGTAATCGTCAAAGTAAAACTATAAAATGTTTTAGACGTCATATTGCGCAATTCAGACGAACCTCAAATATCATAACATACCATCACGCCTGTATTCCCCGAAGGGTTAGTAGAGGCGTACTAATGTACACCCACAGTTCGCCGGTATGTTTAGGCCCCATGTAATAGGGGGCGAGCCTATTGCCATTAACCGGGCACAAATTCCAACTCCGAGCTGCCACTGGGAATTTCATAGAAAAACCCAATAACACTGCTCGACCTGGGAATCGAACCCAGGACCTCTAGCGTAGCAGTCGCGCTCAGGACCGCTTGGCTAATGAGGCAGTTAAATCTCAAATATCATCTAAAATTAAATTTTGCTATGAAGGTAAATAAATCCGCGCCAAACGTAACAAAGACCCCAAAAGTGTACCGAGAATAACAATATGAACTATTCTTAGGTTTGAAGACAAACAGAAGATGAGTTGCACAGCTTTCAAACCTGTATATATCAAGTTTGAGCTTACGTGAACTGTAGTGAGGAAGACAAACGGGAACTACCATCACCCCGGCTTATGACGACATTGAGTTTAGACCAACATTCCCCTAAAGCCAAGTATGCTACGCAAACTGAGTCAGGCATCTCACTAAACCGAACAAATAGCAGTTCCCAACTTACTATTGCTATTCATACAGAATTAAATATGATGACAGGATAATGGACATACTAGAGATAACTAATACTCGTAATAATTAACAAAAATGTAAGGTAGCTGTTAGTAATTTTAACATCAAGACGTCCAATACCTCAGTCTGCCCGTGACCATAGATGCTGTAAAGGATCCGAAACGTCGGGAACTAAATAATATCAATATACCACGATAAAATCCGTAAAAAGTAGTTTCATTTTAATACTCGTAAATTGATATTGTTGATTTTTTGTATCATTACCTAATCTATAAAATATAAAAATTAATCGCCAAATGTGTTGCTAAGCACAAATTTCGAGAGCAGCTGAACCGATTTCGCTAATTATTTTTTTATAATATTCTTGAAGTACGAGAATGGTTATTACGGAGAGAAAAATTTTAAAAATTGCCTTACAAAGTCTAAAAACAACACTTTTCTATATTCCCATACAAAAGATTAAAATTCAAATACTTAAACTTTATGAAGTTTAAGTATTTGAACTGTTAGTGGAGGGGTTCCGGGAGGGAAAACAATTCAGTGACGTTAGTTTCAGAATCGACTGTTAGGCGGTACGAAGTTCGCCGGGTCATCTATAATATTTATAAGTATATTTCTAATTATTGATCCTTAGGCTGCCAATATTTTTAGCTTGACACATTTAAACAAAACTCAATAATTAGGTTATAGTTCATACTTTCAGTAGGTATTTATCGAAGTAATTGGTGATTCCTCCATAAGGCGATATCATCGCGGGTTTACACTGGGCATCAGTACCCATTGAATATTTTTTTGTAGGATTAAATTAATCCTTATTAGAGTTCTATACGAAGATTTTTTTATTATTACTTGATAATTGCAGAAGTTTGACAATTATTATTGACCAACTGACGTTCAGTTGGTCAATAATAATTGTCCATACAATTGACTTAATTTGCGACTGTAGGTACAATACAATTCTTAATTACTTACATAAAAAATAAATATATGTTCGCCATCACTTTTTATCCCCATGTAATAAAGGCTGATCCTATTAGATAGGTTCTATTGCCCGATAAAGAGTAGCGTAACTTAGTAACGAGTTGTAACTAAGAATTTTATAGAGAAACACAAAAACTTCTTTAATGAAAGTCGATAGTACCCTCACGGTCACTCTTGCTCAACCATAACTAAATGGATGGACGTGGCCGCAGGGCTTAGCTAGTCAATACGGAACCAATATGGAACAGTGAATATCGGATGCATCTGCCAATTAATTTGCTCTAGCCGTATTATTATGAGTCCGAACACAATGCACACGTCATCAGTCTCTTGCCAAAGCTTCATTGAACACAAAAGGCCCTTCAAAGTAGATACTAATCTCGCAATCGACAGTGAATGTAACCAATACTGCGTTTCCATTCATAAACTGTTCCCTAGATGTCAGTTACGTTGCAAATGTAAAGGATACTTGTATCTGTGGACAGGGAGGTAACCACAGAAGGCTAATTAAATTTAAATAACTGTAATTCGGGTAAGTATTCAAAATTTTCAAAAATGTACACCGTGGCAGATCCATGCTTCGGCAGTCGGCACGAATGAGCCGGCTCGATCGGAGTGATACCACGGCCGCACAGATAGGACATTATATTTAAGCATATAATTAGTATAGAGTTTGACTGTAATCAAAAGTTTTGGTGCTGTAATGTTCTGAAAAATCTGTGTTATTTTAGTGAAAGAACCATTCGACTGCGGGCCAGATTCAAACCTGCGTCTTCTGGTTAGATACACCAGACGTTATGACCACTAAGCCACCGCGAGTCCAGTCCGCCAGGTCGAAATTTGCCTTCACATTCTGAATTTACGCCTTTATCTGTGTTTTGCAACTTTAGTTGTCGACCGTACGATATTATATACTATGCTTTACAATATCCCATAATATATAAATTTACCTGTTAGTAAAGCAGTGACTGAATCGAAATATTCCAAGCTACATAAAACCTGTATCAAACTTGAAATTACACTATCAAATTCTGCTCACAAAATTCTGATTAAACATAAATTAGCGTAGTCTTTATTGAGCACACGAAACCATTCGACATTGCACCTATAAAATTGACATATAAAAAGTACATTTTAAAATTGAAACAGTGCTGTTTCACCTTAGAATATACTGAATAAAACACTACTACAGTTCGAGTGTGCCTCCTTTACATATATGAATATTTTATGTCACTCAGATTTTTACACAGTGACACTGAGTTTACAGTTCAACATAAAATATTAAAATAAAAAATGCCTGCAAGCTTTCTTTTTAAATGGACCCCTGTTCGCTATCATGCGCACACTGTTTTCACATTAAATATATTTAAGTGCTTATACTTGTTTTTTTTTAATGCAAAGCATTAGAAAAATAAGCCAATGGACAATTGAATAAATATGTATTATGAAATATACATAAAGACTAGTTATTTTAGTGAAGGAAAAGTTCGACTGCGGGCAGGATTTGAACCTGCATCTTCTAGTTAAATACACCAGACGTTGTGACCACTAAGCCACCTCGTGTCCCACCCAGGTCAGGTCGAAATTTGCCTTCACATTCTGAGTTTATGTGTAAGAGGTGACGTGGTTCGAATCCTACCTGAAGTCGAATTTTTCTTACTAAAATAATTTTATACCTAATCTTAGGGAAAATGCAAAAAATACCTACTTAAAGACTTCTAAAAAATATATTTTAAAGAGAAGTCGCATTGGTTTCTAACAAACCAAACCATGCATGCATTCACTGCGGAACCTTAAACTGAGAATAGTAGGTACATGCTGCATGCGTCCATCCATGTAACACGTTTCCGAAGATAAAGGAGCTATCAAGGTACAATGATGAGGAAGGAACGTCAATACCGCGCCACTACACATGGTGGATCACTCCATAAACTGGTTTCCAACGTTTGTGTCCGATTAATTGCATAGGCATTCTCTGCGTGGCTCGCAGCCCCGGCATGTCAATGAAAGCAATTACTTGCACACCACACACCTACCGGTATACCTACAGGCCACCTATTACGCCTCATACCTGACCATAACAGTAATCGATTATCTAATAGATATCGCTTACTATATCGTGTATCGCTAACTCATTAATAATACCTAACGTTTTGATGTTAAGCTTCGTTAAGGGGATGTCCTCATCAATATTTGTATAAACTATTATAAATACTGATTTATTTTGTTGGTCGGGACGGGCCTAAGTATTATCTCGTATTTAGATGTGATATTATCCTATATAGCTTTTGTTCCTTTCACACTCTCGAATGATGGATTGCTTACCAATAGCCGGATGGCAGCTCGCAAACATCTACTCCATCAACACAGAAAAAGCGACTTTAAAGACGTCTTTAGGCTTCGTTCTACGACTTAAGGTCCATGTTGCTTTGCATGATCTCGAACAATTTCTTCTACAAAGATGTAAACGCCAATCGATGTGTCAGTGGGCTGATAGGGAAACTTTTCATTTCGCCGATGTACCGCGCGCGATGTTGGGTTGAAAAACAATTTTCTTGCTATTTGAGAGCTCATTTTTAACGTTATTGAGTGGTAACTTCTTCCAGTTTGTATATTGTTTATTTATTTTGGCAGTTTCCATTGTTGTTTGATGGATCGATCATTGGGCTACGTGATGGGGTGTTCTAATACTTAATATTATGGTTTTAGTATTGTTTTTAATGTAACTTTAAAAGAAGAGGCGGCGGTATCTCCGTAAGAGGTTCTATAAATTTTACCTTTAGAGGAAAAGCATTTTATTATAAAACAAAGTGAATATTCGCTGTCAGAAAGAATGTGATGTAGGGGCTCCTATAAGTTTACTCCGCTATTTTCGTCGAAGACACGACCTTCGGCGCTGTTCACAATTTTTCTTCATTTGCCATAAAGTTCAGCTTAGATTTCATAGTGTAAGGTGAGTGGTGAGTATCCCAAAGTTTGTTACATGGAAACAATGTGAAGATTTTATTATGATAGTGTATTTTCTTTTACCTTTACGAGTAATAACTATTGATGGGATTTTAAGGTTAAGATTTGAAGATATAAGTTTTTACAATAACCTCAACTTAAAATATCTATACTAATATATAAAGCTGAAGAGTTTGTTTGTTTGTTTGCTTGAACGCGCTAATCTCAGGAACTACTGGTCCTATTTGAAAAATTCTTTCAGTGTTAGATAGCCCATTTATTGAGGAAGGCTATAGGCTATATATCATCATGCTACGCGGACGAAGTCGCGGGCAGAAGCTAGTATAAGATAACTATAGATGCTGCAGATGAAAAAGAAAAACCCAATAATACTTATAATGCTCCACTTAGGATGCGAACCAAGTAACACGGAATAAAAACGTTATTAACGATGAAAAGAACTACAGACGAAGAATAAAGGTATTAATTTATGTCTAACGCTAAGCACCTTAGTATTACCTATACTACTTGAATACCCAAATTATATAGCATACTCAAATTCTATCTATGCATGCATAGGTACGTTCATGTAGGCTTTGAGTGTAATCCTTGTGCACTAATCATAGTAGGTGCCTATCGTGGAGAACTGATTTCAAGTGACTTGATCAGATCATACATATTATAAAAATGATTTTCTACTACAGTATATCTTTTAAATGAATATAATACTTTCAATAAAATATCCCATAACTAAATTCGTTATCGAGGGATAGCACCCAAAAATACATTATATACTTTTTTACTACTTTGTATAAATTAATCAAGAATAAATACAGTTACTTTAACGGAAAAATAATTGTCTAGAATGGTTAATTTTAGTTCAAAACTTGTTAAAATATTCCATTAATTCCATTACAACAGATTCGAAAAATCGAATTAATTGCTCCACGGCAAGGATTTTTGAATAACGAAGCCTGTATATTCTGAATAATATTTCTTTGTCGTACTCAAAAATAATCGAATGTACACTTTAATAACAGTATTTATTTATTTTGCAGCATACGGTAATATGAAAACCAATGCCCGTACAGATGACCGGTTTAATTTATAAGCGAAAGAATAGATACTAAAACGAACAACCGATATATTCGATATCATCAACTTACCGTACGATACTATTTGTATTAAGAATTCAATGACAATTATTATTTTCCTTTTCGGCCAAATATTTTTTTTATTCGTAGCGAATTTGTACCTTCTTACTGCAATCAATCAAATATGCAATCAATACTTTGCAGTTGTTTTACAAAATCAGTTCAATCAATAAGATTATTCCAATGTTACTACCATATCTACGAGTATAACGGTTTAAAACAATTTCAACTGCGTGGAACTCAATGCTTCTCAATACAATCGCTTATAACTTAATACATATCTATAGGCTCAGGGGTGTTTTATATTTTAAATGGACGATGTACGCCATTTTCCCTTTATGTATTCCATATATTTTATGCAATTCACTAATATTCATGTTATGCCAGTTATTTAACGTTAATGCATTAATGTATCGTCCATTAATATTATTCACGCTAAGAGATTAAAGGTTTATTTCAACCAATTCGTACTAGCATTCGCAGAATTGTGTATACAGTTGACCTATTATTGGAGGCAGCGAACATGTTTTCTGCAATGCATGTTTTTTATACAATTACATTACATTAACGTAGCCTTCGGCTAGGTAAAGGCTTAAACAATGTACCTACGTAAGCTCTTTGTAGAGGTTCTCTTGAGTAATACGCTTGCGACTCTTTTCCACGTAACAATATTTCCGCAGCGAATAGGTACCAATGATGTATTAGTTCTTTTTAAAACCTAGTTCATTTTGTCAACAAACTGGAACGAACATCACTCTAATAACTTTACATCTCTGAATGCGAAATACACCTGCACAAACAGAAATAGAAAAGGGACTACAATATATGAAAAACGTATCGTTTGGCTTTGATCACCCCTTTTTCAATAATAGAGCCGGGTCGGCCCCTTTGTGCTGGGTCTTGCCAGGGGCACATTTACCGTAGAACTGTAATGTGTCCATTTAATTTATAATACGAAAATTAGAGTGCTTCGCAATACATAACCCTTTTTCAAAGTATTGAAAGCTCTAATTTCTTTAAAATGTCACTGAGAATGTGGGCAGATGGATAAGGCGTAGTGTGCCAATGCTGATGGATTCTTAAACCCTTTTAACTCCGATTTTTCCGGTCACATGTTAATCAGTATTTTCCAGCACTCAAATGATTTGGAAAAAAATACGTGTTTCAGACGGCGAATTTTACAACGACGTACTTTACATACACATACTATGTGTAATTACATACCTAAATAGTATCTACATAGGTACTAGATTTCCTTGTGGTTATTTTAAGTGGTTATTTGTGGCCCTTTTAAATTATTTCTATCTCCCGAATTGGCCAACCGCAAATCTCTGGATAATCCCATTTTATACGCAAATACACAAAATGTGTGATAAGGATGTTTATATTGTCACGAGAAGTACAATGAAATCTGGTGTTAATCATAAACAAGCGGGTGAGGTCGGTTGCGGCGGTGGTATGAGGGATGACAAACAAAGAACCGACAACTTACACTTTTATTACAAATTAGGCAAAGGTTGTGACTAGCAGCTATCTAAAGACAACTTTAACACGCATATTCATTAAAATAATCGTAATTTAATGGTTAATGAATCCCATAAATCAGAATGGTCTTAGTTATCGGTAGTTAAGACAGTACGGTGGGGCGCAGTAACGTTGCCGTATATTATGTAATATAGATAAGTAGGCTTTAAAGTTAATTAGCATCATTAGACTGCCAATTCCAAAAAAAAAAGTATTATATCCATTGTCTAGTACCCATAGTACAAGCTCTGCTTAGTTTGGGACTAGATGGTAATGTGTAAAATGTCGGAGAATATTTAAAAAAAATCGTAAGTCTTCAGATCGAATCCAAGATACGCACCTCTAACTTTTTGCAATTTGCGTAATGATAATTAGTTAATTATCACTTACTTAAACGGGAAAGCGGCGGTAGCCTAATCGCTAGGGCATCGGACTTGCGATCCCATTGCACTACCTCACTCGTAACACAAAAATAACACGAGGGGTTAACAAGAATACTAGTAATATGCGACCCACACTGCTAGTAAGCTTATAAAAAAAAGTAATCCAGATGAAAAATTACGCACGATAAATTAAAATCAGTAGAGTTGATTTACATAAAAAAGATTTAAACTTTATTTTTATGGCATAGGGGGGCAAACGAGCAGACGGATCACCTGATGGTAAGCGATAACCACCGCCCATGGGCACCCGCAGCACCAGAGGAGTCGCAAGTGCGTTGGCCACCTTTTAAAAGGGTTGGGGCCTCCGGTTACCTCACTCACTCGGCGAAACACAACGCAAGCGTTGTTTCTCGCCGGTTTTCTGTGAAGCTGTGGTATCATTCCCGTCGAGCCGGCCCATTCGTGCCGAAGCATGGCTCTCCCACGTGAAAACTAAATATTTCACATCTCTAAGCTCGTCCTACGTCTTGTCTCGCCGGGAGTGTACATGAAGTAAGTATAATACCTAAGCTGTATGTAGTACATTGTTTCCTAGCATATGGTGAGCTATGTACTGCTGAACATTATGTATAATGTATTAGCAATACACGATATTATTATGTTTATTCTGTGCCGAACAATAAGAAGTGACATTTGATATTATTATCATTTATACGGCGACGTTTACATATGCGAATAATTATAATTAATTATTATATACTTACATACATATCTACCTCGTTTTTCTAGAGGTAAATTCCCGGGACTAGTGTTTTTGGGTTTTTCTTTATAATTCTCAATAGCAGCTCGGAGTCTGGGATTTGTGCTTGATTGTAAACATACCAGCGACTGTGAGTGTACCTTAGTAAGCCTCTGTGTAAACTTTCAGGAATATAGGCGTGATGGTATGTATGTATGAAAAATTTCCGCTTTACAAAAAAATTGACGATGTTTTCCATCGTCAGTTTCCGATGTCACCCAGTAAATAAAATATTAAATTCTGTCATTTGAACTTCAAAAGATTGCATCGCACCAAAAAGGAATATCAAAAATCAACAAGTTTGGCGACACACAGAGCACAGAGGATTCGTGTTTACGACTGAGCAGACATTTAATATTGGAACACCAAATATTTACAAAGTAAAATGGTTCTTTTTTATAGAAGCCTTATGGAAAATTACAAATCATTACATATTAAAGGGTAGCGACTATTATTAAATAACAACAAATGAAACTGATTTCTGAAACTTAGGTACCAACGATAAAAAATCTTAAATTAGTAAGATTTAAGAATTTTTGCCATGATAGAATTCGTGAAAATATAGTTTTATTTCAATATGAAATGAAATTATTAACGCTGTACGGTGAGTAGGTACTTATCTTCTCTACTATTATAAAATTGTAAAAAAGCTGTGTCTATACATTGAAGATATTTAAAAAAAACACGTGGGTTATCTCTACTATTATAAAATTGTAAAAAAGCTGTGTCTGTACATTGAAGATATTAAAAAAACACGTGGGTTATGGTATATAAACGTCTCCGAATCCTAAAATGTGATTTTTAAAATTCTTGCCTGTTTATCTGTTTGTTACGGGTTGGAGCAAAAACTACTGAATAGATTTTAATTTTGTTATCACTGTTAGAAAGTATATGCTCCAACTTAAAAACTGGCAAACTTTTTATCTCAAGAATTAAATGAATCCTGAGACACAGCTTGACCTCCCTGATGTATAGAGGCCCATACAAAAAAGAGGCCATCAATGTTGGTTTTCCATTTTTATTCCTGATATAGCTTCACGTGAGCGAAGCCGCGGGCAGAAGCTAGTAACTAAATAATATTACAATTAGAGACGGATCAAGAAACTATAGAACATTTACAAGTTCGTAAAGACTTTTGGCTGCTTACACAATATCTCCTAACAAGTAATTTTTACTTAATACGAAAATTTTTGTTTAATCTTGACGACTGAACTTTATCAGAAAAATTTGGTCGGTTAAGATAATTACTAACTTAGTTTTTCTTCAAAAATAAAAGTCTTATGTGATACAGTAATACCTATATTTTATTTCATGTATGCTCTCATATAATTTATCTTACATTAAAACGTAAAATACATTACTTTCACGGCACAGACAAAACGCTACCCATTTAAATCCCAAAATTCTAACATTATAAATTACAACTTCATTAAGGGTCTATTGATATCTTATCTCGGTTCTCGGATCTCATATGGCTAATGAATTTAAATCTCAACATAATCGTGGAGCCGATCCATCAAACAACCTTCGGTCCGGACTGGCTGGGGTTTAACAAAGGGGTTTTAATTCAGTTATCTTACGCTTTGTTACGTTCTTTATTCTATACTTTCCTTTCAAATGGCCTAGGGATACGTCGAATTTGAAGGATAATTATGTAGACCTACTTAGTATGGCATACAAAATTATTTGTTTTTTGGATTTCTTATGCAAATAATAATAGTAATAGGCTAAAAGCTAAGATTTTCTATGTGTTCAAAAAGGTGCTGTGATAACTAACTTGCTAATTAATTATATCGGCTGCAATTGAATCTTTTGAAACATTAATAATATTGATTAAGAACTAATAAATGTAACATTATGATAAGATAATGAAAATCAGTGTAACTTTCAATTCAATCAATTTTATTACAAAACAGTACGGACTTGACGTTTACGAAGCAAATGAGGTTATAATAAACAGGATTAATTAAATTTGTCTTAACAAACAGGTATCGTTTAATTCCAACTTCTAAAGCGAGTAAACATTATTAAATGTACGGCTTGTATTAGCGATAGCCAATAAGGCCAAACCCAGAATTCCTTAAGAAATATTGCAAAGGAAACGCAAAATCTTTTGTCATTGTATACTAGCTATTAATATAATACTTAGCTAAATAAACGCGAAATACTTTTAAGCGCCCTTTAAGTCAAATTTAAATTAAAGCTTGCCTATGTCTCGTCTGAAATTCGGCAGCATTCATAAAGGCAGGCAAAGAAGACGCGAGCGGCCGCCTGAAGGCACCCTACTGAGTAGATTTAATTAACAAGATATGGGTCTCTTTTAAACCAACTCTACCTACTTTTGGAACATTGGAGATTAAAATTCAATGAGCCGGCAAGATATTAAATAAAATCCGAGACTATAGTTTTACGTACCTACGCACGTAAAGGAGAGTTAATTAATTTTTAAAATTAATCAAGTCGCCGTCGGTGCCAATAAATTCTTTTTGTGCTCGTAACACTGATCGGGAATGCGAGATCCCATTTTTAAACTTCGTAATTCGATTAAATTTCTGATGTAAAATTGTTTTCATTATCAATTTTGTTTGGGACATTGTTTCCGCTCGTGAATCTCATAAATTATGAACTGTATGTTTCCCTGCAAGCCCTGAGGCCAAGCCGTAGCTGCGTTAAAACGAATTGAAAACCGGTAATCGAATACGCGCAATGGGAGCTATGTCAATATTTTAAATTTAAATATCGAATGGAAGTAGGTACCGAACGGTTTAATATTTATTTTATTCACCATGTAACATCCATCTCTGTTCGGATTTTAAATAACAAGCTTGTTTTAAATGAAACTATGTTTATTTGTGCTCAGTGTTATACCACAGATATTACTGCTGCTTGCATATGTACGAAGTGTTATATGTGCAGTGGAAATGGTAGATATGACGTCATTGGTGAAGTGATTAATTTAAGAGATGTTTCCAGGTAAAATCTTAATTTTCGTGAACACGATGAAAAAAAATAAGAGGGGTGTGACACGAGATAAAGGAGGTCACAACTTTGTTGTTCTTTAGGGTCTGAAACATCTTTCGCGTCATCTGACGGCGTAGTTCGGCGGGAAAATTAAAAAAAGCAGAACGCCAGCTGCCCACCTTAATTAGATTCTTTCGAGTTATGTAACATTTTTTGGTAACGTTACCCGAGCGTGTTCCGTAAAGAATAACATAAAATTCTTAATAACTGAAGTCAAACGCACGTCGGTACAATGTTACGAGATTTATGAAGTGCTACGTTAGTTATGGAATTAGTTATTGTCGTTACAAATCTGATTGAAACTTCGGTCTTTCTTACGTTGGAAGTATTTTGTCGTCTATATAGTTTCTGAGTTTATGACAGAGATTTATTAAAATATATTTATTTATTATGTGGGATGGACCTATGAATAGGTACGTTGATAAAGTCCTTTTATGAGTACTTCGTTCTAAGTACTATAAGGTCAGAAGGTTTTCGTCAAAATCGTAAGCTTTTCACAATAAACAAGGTCCCTCTAAGCTTCTACCTAGACACAAGTATTAAGAAAATACTTTCATTAATAATAGAACCGTGTACATTCTAGGTACCTACTGAATTTTTAATAACGGACTGTGACGAAGGTTAAGTATGTTGTCTGCTGCGTTTGTTTTGCTTTACCTGAAACAAAATAATTAAAATGTTAATTATGGGCCAAGATACATTAAAAACAAAATACAGTGATAATGGTTTTTTAAATAAGTTAGGTATATTACGTGACGTTCAAGAATGCGGTATGGTTACAGACAGAAACATACGATTTTGTGTGGTATGTGTGGTTTGGTCGTCAAATCTTTTGGGCTTCTGACTACCACCAATGATTGTCCCATGAAATATAGATCGATTTATCAGTAGTTACCATTACCCATGAGCCCTTTCTTAAAGACAGCTTGTTCGAAACACTGAAATAATATTACGGTAGTCAATGATTCGCAAGTAGGTACTTAAGCAATTACGGAACTCACTAAATGTCTACATACCTACGACCTCAGGAATTCTTCCAGACACATATAAGACCTAATATGGCAGCTTTTTTCTTAAAAATAAAAAAGTTTTCATTAGAATTCGTGCAAGTCAACAGGTGACTCTGGCAACTAGCCAGAATGGCTCGGTGTCTACAACGAGCCGGCTTATCTAGCACGCTATTGAATATTATGGACTCTCATGGACTATTTGTTCGAGCGCCCAGTTTTATATGTATTACTTTTAATTTGATGTGTCTGGTTTTTGGGATCGCTGGACGTGGGGCACTGAGGGCCGTTTTTTAGACTTTTCCAAGAGTTAATTTAAGAAGCCATAATAGTGGACTGGTTTACTGTTGCCTTCTGCATTATACAGTTTAAAATACTGCTACGCAACAGCTCAGCAGTATTCAAAAACGTCAACAAAGTTACAAGCAGAAATATTTGGAGTTGATAAAACGCATGTAACTTAGTAGAGCTGTTGAGTTTCCTTATAAATAAATAAATTGATGGTTAATTTTCAGTACTTAATTGGAAAGTCACCAAGAGGAAATGAACGATTTTTGGGTATTTCTATATAATTCTCACTATATAATATATAATAGGTTTTCCTCTAACTACATGGGGCTTATATTATCTTTACCCGACCAATTTGGCCCAACGCATTGTAAGGCACCGACTTCACAAGGGAAAAAGAAAACTTGCCGCCTTTGACACTAGTGATAATAAATAATTACGAATAAGCATGTGATTTGGAAAAGTGTCAGTCATATGAACAGTGGCTTTTTAAGCTATTTTAGATTAAGGCCCACTTGCACCAAATTCTTAAATGTGTTTAAGTCATATTTAAACACAATTTTTCATAGAAATTTCACGTTTAAATACAATTTAAACACATTTCAGAAGTTGGTGCAAGTGGGCCTTAGAATAAAATCAAAATGGCGTATATCTGTTTTTCTGTTCGCGGTAAATCCTAGTTTACATACCTACAATAGAAGTAACTAAAACAAAATTCTAAAATGAAAAAACACCAGTGCTGAAATGTTTGCAAACAACACTGGATCAAACTAGATTACTTACGTACTGAACAAATCCATTTGCCCACTGGCAAATAAAGTGTTTGCCCATCGATTCCAAACAATACGAGTACCTTTCAGTTATTCCGCAAGACAGGTATATCAATACATGTTCAGTTTGGCATTAGTCAATTTTATGATTGAGAATCAACTGATTGAGATTTACTTTGTTTTTTTATGATACAGACAATTCTAACATACATATTTTGAAAAATGTTGAATTGGAATGAAATACTCAATTCATGAAAAGATTTTACAATCTTAAATGAGGGATAGTTCTGAATATAGAATATAACTTAACATCACGCCTGTATTTCCAGAAGGTTTAGGCAGAGGCGTTTTAATGTGCATCCACAGTACGCCAGGTGTTTAGGTCTCATGTAATAGGGGGCGAGTCTTGCCATTAATCGGGCACAAATCCCGATCTCCGAGTGACCCAATAACAGTTTGCTCGACCTGGGAATCGAACCCAGGACCTCTAGCGTAGCAGTCGCGGGGCCACAAGTTTAACGAGACAGTTAAATAGGATGCGTGATAATAAAGATAGAGAAAGAAAGAGGGGTGGGAATATTCCTCTCTTTTCTGAAACAAATTTTTTTTTTAACAATAAATATGATGCTAGTGTCCTTCAAGTAAATTACCATAAAACATGTTTGCTTATTCAATAAAAAAATTTGCTAATTATTAGAATTACCTTACGTCTTTTACTCACCACTTACATACATAATACCAAAAATCTAATATATATTAATGTGAAAACCTGGTTTTGTTTCGCCCCGCTTATATTGACAGAAGGATCTCCCCTGAGTAAACTGGGTTTAAAGCCCACACGGCTACAAAATTTCTATTTTGGCGTATGGGATTACGTATGTGTATATACCTGGGCCAATTCTGCGGTTGTATGTATTTAGTAGTTCAAATAAAATGTCCTGGATGGGAAGAATTACGGGTGGGGTGGGCTGACGTGTTAATCTTAGGGTTGCTGTTAGTGGGTAGTTGGATATAGTGCTGACCCGCGATACCGAATTAAGTTCCTAGTTTTCATTTGTTAATAGAAGGGATATAGTTTTACGATCATCAGCAGGTTTCGATTTTGGAATTAGATTCTATCTAATTAGTTTTTTATGTAATACACTTTTATTTCTATTTACTTATCAAAAATATTAAAATAGTAATTCTCCTTACACTCACCCTCTCACACTCTTTCATACACTTTCACACACTACTCACCGAGAGGTTAACACTCCACATACCCTATTGCTTTTTTGGTTTATTTTATCGTTCGTTTTTATTTAATTTTGTCTTTCTCTGTGTAATGAACAAATGAAATACCGCCTAATATTCATGTCTATATAAGCTAGTAATGTAATGGTCACTATAAGGAAGAGCGCTGATGTCTGAGATACAGATATTTTTATCTAGTTCAGACACAGATGCCTTCAATATAAAACTAATAAAATTGAATTAGTCCTATAAACCTATGAATGTAACGTTTGTTCTGTTTATGTGTCAAATAAATTATTTATTTATTTAAATAAGTAGATATGTTATGTATTAAAATGAAAAAAAAAAGGTTTTAAATGTAAAGCTATTTTAAAAATATTTTTTCATCGTATAATAGAGATATACCACACAATACGTTTTTCTCGTGTATCGTCGTTGGTTTAACAAACACAAAATCTCACATACACAAACGCCAGACCCGGTAAAACTATCTGTAGATCGTAACAATATTTGCTCCGTGTGAGGATTGAACCCACAACACGTGGCGCAGAAGCCGATAACTCAGCCGCTGCGCCAAACGTGTACCTTTCTGTGTACGCTTTACTAAGCGCTTTTCAACGCTTGATATAGAAACTGACTAGTCATTGTTTAAGTTGAACGGCGAGCAATGTTTAACGCTTGACAAAGACATCTCACTCCGTCATGGCTTTTGTCTTGCTTTTTCCCAGCTACTGCAGCAGAATTGTCTCATTTTCTTAGTGGTCCTGTGCGCGACGGTCCTTGGTTCGATTCCCAGGTCGAGCAAAGTTTTGTTGGATATTTCTATGAAATTATTAGTAGCTCGGAGCAGCTCGCAGCTATTAAATGGGACTTTAACATACCGGCGGTTTTTGGGTGTACATTAGTACGCCTATGTCTAACCCTTTGGGCAATAGAGGCGTGATGATATATTTTCCCAGATATATTTGGGGTGGCAAATGGCTTCCAGTATAACCAAATACAGCTGAATGTATTTTACCCCAAGCAACTTCCATCACACCTACACAATTCGACTTCTGGAAATATCTTAAGAAGTTATCTTAAACATTTTTTTCAGATTTCTGAATACCACTAATGATTGTTATACATAGTATGTGCTAAGAAGGGTCAGCCATCCATAGACTGACCGCGGCTAATACAGCTTAACCTTGCAAATCGATTGATCATTGTAGTAGCCTCCCTCACTCCCTACTTCTTTATAAAAAAGTAATATTTAGTATAGAATTTTTCATATACTAGTGCTACCACCTGAAATGTCAGAATTATACAAAGTTCTTTAAACAGTCGCTGCAGTATGAAGTTACGTTGAATTATTCAAATTTTCTTCTTCTTATTTTTCTTAATAATAAAACCGAGGAATGAACCTGGTTGCAGTCAACTAAAAATGCCACAGAATAATAAAATCATACATGTTTAAAATTGTCCCCAGACTTATTACCGTGCTTAAGCGTAGCGAGTTAATACGAGAGATGCTCGGTAGGTAATAGAATCTCGTTATTACGAGTACTATAATGGAATATTACGTATAAGTTTCCAGGCTTTTTCCTTAAGCTGAGCACATGCAACAGTTAGCCGAGACCAGGCCTACAGGCTAAAGCTTTAAGACATGACAGTAACAACAGGTAGGCTGGCGTGCGGCCAACTAAGCCTCTACGCTGCTACGCTGCTACGGTGCTACGCTTTGTGCTACGAGCGATCGTAGCCACCTCGCTACACTACACTTATATGACTTTCACTTGAAACAGTTTAAAACTTGAGCTGTTTTGCTTGCTTTATTTCTACCAAGAACATCTTATCAAACATAAAATACTTACAAAGTTAACCTTTTCTATAATTATTCGCTAATTTGATTAAAAGCAAGGCAAGATTTTAATTAGTTAACTAAACAACGCTTGTAATTAAGGCGAATAAAGTTAAGTCAGAGCTCACATTTTCGGCGAATAAAGGGTCGGCCGGCAAACAGCTTAAAATTCTTGGCTAGATTCTATGTTTAAGGGTGGCGTAATTTATAATTTCGTCGGCGATTTTTCTTGGAGCTCAGCCATACGAGACGAATTACCTCATTCTCATTATATTCTGTGTCGCCAAAGAGCACAGTGGAGGTTAAGCGCGCGTATCATTCCAACATTTACAAATTTTATTACCCATCTCCTTTTGTTCTGCTTTACGGGTAGGGTGGATTCCACACACTCATTGTTCAACTACAGGGTGAGAACATGTTTCACGTACGCGAGCTTAAATTTATGCGAATAAAAACATTGCAATAAAACTGCACAGATGCATCGTTAGTTTAGATACAACATTTTACAACAGTCGATTGTTTTAGGATAACCCATTAAAAATATTTCACGTGAAAATATAAAACAGAAACACGGTCTGTTTCAAAAATATTGGAAAACGCACAGCGTGTGTTGAGTATCATAAAAATTATCATGGCGGCATTCGGAAAATAAAATAGCATTGCAATCTAAATAAAAGAACAGAACAGAACAGGTTCCATTTAAAGTAGACATTTCTATCATCCAATATCATACCATTGATTCACCATTACTGGTGGGATAGGGTTAACTCAGAATGAGAAAGGTTAAGCTATATTGTTATAATAATATTGCTTGTTTATGTGTGTTTTCGTAACGATCAATGTTTATTTTTTTAAATATTTACTTCTATGGTCCATTGCGTTGGAATATTACGCAATATTCACACGCCAACGATAAGTCGTGATGGTATCTTTATGTACAATAGATTATTAATACAGTACACATTACAAATAAAGACGTTAATTTAAAACAACACCATATGTAGCAATCCCCATCTCACATACGAAGGATTAGCTAAAATATAAATTCCGAAGATGTCTCAACTCTTCGAATGAATTATGAATAGCACATCACGTTTCCTGATTCACGAGAATTCGTGAATACACGGCTTTATATATAGATAGATTTAACATATACCATCACGCCCATATTCCCCGAAAGGTTAGGCAGCGGCGTGCTAATGTACACTCACATTTCGCCGGTATGATTAGGTCCCAATCAATAGGGGGCGAGCCTATTGGCATTAACCGGACACAAAATCCAAACTCCGAGCTGCTGCTGAGAATTTCACAGAAATTCCCAATAACACTTTGTTCGACTTGGGAATCGAACCCAAGACCTCAAGCGTAGCAGTCATGCTCAGTACTTAACCACTAGGCTAATGAGGCAGTTTAGATAGTGTACAGTGTTTTAAATTTTAAATGATCTTTATCTGTGGCTTCAGACTTTCCAGCTTCTTTTTCGTATATATGTAATGTAAATATGCAAACCATTTACTATCTAACTGCTGGGTATGGGTCCCCTATAAAAATGAAAAGAATAAGGCTATAGTCCACCACACAGACCTAGTGCGTTAGTTAGCAGATATCGCACGCCGTCGAGAAAATCTATCACTAGAAAAGAATTAGTAACATTATCTATTAGATACAATACTTAAATTCGACGACCTCTGTGGTTTAGTGGTTCGAGTACCGGACTGCTGACCATGAGGTCGTGGGTTCGATTCCCACAGAACACAAAAAATTATGTGATGAATATAAGTGTTCGTCTGGGTGTTTCTTATGTATTATAAGTATGTAATTACAAAAAAAAAAGGATATATAAGTATTATATCCATTGTCTAGTACCCATAGTACAAGCTCTGCTTAGTTTGGGACTAGATGGTGCTATGTAAGAATGTCCCAGAATATTTATTTATTTATTTATTCGCTAATTTTTACTTAAAAATACTTTTGGAATGAGAGACCAAAATTTTCATTGTTTTATCTAATTTTAAAAAAACGTTGCCCCATACTAGTTTTTCTTGTGTCGTGGGTTAGAAACACAAATTCTTACATACACAAACGCCCAAAACCAGAGCAACTACCATGTAGATCATACAAGTATGAGCTCCGTGTAGACATCGAACCCACAACACGTGCCGCAGAAGCCGATCGCTCAGCCGCTACGGCAAACATGTCATCATATTAATTTTATAATTAGCGTTAAATGTAGGTACCTACTTTATATCTATCTGACCCCATACAATTAAGCCTTGTGGTGCGCAATGTTTGCACATACAGAAAGATCAAACAAATCGATTGGTACGGAATGAAGAACAAATAAGTAAACAAACCGAAGTTATTCGAGCCAGGCGTTTATCAGGAATCTTTGCCCAAGTTTTTACAGTTTGATTTGTTACAACTCATTGACGCTGATGTATTGATACTGGATGTGCTATATTTAATTTAGATCACTTAGTTGTAAATTGGGCTATATTAACCCTGAATTATAGTTTAAATGTAGGTGGTACCTACATTTAGGCCCACTTGCTCCAAATTCTTAAATATGTTTAAATTGTATTTAAACACGAAGTTTTTATTAAAAAAATGTGTTTAAATACAATTTAACATATCTATGAAGTTGGTGCAAGTGGCCCTTAAACTATAATTCAAGGTTAATACCTGCAAACCTGCAAATAAATTATATCGACCTACGATTTTATTATTATTTCAAGGTTCTATTATTTATATATTATGACTCTTTCTCAAAAATATTTTCTTCATTAAATATAACGTACATAACAATAACATTTTAATAATAATTTTATGAATAAAGATTATAATCTATATACTAATATATAAAGCTGAAGAGTTTGTTTGTTTGTTTGCTTGAACGAGCTAATCTCAGGAACTACTGGTCCGATTTGAAAAATTCTTTCAGTGCTAGATAGCCCATTTATTGAGGAAGGCTATAGGCTATAATCTATATCATTACGCTACGCGGACAAAGTCGCGGGAAGAAGCTAGTTAAAAATAAAATAAAAATATTTTATTGCGCAGTAGGCTAACACGCTTTAATCTGCCAGTTTATCAGAACGGGAATCGAATCTGTTGTGCCTATGTAGCATTTTTAATACAACGACGTCTACCATTTCAAATATCTGACTCTTCGCTTGATATTATGATCTGTGTTTAGTTAGGGCTTCACGGTTTGCAAGTCTATCGCGCCGCTCCGTTTGAACTGCTTGCTTATTTGGAAATGTTTAAAAAGTTAAATTACGAAATGGATTCCACAGGATGAATCTGCTCTGTGATCTATTTGGCTCTTGAGTACGGAATAAATTATTATAAAGACAGAATCAATTATTTTACACAAACTTATTGACCGATTTCATGAATATCATTCAATATACCACGATATAATCTGGCTCCACATGTAGGACTAAACTATCCCACCAACGTTGGCACAAATAGATGTTTGAGCCGATCAAAATGCGACAGTCAGCTACATAGGTGTTGGCACCAGCAATATTTCACTGATCCAAACATTGGCCCAATAGCGCTGACGCTGAAATGTTGAGTAAGTGGGGTCAATAGCGGTAATCTTAGTTTTATTACTGAAAACGACAGATTATCGTATGGATATGATACAAGAAAATAAAAAACATATTTTGTATTCAATGTTGCTATGAATCTTATACGGTAAAACAGACTGTACATCCGAATATTATCTACCGCAATAGATCTTCCCGTTTCTTTAAAACGGAGATGATTCAAAGGAAGACAGAAATAATACTAGATAAATACCGTCGAAAGCTTTGTATTTTATCAACGAATCAAGTCTCCGCTTTCCCAATGAGAAAAAGGGGTTCGACAAAGCGACTTTTTTAACGAGAAAAAAACTCTCTTTAAATTAGAAGATAAGTAAGTAATACTGAGTAATATTGAGGTTATTCAATCCATTGGATTCTCTGGCTGTAATGTCGTTAAGGGCACAATGGACCCGCGGGACCCCGAAATGACCCGTGACGAAACTCGCCGAAATCAATTTAAAATACTTACTCTTGTTAAATCTTGTGATGAATGGACGCGACAAGCATGACGGTGTAATATAATAAATAAGTTAAAGTAATTATGCCGCGATGGCTTTATGAACAGTCAGCGGAAATTCAATGACGTTTATGGGCGGTTAACGTAAATGAATTAAATGGCTGCTAGTTACTATATTTTTTGAGGCCAAGTTTCTTTAATGCTCCTTTATTATGTGGTAAACTGCCTCATTAGCCAAGTAGCCTTGAGTGCGACTGCTACGCTACAGGTCCTGGGTTCGATTCCCATGTCGAGCAAATTGTTATTGAACATACCGGCGAACTGTGTGTTCATTAGTACGCCTCTGCCTAACCCTCCGGGGAATACAGGCGTGTTAGTATGATGGTATTATGTGGTAAAGGACATAACAAGAAGTTATGTACATTTATGTTTGCCTTGTTTAAATGCACCTACATTACAGTTGCATTGCTTAATTCGCTCTTTTACAAAACCACTGATTTAAGAAACAGCTCGGTCAAAGATCTTGAAGAAACTGATGTGTTTATTAAATACAATTCTATTATGTTGGTTTGAGATTTTATTAATTATAGTATATCAAAAGGAACCTTAAGTCCTACACACACGATTTAGATTGGAAGTCAGACTAAACGTGATATACTTATTCTATGTATTCAATAGTATGATTTTAATACCCAAAATTTAATTAATACTCCGCATATTTGGTACCTTCCAGGAACTAATCAAAAGCTTTGACCGCGCACCGTTTCATGTGAAATTCATCATTTCATCATAAAAGCCAACCTGGGACGCAGTTCACTGAGTTCCTAGAAATTCGAGAATTTGCGAAGTAGGTATGAATAATAATCAATCAGGAATAAAAAGTTGGTTGTCTCTTCCTTGTATGGATCTACAACTTCCTTGTATGGGTACAAAGAAGTTGTAGATCCATACAAAGAAGATCATCACTGCTGGTTTTTGAGCTTCAAGTGAGCGAAGCCACGGGCAAAAGCTAGTAGCTTATAAAACTAAAAGCGAATGCAAGAAAATATTCGCGTAATACGTCAGTGGGTATATAGGTACGCGGTACCTAAATAGCGTAATCCTTCGCGTAAGGGCTGTAAGCATCGTCGCGACTCTCGTCATCGCAGTATAACAGCCACCATTGTAAGCGAGCTTATTGTGCCCGGGGATTGGTTTCCCAACGAAGAAAGCGCCAGGGAATCGATTTAAAATTTCCTTGAAAGAACCACACAACAAAAGCAGTTAATACTGGGATTTCACGTATCTGGAACATGGGACTTTATAATTATGTATGATGAAAAAGTGATTGATTGGCTAAAGGTGGAACACGTGTCGTACAGACGACTAAAGAGTTAAGTATACACGCAGTTAACGACACCTGTGTTGAGATAAGTGTGTAAACGAAAACCCTTTGGAAGATAGTTACTGCCTACCTAAAACGATATATTACATGGGACCTAGAAAAATACGGAGTAATATGAGTGTCCATAATATACATCTCTGGAAGCCTTTAGAATTTAGGCGTCAAGGTACAGTAAGCTTACACACGTAAGACAACAGTCATACAGTCTCCAACGAACACCGCTAAACACGATGACGACACTTTAAGACTACCAAATGCTATAATATCTTTATTATCAAAAAGTTACTGAACCACAACGGTACAATTATATACTTTACCTATGTTAAAATATGATGAAAACGTTTTGGTACTTTATATTCCAATACCTAGCCTTTTTTAATTCCTCTAGGCAACAGGCTGCTAACAACAGTTATATTTGGTCAAAAATGCTCAATATGTGTCAAAACGCAGGTGTTGCCAGCTGTCTCCATATCAAATATCAAAAACAATTATCGATATCTGCCTGCATACCTAACTCTTTTGTTGACTGTACTAGGCCTGGAATTCCGATCTATAGTCTAAAGGCATTATACTAAGCTTTTATCCATCTATTAAACGTAGTTTATATCTGCTGACAAGGATAGGTTACCTAAGATTGTAAGTACATTATTATGTATAGCAATAATAATCGTCTGTGTCTAAGGAGCCTTAGCACATATTGCTTTGGAATAGACGTAGCATCTCGATTATGGGTAGGTACTAATAGAGGATGCAATCTGTCCGACATACATAAGACATTGAATGTGGATTCAATGTGTCCAATACGTATATACGGATTAGTAATTAGTGAGTGCTGCTTTAATTGAGCTCTTGTAACTATTGAGCTTTGATGTATCAAAGCAATGGCGCCGTCTGTGAAGCTATAATGTGTATACCTCTAGCTATTATGTTTATACATCTGACATATTTTTTTATATAATAAGAATGTAATTGACCCGTGTCTGCAAATTGCATCTATTTGTAAAAAAACCTAATTTGGTGGACTGAGAATTAGTAACATAGTATTTTTGGAATTTTTGTGTCAATTTGTCGATTTTTGAGAATTTGAGATTTTGATCTGTATTTCTTTATATTATATTTTTTCAAAGATAATAATACTACAGATCAAATTTCTTAAATTAAATAATATAGATATGATCAGTCAGAAATAAAGTATAGAGAGGTCAATGGTGCTAAGAGTATTAAAACATGGAAGGTAGGTAGAACCTACTTAGTTGAAACTTGGACAGGACAACGTCTGTTGAGTCAGCTAGTTGACAATAAGGATACAGAGCATAAGATAATTTTCACAATTTCAGAAAATATGTACTTAGTTTAAAACATAACATAACATACCATCACGCCTGTATTCCCCGAAGGGTTAGGCAGAGGTGTACTAATGTAACACCCACAGTTCGCCGGTATGTTTAGGTCCCATGTAATAGGGGGCGAGCCTATTGCCATTAACCGGGCACAAATTCCTAACTCCGAGCTGCTACTGGGAATTTCATAGAAAAACCCAATAACACTTTGCTCGACCTGGGAATCGAACCCAGGACCTCTAGCGTAGCAGTCGCGGTCAGGACCACTTGGCTATTGAGGCAGTTTAAAAAAGATCATTATTTATAAATCTCATTCTAAAAACTTTATAACTGAAAAAAACAAATACAGCACTAGCGGCCCGTACCCAGAACAAAATTTTCGACTGATCCAGCAATAAAAAAAAACTTGATCTTACATACATGCGGTAATTGATTTGTATTTATATCGCTTCTATAAAGTACGTAATTGTACTTAAAGAAATCTAGAAAAACTAGATACTCGGTACTGAGTACCTAGCGTACCTACTAAGTACTCAAACCGGCATTGACTCTCTGTACTTTCAAATAGTTTGGGAAACACTGCCATAGATAACATAAAGCCCACCGTTATAAGCCCGACATATCCACACTTTGGTATTCATTGACCGTAAAAATATTTTCTATTTTGCGAGATTGAATTTTCCCTAACATTGTTTGTAGGCGTTCTTTGCAGGTAGAGGGTATATAAATTTTATTTTTATGTGATATACGCCTTTCTGGTTATCTTCGTTACGATTTTCGTGATAGTATGAAGGTACTGACAGTGTTGTTTGTCATTTGGAGGGGATTTTGATGTGAAAGATTTATATATGTTCGGGTCTTGTGGTAAGAAAACGTTTTTAGTAGGAAAAAAAATGTTTTGAAAATTTAAATGTTTTATATTTTGTTCCAAACACATTAACACTTACGTTGTGTTTCGCAGAATGAGTTAGGATACCGGAGGCCCAAACCCTTCATCATGATATCAGGTGATCCGCCTGCTCATTTGGCCCACCTATCCCATAAAAAATATCACAACAAAAATACTGGCTTCATATCTAAGTAGCAGCACTATTTCATGCTCTGCACTGCACAACATTACTATCAACGTTTCTTGCGATAGTAAAATTCAGGCAATTAACTTGAGAACAGTTAAAATTGTATATGCTCCGTCGTTAGAGTACAATAAAGTATAATCCCGAAAAAATAATGTAAAACACGACTAGAGCCTTAAAATGATAATAAAAAACATTGCCCGACAAGTGAATATAGGGTGATAGATAGGTATGAAGAACTCATTGCGGAAGAAAATCGAGACTTTAGCTTATGTAAACTATATATTTTATTTAAAAATCATTGGCGCAAATTGGAAAGAACATCACTTGAGAAAAACTACACCAAATTGGGTAATTTTTTAATTATGTTCATAATCATCAGGACGAGGTCCGTATCAGAAAATAAAATGTTGAAAATTGGATGGAAACGTTTATGTTAGCGAAGCACGGGGCGAGTTACATTAAATAATAATGATGTCTTATAAAAACTTAATAGGGATCGAAAGTACGTGTGTGGCCAGCATGAGAAACATAATAAAAAAAAATATAAACACACCTTCATAGTAAAAATCCCCAAGTCTTTCCCCATGATATGCTGAGATGCGGGAAACCACAATCATTTACTCGTACCTTCATGCTCATCACGCAACCCTTAGGTACCTATGTGTACCGGGGTCGGATCGTATCACTAAACAGATGCATATCAGCGCGAATCCATTCAATACAATCACTTAATCGCTTCCCCCCTAGTGTTATCACTTAGTGTAAACGTGGAGGGTTTACATTAGGTGATAACACTCAATGGAAGACCACCAGAGGCGTTCTTATTTTGTTATCGTTTAATCTTGTACCGAATAGTATTTTCTAGAAGTAGAAGATATATTTTAATAATTTAGATAAAAATAATGTGTGATCACGTAGTTGGGACGATTTCGGATCGGAGGACCAAGTTTTGGTTTGGGAAATTTGATCAAAGGACCGTTATTTTTTATTCATGATTGGATTAACACTTTTATTTTTAGTGTTACCTCTATTGTGTTACTGCGACCTTAGTCACAAAGTCAATATTAAATCCTGGGTATTAAACTCAGATTTCTAAGCGTAGCAGTCGTGCTTCCAACTACTACACTAATGAGGCAGTTAATTTTGAGATCAAAATACCAATTTTAAATGAGTCTTGGGTCTTTCAATTTCCTAATTTCCAAACAAAGATTCTTGGCGCCAATTGAACCAATTGATGGGTTTAAAACATCAGTACAGTACCAAATTAGAAAAGTTTGATTCAACTACATTAAAGCAATTTCACTTTCCAGGTAGAGCTCATCTCCTACACTTGTAACAATATCTAGGACACCAAACTATTCGCTAACTCTTGAAAATGGCACACATTAAGAATAAGTGCGGGACTGGACAAACTACATTAGGTGACGCGACACATTTTTACATGAATTCTCCTTGGACTGACCACGACGAGTATTTGTTAATAATACATACACACCTATATTAAGGTCATTACATATATCTTTGGATGTATTTCAGTTGTTTTTTTTTTTCAGTAAAAGGTAGACGGCGACGTCATGACACGTTACGACCATAGTATGCTCCTCCTATCTATAGATACAAATCTAACTAAAGTTTCATTTTCAGTGCTGATCTCTTTTCCGTGCCTCAAGGAGCACGTAACGCCGTCGTTTTCAGTTGTCATACAGTAGTTAGTAGTAGTCTTAAACTCAAAATTCTCAAAAAGGTTTATATCAGACAGAAAAACCTTTTTTATAAAGGTTTTTCACGATTTTATAGTTTTATAGAGATGATATATTAATTGTTAACACGATCCGCTAGCACGGTCCATCACAGCGACTCATACTACACAATAACAATATACTATGCAAAATTAATCGGATCAGAGCGTCATGTAATTACATACGTTCATTATACACCTATGTTCGAATCATTAGTATACAACATGGTAAATGGGAATTGTAATCAATCGGTCACACAAAAGGGACGTACATAGTGCAATAGTGAACAATGCAACGGACGGGAGATTCGAATGTCAACATATCTCATGTTATTAACATGCCATAGACATTTTTAGACATAGGTTTAGGTTTTTAAGAACTTTGCGTCAGTAGTCTAGTGGTCCTAACCTCGACTGCTATGCTAATGGTTTGATTCCCAGGTTGAGCAGTGTTATTGAGTTTTTCTATGAAATTCTCAGTGGCGGCTCGATGTTTGGGATTTGTGCCCGGTTAGTGGAAATAAGTTCGCTCCCTATTACATGGGACCTAAACATACCGGCGAACTGTGGGTGCTTACTAGTACGCCTCTGCCTAACTCTTCAGGGAATATAGGCGTATATAAGGTATCTTTTTGTGTTTTTTTGTTGCATTTTTCATGCTAAGATTACAATGTTATTTTAGTGAAGGAAAAATTCAATTCGCAAGCAGGATTAGAACCTGCGTTTTCTAGTTAGATATACCAGACACTATGACCACTAAGCCACCGCGAGTTCCACCTGCCGTGTCGAAATTTGCATTCACATTCTGAACTTACGTCTTAAAGGTGACGTCAGTAACATCTATTAAAAAGCAAGTTACTTTGCCTCTCAACCGACAAGACTTACCTAACGCTTAGTTCTATGTCATACGATGCTACCATACCTATTTATACATTTTTTTTTATTAAAAAAGGATTTAATGTGTGTAAAAAAATGACCACCACCAGATTAATGATCTGATGTCTCAATAATAAATCCACCGAAAATAAATCATCATTATGCTTTAATTACAAACATGTTCTTAATTATTATGTTGAAATTATCGGCAACTATACCGTGTAGGGTATCGGTCAATTATTTTAATTATCGACAATTAGGTACATTGTAGGGGTAGGTCAGATGTCGACACTATAATTTTGGTAGAACGCTCTTCGTATGTAGGTACTGTGGTCGGTAGCACTCCAATCCCACGTAACTAAAATGGGTTAAGAGGTATTGGCTTTTTCAATGAAATTGTTAATGAATAAAGACATTAAGAGGAATAACGGGCGCAGAGAATTTTAAAAATTTGTTCTATGAAAAAACTTCTGCAGCTGACCCTGTTATATATAATTATATAGGACATCTGTAGATTCAACTGAATAGCCTAAGTAATCTATACTAATATATAAAGCTGGAGAGTTTGTTTGTTTGCTTGAACGCGCTAATCTCAGGTCCCATTTGAAAAATTCTTTCTAGATAGCCCATTTATTGAGGAAGGCTATAGGCTATATATCATCACGCTACGCGGACGAAGTCGCGGGCAGAAGCTAGTAAGTCATAATTCCAGGTTTGGCTCTCGCCTATTTCCCTCCTCTTATATTGGACCAAATTAAAACACATTTCATATACTGAACAACAAGGATATACATACCTCTACTTTTAATTTATTCATGAACAGTGTACCAGACGGGCGGACTCGAGTCGTAACGGTATTATAAACGAGCCGCTGACGTCCTGCACACTATAGGTTCGAATAGTGTCGGTTAAAAAGCACGAAGGAACACCACTACTGAACTACAATAAAACACACGACTACACTGTCACAACACTGTTCCTCGGGGTTCGGGTCTCACTTGAGGTGTGTCTTCTTCGGTGACTGGATTACAACTGCCACTATCGAACTAACGGCGATACCTTTTATACCACACAACCATTCGAGAAAAATCTGGCCTATTACCGAACCCTTTGGAACCTATTTATTTGTATAAATCCTTACATAAGGTACATGTTATATACATCATTGGATGCGTCTTGAACTGTACTATAATATAACATATACATAATAAATGTAACACTGATAACAAAAAAGTTTCTAGAACATTAACTATAGAGAAACATAAAACTGGAAACGTTCTATACAAGAATTCTTATATATCTATTAGAGATAATGCTATATTCGGTTTTTTACTATTTATTAATTACTATCTAGGCAAGATTCAACTAATTATACTAAATTATAACGCGAAACTTGCGAAATAGCATTTCTCATTTCCAGAACTTTCAGGTAAATAAGATCGCGTCGAGGGAAAATTCTGGCAACTTGAACCCGATTTGTTACATACAATGTTATCTTACTAGATCTTTCTATAATGACTAAAACATACATATCCTAACATGATTATATACCAAACTTACATACTTTTCTAGATATTTACCTATTATCACCTTATCAATTAAATACCAAAACCTATCATATTACTATAAGAAACAGTAAGGGGGTGATTAGTACATGTTAGGAAAATTCACTACAATATTCTAAACTTATCCTATGCCTAATTATTTCACTATAAAACCTAGATTTAATTATATTATCACGAATATTCTAGATTAGGTACATCTATTCGATAATAGATGGCGCTAGCATGCCATGTAAAATAAGTATATAATCGAACCATCTATACCTATATAATCTATATAACTAATCATTACTATCTTTAACTCTTCTATTTGACGATAGATGGCGCCTACGTAATTATGACGCTAGCAAGGTAAATAGGAATACACTACATAACCATTATATTATATACTACCTATGTTGCATTCTTCCACTCAACAATAGATCGGTTTAGCACGCTAGGTAAAGTAATACATAATCGAGCCACCTACCTACATAATCTATATAACCTAAATATAGCTAATCATAATCTATATTTAACTATTCTATTCGACAATAGATGGCGCTTACATACTTATAAGCTAAATAAAATAGGATTAGGATATATTACATAACTATTATGTACTTATGATGTACTCCTAAATTCTACAATACACGGTGCCCTTGTGCTGGCTAAGGTAAATACATAAACTATATAACTATTATTTACCTACGTATTATTTCTTTTTTCGACTATAGGCGGCGCTAGTGTGATACTGCCTACATACTATTATTTGTTTTTCACTATTCGGCGGTTGGCAGCGCTAGTGTGTAATTTTTTTATCGCTATCTGATAATTCTAGTAGGGTAAAACACCCAATTGTCGTCCCTTTGACGTAAAAATATAACATTGTTTTTACCACAATCACAGATCACACATTTTGATCTTCTGTCGCGAACATCTCTCCCGCCGTGCAGTATGGCGACGACTGGGAGCAGTACTGCATCATCCCGGTGAGCGACGACGTTACTTGGGCGGGGGGCGCGTTTCTTTACCGGATCCGAAGCCAAGTTTTTCGCGGTGGCTGCCCGTCTGCGATCAGGACGGGGTCGCAGAAAGTTAGGGCCCCGATCATGGGGCTCCCGCCGGTGTTGCAGCTTCGGGAGATACTTGCGGTGGAGAGATTCCATTTGCTGATCATATCTATATTTCAGGTCTGGGTTTCGATTTATCTTCTTTTCGGTTGAGATTAATCTCTTCATAGCGGTTTTGTAATTATTCGGCATCTTGAAATCTTCTTTTTTCCACAAGAGTGCTGTCTGGATATGTCCATCTTCAGTGACCTGAGTGTGGCGGTTCAGTAGGTCTTCCGGTCTTTTCTCTGGATCTGACGTTGGGCCACGTGGGGTGAAATATTCCTTCGGCTGCGCTTCAATGTTGTCCTGTTCTTGCATATTATTGACAAAGTGCACACGTTGTCCCAATTTTCTTGTGTAGGTGCCGTGTAGCACCCAGCCGAGTTCAGTGCGAGACGCTACAGGTTGGTGATTCGGGCCTCGTCGGACATCATTGGCTAAGAGAAGGTTCCAATTGTCCTGGCCAATCAGGATCTTTGGTGTGCCCGTGTTTAATATCAACTCTTCTTTCAGGTCCTGTAGGTGTTTACACTCGGCGATATCTTCCTCGCTAATTGTCTGTGGAGCGAGTCGAAGTCTTGGTACTGTGCGCGCGGTGAAGGGCAGCTTGATGCCACGAGGATTCAGGAGAGCGACGTCTACCTTTCTCGAGCCAGGTGTGTTGATGATGACGTTCCCGATGACACCTATTTTCAGAGGCTCTTTTCTCCCATCGGCTCCCACTATCTTTGCTATTTCCTCGTCCATCAATGATACAGTCGATCCATCGTCTAATAATGCATGCGTTGTTATCTCGCCTGCCGGTCCTACCACTCTCACTGGAAGTATCTTGAGGTAGGCTTGCGGAGTTTTGAATGACAGCGAGTTAACCACTATCTCCTGTGGTTCACTTTTGTCTTCTACTATTGCTTCTTCCTTTCTATAGTGAAGGAGACGGTGATGGGTGGCGGTGCATCCGCTCGCACCACACTTTTTCGGTTTGCAAATGTGCTGTTGGTGTCTTGATCTGAGACACCGAAAAAAGAGTCCATATTTCTTAGCAAGTCCCCATCTCTTGTTGGAGTTAGCATCTTTGAATTTGATGCAGTTCGAAGCGTAGTGGCCATCCTTTTCACATATTCTACACTTGGCTGGAGGACTCTTCACTGTGGTGTATGTTCTGTGGACCGCGTGCTTCTGTTGAGTGTCGTGGATAACTTCGGGTGGCGCGAAAGCACTGCAGTAGCGCGCCTGTTCTGTAACGAAATCACTGAAGCATCCGAGGTCCGGCATCGAATTGAATTTTTCAGTATATGTCCGGTACCACTGTGCACGTATAGAGTTCGGAAGTTTCTCGGTGAGGTTACGTAGCAGCTCGGCGTTGATCAAATAATGATCCTTTTTCAGCGCGCGGAGTGTGACGACACTGCTTCTTATCTTGCTGGCAAATGTGCAGATGTCTCTGGGTGACTCGGTGCAGCGAGGCAGGGCGCGGAGTTTGTCAGTCTCCGCCTGAGCGATAGAGTCTGGTCGACCGAACTGTAGTTCTAACTCGCGCATTATGTCGTCAGGTTTTGCGTGTCCAATTAATTCTGAACTCACAGTTTCCAAGGCTCTTCCTTTGAGACTTCTTCTAAGTCTCGCTGTATTTTCTATATCATTGAAGTAGCCACGCGTCGTTTCATATATAGCACGGAATGACAACCACTCTGTATGAGCTCCACTGAATGTAGGTAGAGTCATAATCACTTTAGACACTGCTGGGTTGAGTGGATATATCGATGTGTCAGCTTGTTGCGGTTTGCTGGCCAACGCGGCGATAGCGGAAGTGAGCTCGGATATGAACGGTCGCAGCGTGTCACTTCCTTCACTATATTCTTTTTTCTTCATAAGGTCGACTTGCGGTTTGCTTTCTTGATTTTCTTTCTTGACTGTGTCGGTCGGTGCTGCTGTCAGTCGGTGCTCTGTATTATTATCGGTATTCACCAGAAGGGGCGGTGGCGCGGAGTGTATTTGACGGATGCCATCATTCCCCTCGGCGGCGGTTGTGTTCGAGTTGTTATCTTCATCGTAGTCATCTTCGGAGTCTTCTGACTCTGCCTCCTCCAGTTCAATCTGAGCGAGTTCCAATTTCATTTTTATAATTTCTTTACGGGCCTTACGAATTCTTCGTCGTGACCGCTGGGTCCTATGTGACTTCGCACTTGTATCTATAGGTTCCCTTGATGACTCTTCATTGCTATTTCCCCTACGGCTAATAGTCGGCGGTGCGGGGTGCGGTGCGTGTTCCATATTTCGCACTGTTCGGTTCGAGTCGCCTACATTTCGGATCCCCCTTCGGTGGCTCGGCAGTGAGCTCATGTCTATAGCGGGTGCGGGGGGCCCCCCCTTAAAGAGCGGGAGGGACGGCGGCGACTCGACGCTGTCTGTAGTTGACGGTGAACATAGTAGTTCATTTCGAATGGCGGCTGGCATGTCTATAGAAGGTCCGCCTCTTATGTCAACCATCCACGCCTCAGGAGCCTTTCTTTGTGAACGGGTAATCGGCATCTTCACTGGTGAGGTTCAGGTAGTAGTGGGTCCAACCGACGTATTGAAGATCCGGCTCGAAGGACCAGCGAATTGTACCAGACGGGCGGACTCGAGTCGTAACGGTATTATAAACGAGCCGCTGACGTCCTGCACACTATAGGTTCGAATAGTGTCGGTTAAAAAGCACGAAGGAACACCACTACTGAACTACAATAAAACACACGACTACACTGTCACAACACTGTTCCTCGGGGTTCGGGTCTCACTTGAGGTGTGTCTTCTTCGGTGACTGGATTACAACTGCCACTATCGAACTAACGGCGATACCTTTTATACCACACAACCATTCGAGAAAAATCTGGCCTATTACCGAACCCTTTGGAACCTATTTATTTGTATAAATCCTTACATAAGGTACATGTTATATACATCATTGGATGCGTCTTGAACTGTACTATAATATAACATATACATAATAAATGTAACACTGATAACAAAAAAGTTTCTAGAACATTAACTATAGAGAAACATAAAACTGGAAACGTTCTATACAAGAATTCTTATATATCTATTAGAGATAATGCTATATTCGGTTTTTTACTATTTATTAATTACTATCTAGGCAAGATTCAACTAATTATACTAAATTATAACGCGAAACTTGCGAAATAGCATTTCTCATTTCCAGAACTTTCAGGTAAATAAGATCGCGTCGAGGGAAAATTCTGGCAACTTGAACCCGATTTGTTACATACAATGTTATCTTACTAGATCTTTCTATAATGACTAAAACATACATATCCTAACATGATTATATACCAAACTTACATACTTTTCTAGATATTTACCTATTATCACCTTATCAATTAAATACCAAAACCTATCATATTACTATAAGAAACAGTAAGGGGGTGATTAGTACATGTTAGGAAAATTCACTACAATATTCTAAACTTATCCTATGCCTAATTATTTCACTATAAAACCTAGATTTAATTATATTATCACGAATATTCTAGATTAGGTACATCTATTCGATAATAGATGGCGCTAGCATGCCATGTAAAATAAGTATATAATCGAACCATCTATACCTATATAATCTATATAACTAATCATTACTATCTTTAACTCTTCTATTTGACGATAGATGGCGCCTACGTAATTATGACGCTAGCAAGGTAAATAGGAATACACTACATAACCATTATATTATATACTACCTATGTTGCATTCTTCCACTCAACAATAGATCGGTTTAGCACGCTAGGTAAAGTAATACATAATCGAGCCACCTACCTACATAATCTATATAACCTAAATATAGCTAATCATAATCTATATTTAACTATTCTATTCGACAATAGATGGCGCTTACATACTTATAAGCTAAATAAAATAGGATTAGGATATATTACATAACTATTATGTACTTATGATGTACTCCTAAATTCTACAATACACGGTGCCCTTGTGCTGGCTAAGGTAAATACATAAACTATATAACTATTATTTACCTACGTATTATTTCTTTTTTCGACTATAGGCGGCGCTAGTGTGATACTGCCTACATACTATTATTTGTTTTTCACTATTCGGCGGTTGGCAGCGCTAGTGTGTAAATTTTTTATCGCTATCTGATAATTCTAGTAGGGTAAAACACCCAATTGTCGTCCCTTTGACGTAAAAATATAACATTGTTTTTACCACAATCACAGATCACACATTTTGATCTTCTGTCGCGAACAAACAGTTGTCAAATGTAGGCGCACACTAGGCCCCTGTTGACAGCAGTCAATATTTGCAGCAATTTTGATCATTTGTGAGGGTTTAACTTTAATGCTTAAAATGATAATGTATCATAACACAAGATATTGATATATATTTTGTTTTTTATAGGATGGGGGGCAAACGAGCAAACGGATCACCTGATAGTAAGCGATAACCGCCGCCCATGGACACCCGCAACACCAGAGGAGTCACAAGTGCGCTGCCCGCCTTTAAAAGGGTTTGGGCCTCCGGTAACCTCAACTCACTCGGCGAAACACAACGCAAGCGTTGTTTCACGCCGGTTTTCTGTGAGGCCGTGGTATCACTCCGGTCGAGCCGGCCCATTCGTGCCGAAGCATGGCTCTCCCACGTTAAAAAATATTTATTTGACTGTTAAAAATCATTGCTTTAACATCATAAACCAGAAAGATAGCAGTCGAGAGCTCTTCTATGGAGAAAACCGAATCCACATTTCCACTTAAGGCTCGCCCTTTATTATACAAGATCTAAAACATAGTACACCTCTGGCTTCATATTGAAAATTTTCATCATTTTAATTCCGATAAATAGATACATTACTTTGATGTACGAAATGTCGAGCTGTTATGAATAAAAGTGACCTTTGAATACCTATAAATATAAAATGCGCGTGGGCTTGTTCGTATTTATTGTCCAATTAAACAGCTTGATCGATTTTAATATTTTTTGTATATCCAGAATCCAGTACTATCTAATAACATCCATTGGAATGCGAGTGATACCGCAGATAAAGCTACTACTATATAAAATATTAATATGATACTGGCATCTTTTTCTTCTCAATTAGATCTTAAAAAAAAATACAAACCCAACATACAGCTGTCACACATTTTGAATCGCAAATCACACACGAAGAATCAAGGAATAAATCTCATAAAACCAACGAGCCGACAAATTCCCATCTTCGATCATCAGTTTCGACGCCATAACTCATTCGATTGAACGGTGGCTTAAAATCACCCGGCTTTATGTCACATTTTTCCATTAGCCTACATCATGTCACCCGGCCGGATAAATCGGCGACCTGTTGCCATCGACTCATGCCGAAGACTGTAAGCCAGGCCATGCAAATTGTTCTTTAGTTTACTTTACGCCCAGTACTTTGCCGAGTGGCTTTCTTTCGTGTATTTTAAACTCTTGATGGCTTTCGCCGACTTATTCTCGACTTACTTATTGTTCTTTGTTCGTGATATTTTTTTATAATTTTGAATTTAGTACATGAAGTGAATTTAGTCTGTATGTCCTTCCACAATCATCGGTATGAATATGTCCAATGTAATAGGGCTCGAGGGCACTTATCCCAAACTCCGAGCTGCTATTGAGAATTTCATAGAAAAAACCCAAAACCAATTGCTCTACCTAGAATCCAACCCAGGACCTCTAGCGTAGCAGTCGCGTTTGGGACCACTAGACTAATTAGTCAGTTAAAGAAGCGTAAATCAGGTACCTACTTAAACACAGTTCAAAGTCAAAGTCAAATGTTTTATTTCATTGAGACCAGTATTACAGGTACTTTTGAATTGTCAAAAACTAGGGGCGCGGTTCCAAATATAATTCCAATCTAGTCTCATTGTAGACATCAGAAATGTTGAACGGTAGTTCTAAATTACTAAACAATGGTTAACACAAAAAAATGAATTGTAATGTATCGTAATGAAAAATCATCGTGTTGATTTTTACGAGTTTTGAGATTTGAGTGACATTATATTTTGAACTGCCTCATTAGCTAAGTGGGCCTGAGTGCGACTGCTACGCTAGAGGTCCTGGGTTCGATTCCCAGGTCGAGCAAAGTGTTAACAAAGCTGCTACTGGGAATTTCATAGAAAATCCCAGTAGCAGCTCGGAGTTAGGAATTTGTGCCCGATTAATGGCAATAGGCTCGCCCTCTATTATATGAGACCTAAACATACCGGCGAACTGTCGCTGTACATTAGTACGCCTCTGCCTAACCCTTCGAGGAATATAGGCGTGATGGTATGTTATGTTATGTTATATTTTGAACATTTTTAAGTACCAGAATAACCTATATTTTTACATGTTAACTGTCTGTGAGAACAAGTGAAATTCATTGTAACATGGCATTTTTATTCATTCAATTTTTATTTATCATTTTCTGAATTCTTCTCTCGTATTCTGAACAAATTAAAAAGGCAGGTATTTTATTAAAAAACATCTTGTATTATGTTTTTGAAAATGAATAGGTTTTTCATCTTTGGATACTTATATCGAAAAAGAATAATGTTCAAGTTTATAATAAATGATACTACGCAGAATTTCAATATCTTTTGAGTAACAATATCTGGATATTCATCAGTTTTCTGTCATTATGTTTTGCCTACGTCCCTCACTCTTTACTTACATAACATTAACAAAAGGTACAAAAATAAAAACAGAACAAAGCATCGATCTGGTATTAAAGAACCTTATTTCTTTACTGAAAGGTAGATAGGAGCTATCGAAAACATGGAATAATACTTATTATGGCGTACCGGGCACAATAGAGAGCGGCCACCTATCACACCAAAGCGGTAACACAGTTATCAGACCCTGATACCGAGAACGCGAAACGCGAACCGCGAACATGAAATGTTTATGCTGTAATACAAAATTCATTAAATACGGTATTTTAATGTAGGGACATGTAGACCGACTTTACAAAACTTTATGGTAAGCAGACCTGTAGAAGCCATAAACTGGAAGTGTAGATGCTGTTTACGTGGCAATTTTCTGTCTATACCTATACATGTACAATTGTACATTTATATTTACCTATTTGGTATTTCTAGAGTTCAAATGTAGTAACGCCGTCAAAGATTATAAAAATAATTTAAAAGAATTATAGTCATTTAAAGACAACGTTAATTAATATTGTCTGTCCTAGAAGCACAAACCCATCTTGTATTACTCCCAATTCGAAGGAAAAGTAGGAGCGATACGCACGTAGATGTAATTAAAATTAATTATTCATGTATAAATTGAACAAGTGGTTCCTTGCAAATGGATCAAATTCTTGCTACTGTTTATGCCTTCTCCTTTTCCTCAACGAGTTCAGCTGGGTAAGTTATATAAGTATTCGGAATTCGTTAAGAATGAGTAGCTACGAGTAGGTACTAACTGTTACGGCTCTTTACATTTTTTTTATTAATTCATTTTGGATTTGGTATTTTTTTTTTATTTGATCCTTGATGTAATAACTAACTACCTTTATGGTTTCAGTGCGTAGTTTATTGCAAACAGTACATGTTTTTATACAAATAGCTGGTTTACGTTACACTACTGACCTATAGCTAAATAAAATCAATTGAAAATAAAACTTGTTCTGTGAATCATGTTATTTAGCCTTTTTTTTATGGGATAGGGGAGCAAACGAACAGACGGATCACCTGATGGCAAGCGATAACTGCCGCCCATAGACACCCGCAACACCAGAGGAGTAACAAGTGCGTTTCCCGCCTTTTAAAAGGGTTTGGGCCTCCGGTAACCTCATTCACTCGGCGAAACACAACTCAAGCGTTGCTTCACGCCGCTTTTCTGGGAGGCCGTGGTATCACTCCGGTCGAGCCGGCCCATTCGTGCCGAAGCATGACTCTCCCACGTAAAAAAACTATAAACTTTTCTAGTTACATTGGAAACTAAATAATACATGAACATACCATCACGCCTGTATTCCCCGAAGGGTTAGGCAGAGGTGTACTAAGGTACACCCACAGTTCGCCGGTATGTTTAGGTCCCATGTAATAGGGGGCGAGCCTATTGCCATTAACCGGGCACAAATTCTAAACTCCGAGCTGCTACTGGGAATTTCATAGAAAAACCCAATAACACTTTGCTCGACCTGGGAATCGAACCCAGGACCTCTAGCGTAGCAGTCGCGCTCAGGACCACTTGGCTAATGAGGCAGTTCAATAGAACTAAATAATATTGTTAGTATAATTTAATTTTATTTGACAGATAAATATGTCAACTTGTTCAAATATCACTACGACAAATGACATTCTTAATTAATAAGTATTGTAACAAAAATATATTTTTGTACGACTCCCTAATATAAATTATTATGTACATTACGGTGTTAGTAGCGGACTGTACTAGGTCAGGACCAATTAGGCGGGTAGTTTGTGGAAATCACTTTATCATTCATTCTCGTATAGCACATAATAGATACTGCAGATGCTATGTGAGTAAAAGTAATTCATTAACCAGCTACTTTCTACATAACTTCAGGTGCATTGTGAAAAGGCTTTGTGAAGAATTTTTCATTACGGATCTATGCGTTCCTATTAGAATGTAGTTAAAGTGTATAGCTCCGTTCTTGCGATATTCACTGAGATTGTAAATTCACTTTTACATTATCTATACTAATATAAAAAGCTGAAGAGTTTGTTTGTTTGTTTGATTGTTTGTTTGTTTGTTTGCTTGAACGCGCTAATCTCAGGAACTACTGGTTCGATTTGAAAAATTCTTTCAGTGTTAGATAGCTCATTTATCGAGGAAGGCTATAGGCTATATATCATCACGCTAAGACCAATAGGAGCGGAGCATCAATGAAGAATGTTTCAAAATCGGGATTTTTCCTTTTGAGAGCTTCCGATGCATGCGCTGCGTAAACGGTTAAAGTTTCGCAAAAATCATATATGAAAGAATTGTTCCGCTTTAAAAGTTCTAAAAAAAAGTCCGCGACAGCATATGTCTATCTTTTAAGGTTGGCTCACTATAACCGTTTTTATGCTAACTTTGTTCTAAAATTCGTTTTTTTTTCCTTTTGAGAGCTTCCGATGCGTGCGCTGCGTAAACGGTTAAAGTTTCGCAAAAATCATATATAACAGAATTGTTCCTCTTTAAAAGTTTAAAAAAAAAGTCCGCGACAGCATATGTCTATCTTTTAAGGTTGCCTCACTATAACCTTTTTTATGCTAACTTTGTTCTAAAATTCCAAATGCATTATTTGCGTAGGTGTTTTTATAAACATGATATTAATCCTTATCCAAATAAATACGTTATTCATCAGCCTTTAGAGCGTTTGTTTTGTATCCGTGTGGACCGAGCTTGGGTCCGCTCGGACCCAACAAACGCTCTAAAGGACATATCCTCATTTAGCGTTCTTTTATTATTCATGTTCCCGTGACATATTTTACTAAAGTTCCGCTCGGATACTCAATACTCAATTATCAACTAACAATATTGGCTATATCTTGAAGTGAGCTTCAATCAAAACATACTACAAGCCGCTGAACGGGATCATCATCTTCTTACCACCTGCCAAGTTTGCTTGAACTTGAACGCGATAATCTCAGGAAATATTGGTCCGATTAGAAAAAATCTTTCGGTGTTAGATAGTCCATTTATTGAGGAAGGCTATAGGCTATCATCCTGCTAAGACTAAGTAACTATTCCACGCGGACGAAGTCGCGGGCGGATGGTAGTAATATATAAAGCTGAAGAGTTTGTTTGTTTGTTTGTTTACTTGAACGCGCTAATCTCAGGAACTACTGGTCCGATTTGAAAAATTCTTTCAGTGTTAGATAGCCCATTTATTAAGGAAGGCTATAGGCTATATATCATCACGCTACGCGGACGAAGTCGCGGGCAGAAGCTATAATATATAAAGCTGAAGAGTTTGTTTGTTTGTTTGTTTACTTGAACGCGCTAATCTCAGGAACTACTGGTCGGATTTGAAAAATTCTTTCAGTGTTAGATAGCCCATTTAGTGAGGAAGGCTATAGGCTATATATAATTACGCTACGCGGACGAAGTCGCGGGCAGAAGCTAGTATCCTATAAACTGGGAGAATTTACAAAGTCCCCAGTTTAGTTTTCCGCATGGAATACGCGTACCTAACGTGCATTCCAATATCCCATAATATAACCATATTTACTGATCGTGCAATAATATGGTGTGTGAGTTTTTTTTATGATCAGCGCGTTCTACTCGCATTCCTAAGAATATTAATCTATACTAATATATAAAGCTGAAGAGTTTGTTTGTTTGCTTGAACGCGCTAATCTCAGGAACTACTGGTCCGATTTGAAAAATTCTTTCAGTGTTAGATAGCCCATTTATTGAGGAAGGCTATAGGCTATATATCATCACGCTACGCGGACGAAGTCGCGGGCAGAAGCTAGTATCCTATAAACTGGGAGAATTTACAAAGTCCCCAGTTTAGTTTTCCGCATGAAATACGCCTACGTAACGTGCATTCCAATATCCCATAATATAACCATATTTACGGATCGTGTAATAATATGGTGTGTTTTTTATGATCAGCGCGTTTTACTCGCATTCCTAAGCATATTAATGATTTCATAAATCAATGATGCAGATATAATGTTCATTAAAGTCGGACTCGAAACTCTTTTGAATATTTTTCGATATCCCTTATAGTTTCACTTGGTCACCAATGCCCACTGAAAAATTCACCTGTAAGTCATAAACTTATAAACAGATATTGTCTCCCAAGAAAATTATAAGTATAATTTTCAGACTATTTTATCTGTGGAAACTTCAATATTCTCAGTTATATTCACCGGTAAAATATAAGATAAATTATCAGATCTGTAAATTGATACTTAGGGAAAATACTAAACAGACACAACACTAAAAGAAAAAGAGAGTAAAAGAAAATATAACATCAAAACGAAACATTTCTATTAAGCTCATATTTGCTTGGTAGACTTCGAGCAGTTTTCACGTGGTTCAATAAAAAGTTATAGTGACTCGGCTCGCTTTCCGAAACTACTAAAACTAGACTTTTTCTGTTATTTGTAGGTAACTTTGACGTGAAACTTAATGACGTATATACTTCAATAGACATAAATAATATTACATGAGTTTTTGTATTCAGATCGACACTTTTCTCTAAGATTAATTTAAATATTATATTGCTTTTCTTTTTATTTCGTTAGCAATCGTCTCAAAATCGTAGCAATCGTCTCAAACTGCCTCATTAGCCTAGTGGTCCTGAGCGTGGCTGCTACGCTAGAGGTCCTGGGTTCGATTCCCAGGTCGAGCAGTGTTATTGGGTTTTTCTATGAAATTCCCAGTAGCAGCTCGGAGTTTGGAATTTGTGCCCGGTCAATAGCAATAGGCTCGCCCCCTATTCCATGGGAACTAAACATACCGGCGAACTGTGGGTATACATTAGTAGGCCTCCGCCTAACCCTTCGGGGAATACAGGCGTGATGGTATGTTAGCAATCGTAGCCTAGACGCCAGAAATACTATATGAGTAGTGGTATCACTGGCACGTTGGCAGAGAGTTCGTTTAATGGCCGGTTCCAATAACAAATCAGTCAAGTGGATTTGCTTACTAGAGATATGATTTTGACATAAGATCCATACACGTAATCTCAAAATCTTCGACTATTGACGGATTTGTTATTGAGAACCGGCGGAAGTCTCATCTGGCCAGTAATTTTACTGGCTACATTATTCATCCAAACTGGAACAAAGTAACTAGTACAGATACCCATTTCATAAAAATCAACAAAAATGTAGAATCCAACACCTTAGTCTACCCGAGACCCTGGACTCTATGAAAAACCTAAAAATTCAGGTTTATTAATATCACTTTAACGTGATGAAATCCGCAAAAAATATTTCAATGTCTAATACAAGTGTCAGAAATATGTAGGTATTTATTCAAAGACCTTTTATGTAGGTATTCCTACGTTCACTAACGTAGATTGATGGATTAAAATATGTTATTAATTACTTCTGAGCAGTAGAATACCTGGCAATGCGGTGCCACTAACTCAGACGATGCAGCAGATTTCTAATAGAACATTATTACCGATAAGCCGATAAAATGCTTTGTTACTACCGCTACCGTACACAACAAAGGTAAAATCAATACTCTAATATTCAAACCAAGCATTTTTATGCAAACATTACAGGAGTACCTTCACTAAAATATTTATTAGTATTGCCCATAATCCATAAGACGGAACCCACAGCTTGTCAATAAGGATAACAGAACATTGACATTCCCAACCGCTCTCAATATTTGTGACAGGATGTTATGAATATTGGAAATTGAACTTCATCTGTTTATTTACTTAGATTAGTTTCGATCGTGTTGAGTTACATAGAGGAAATAAAATAGAAAACTGTTAAGATGGGTAATATAATTTACTGCTTTATTGGTGTTAGGGCTACAACAGTGGCCGCCGAGTTCAAGATCCTAAATAGGTACCTACTCTATTCCAAAAACATATTTACTTATTCTAAGTTTCATATAACACTTTACCGTGGGAGAGCCATGATTCGGCACGAACGGGCCGGCTCGACCGGAGTGATACCACGGCCTCACAAAAAACAACGCTCACTTTGTAATTCGCCAAGGAGGTCCAAACCCTTTTAAGAGGCCGGCAACGCAGACTCCTCTGGTTTTGCGTAATTGCTTACCATCAATAACACACCATCATATTATGCTATGCCTACATGTATGCCTGATTGTACATATTTACCTATATTCACATCTTTTCTCCACATATACAGAAATAATCTAAAGAATCCCACGTTCATATTTTACATAATATGAGCCTTGTCTAATCAATCATGCCTGTAAATTAAAAATAATAATAAAATTTTGTTATATAATCTGCCTAAGCCAATAAATGTTTTTATTTAGAATGGTACTTATATTCCCTAAGTCGAACATTGGCATTGGGAAACAATATGATATTTCTTGTCGGCGCTTCTTCACATTAAGGTTGTGACTTTAGCATTTAAAAGCTATAAAAGGTCGGTATTTTTCATTCGATTGTTCATTTTACCATCACTTTATTGTTTTGAAAAATGTGAAACAAATGTCCCTTTTAATTTTCGCCTTGATCTTCGCCCAGAAGCAAAAGATTACTTTTTGTTTAAACCAACAAATATTCAAGCCAAGCATAACTAATTGTACCTACTAATAAAAACTTAGCTAGCAAATACATGACATAATAATTCAAGATATAACAAGGTACTGCAGCTTCCTTAATTAAAACGGAATCCTTGCAAGTCCCACAAATCCTTATTCGTTCGGAAAGCGTAAACAAAACTTAAAGTATGAAGCAAAGCCCATCTAAGATATTAGCAATCCTTTTTAAGTTACATTCGAGTCTGACAAATGATTATTTAGCTTAGGGGAGCAGGTGGCTCGGTCGGTCTCCCGACGATACATAAATCAAGATAGTAGGTACCAACAATGGTACTACTTGGGCACTTACGGGTACTCCAGTGTTGATTACGTAAGTTTTTGGCACACGGCTTGTGTTGTACTTTGAAACTTTGGTCACAAGTTCTGTGGTGAAAAATACCCGAATGTGTTTAGTACTTAGCACTTTTGTAACTTGATAGAAAATTGCATATTTTAAGAGTTCCTTTAAATTTACTGTAAAATATCATGTAAACTATATTTACAAAGCCATTATCCATCAATCACCTAAGACTATTCTAAAATCTATTCTACAAACTATAATCCATTAAAAATGTTTGACCTTAATGCACGCTTGTATCAAAAGCATCCATTCATTTTTAAGCTCTCAATATTAAAAATTTTTCAACTAAAAGATATGAAACGGGCAAATAAATTACTTTCATTAAAATGTTAATAAATTATTGGCAACTCGAGACACAGTAATATTTAAAATATTAGAAGCTAACAACGTCATACTCCGTTCGTAGAAACTTTCATCATGAAACGCTAATCCTCATAAGTGATTACTAAAGGTTTTATCTGCTATAATATTCATGAAGAGCCATAATCATATGTAATCTCACCCATACAAGCACAGGTGTCCGGCACACATATAAACATACGTAGTAAGTAAACTGATCTGTAAGAAGCAGGTAGAAAAGCGTAGGACAAACCACTAAAAGAACACGTTACTTGACGGGACACATCTATACATTGTAGTGGCGGGAGCAGTCGATATGCTTATCGATAAACAGTTTTTTTTTTTTTTATTTATTAATTATTAAAATACATCAAATCAACAAATTAAATAGGAAGAAAGAATATTCTTTATTGCACGACAAAAAACTAATGCTTCTCTTTTCATGCTAAGTACTGTATGCTTCCAAGTATTAATTACAGAATGGTACAGAGGACGGTTTTATCGCCAACCTGGAAAATATTAGTTAATGTGTAGGAATTTTTATATTGTAGCCTTTTCGTGAAGAGTTCATGTACTGTTATGTGTACATATAATTAGATTGCACGCGTTATTGTGTGATAATCAAATCTTTTATTTTAAGTACTGTGTGTAATTTTCCTTCAACATAATTATGTACAATTGAAACATTACCATATCCGAAATATCAATCAAAGAAACTGAAAAATATGTAAAAACCGGCCAAGTGCGTGGCGGACTTTGCATATTTAGGTTTCACGTTGCTTTTATTGGAGACCCCTTAAAACATTTGAAAATAATTTTTGGAAGTTTGTAAGTATGGCTTTGGGTTTGGCAATAATTATGATACTTATACTGTGAAAGAAGACCGTAGATCTAATCGTTTGGCTGTAAAACCTGTGTGACAGACGAAGAACAGACGGATGCGTGAGTGACAGATACCGGTCCGATACCGATTGGACCCTAAACATAGATATCCGGTACAGTTGTAACGCCAATTTCCGTAATACGTCGTTACCATGATATTTAGACTAAATCACTGATAACAACTTGCTTAATCTACAATAAATTGCATCCACTGATTTCCACAACCACATCGTAGACGAAGATGTGGCGCAGCACATCACTACTGGGGAGGGGCGGGAAACGGGCGGACGATTAGCCGTGGTGTTTCCCTGGCCGCGCCGCCTTGGAAATAGAAAATAAAGGCGCCGTGACACGGGCGTGTGCGCCTTTAGACGAGAAAGTTTACTTGCCTTATACTTAAAAAAACGAAGAGATATTTTTGAAGGTTTTTATGACAGTTTTCTACTTACATTTTCTGACCTGTTAATTATATAATTTTTATATGATCATTTACTTCCTGCTTTCTAAGTAGTACTAATATTTTAAAAGTCGTTGATTTTAGGCATAGTTTTCATCCTCAAGGAAGAGAAAGGCTACCATTAGTCTCAAAAAGTCCTTTAGTATGCGAGTGAAACCACCGGCAACAGACAGTATTGGCAAAAGTTTAGATGTTAAATTGTTATGCATAAAACTAAACAGGATTATTTAAAGTTTTAAGTACTTACGTGATTTCTCTATAAAATCTCGATTGGACTGCGAATTTACCTAATAAAATAAATAAACAATATATTCACTGAATATCTACATCATTAAAGCTAATATTTATGTAGATCTATCATTTCAAATTAGTTTCAGACTCAATTAGGTAATGTGTCTGCAATTAAGCTAAATACTAGATAGGCCGTATTGATTTGCAATCAAACTGATTTATTTATGAGTTTACCTAAAAATAAACGTTAAGACAGTTCTGCAGAACATGCTAGATTTATTTTCGGATAAAGTGGTATCGCGACATATAAGCCCAAAAGGAAATATAGTTTTTAAGTTATATGAAATAAAAAGTAAAGTTCTACACTTAATGCTCTGTTTTGAATGTTGAAGAATATTGTACGGTTTATGGGTTTCATTTTATGTAAGTACTGCTGTAGAATATAGAATTTATGTACTTAAATATTCTTCGAATGCAGGTAAAACATGTTTTACTACATCCCATAATAACTTGATAGATTACTACTTATCAGTATTTTACCAATATACCTATCCAAAGTAAAAAAAATATATTAGTAGGTATAAAATATAAATCGAAAGTTGATGTGCTAGCCACTCGCCTCTCCACTCGCCCGTCCAAACGAACCCGCCTTGCCCATAGACGATACAAGTTAAACGCGTGGTCGTCGGCTCGAACGTGACCGCTTTACGTATTTATGCAGATGTACCACCACACCCCTCCTACCCCTCACAGTTCACGTCTTGCTCCTGCCAAGAATTCAACTAACGTCCCAAATAAGGGACGCACTTATTATTGGCGGGAACAGAAGACAAGGCTTAACAAACATTCGGATTTGGACAACGAAGAATAAAGACGGGATTACACGGATAAAGTTGTGATAAGTTCTGTTTAGTCACGTGTGTCTGGGACCTTAAGGCCTCTAGCTAATATGAAATTATGTTCTTGATTTAGGTAATAATATCCGTTTATACGAGAAATGTAAGACTGCAATTTAAGAAAAAAAATATTTTTGGACACTGGGAATATAATTCATGTTCATATTTATTATTTGAAATTATTTATTGAAATGTAATTTTGACGATAAAATTATCGCTCCATCATGTTTTTCTTTTATTCAAACTATGTTTTATAAATCAAATGCTGATTCCGAATTCTAAACTACAATACTAAAATTGATTAGATATTTATTTCCTTAGCCACATACATAAGTACACAAGTATCCCAAATTATAAAAAAGTACCTAGCAAGAAAATAAGAGCCAAAAATCAAATAGTACGTAATAAGGAAATGGTTATGAATAGACAATAGAGCAATTTATTTGTCCCTCTCGGGCTTTTTGTCTTCAGCACTCAACTGCCATAATATTCATAGAGAAAAATCATAGTTTATGACTCACAATCTTTTCCTATGAAAGCTTCTTACGAGGGGAGAGGCGCATTAATATTACTCACACTTGGAATAAATTCTACTTGGCAGTATTGAATAAATTCTATTAAGTAACAACTTGAATGTACCACTTGAATATGGAAAATACGCTGAAATAAAAACTTTTTACGGATTTTACCGCACGTTGTATTGATATTAATTAATTCCCGACGATTCGGACCCTTTTACAAAGTAGTTTTATTTCATTATCTGATATTCGCGTAACTGTCAGAAGCCAGTATAACTAGTGCCTACATAGGTACGTGTCCTTTTTAGCACACCACATTTGCGAGATTTCAGTTCTAATCGTAAGTTAGTGAGTGTGTGATTCGAATTTCGCTTTATATCGACACTAGACACGTAAAATGCTAAAGCACTAATTTGGCCACTTTACGGGAGCGAGGCTAAGTTATTTTTTTGGGACAGCATGTAGAATACAAGCACCCTTTATGTATTTCGAGTGTCAATGAAATATTTTGCGCAGAAATTTAATTTTTATATTTTTTGTCAATCAGGAGGTGGTTTAAAGCATTTTTAAACCTTCTCCTGGGAAGTTGCATTAGCATTTTTCCTCCGGATATACTATCGACATCGATAAGTGCTAAGCACTGATCTCTATGTTTACGTGATATGCCTCTATGTGTACTACAGAGGATAGTGATATAGAGGTCAGTGGCGCTAAGGTGATGAAACTAAATGTATATTTACCTAATAATATCTACTTAATTTAATAATCATAACAAAACAAACTCATTTTGAAGAAATTATATAGCTAACAAACATTTCAGCAATAATTCATTATACTTTTGTTAATTGAGGACATGATTTAATAGATATGAAATTGAAAAGCATGGCCCTAAATTGTTTCTCGGATTGGACAGCGATATTAGATTTTGTAATTAACAAATTCTCAATATAGCCCAGGGTTTTTTGATTGTTCCAATAACTTTCAACACGAAACCTCAATTCGTATAAAAACAAATACTTTTCTTCTATCGTCATATATTTCCTACTATGTTGGTTTCGGCTGAATGTCGACAGCTGCAGTAGCGGCTAAATATCAGTATATTACATGGCAAATTATGGGTATACATTAGTACACCTCTGCCTAACCATTCATGGAGTACAGGCGTGAATACATGTATGTTATGTCTGTCTAATAGTTACCTATCTATTGGGGCCACCTGATATTGTAAAATTTAATGACTAATTTGACAGCCATAAAAATGGTACTTAAAGCTTTCAAATTACTATTCAAACTCAAACACATATCATTAACAACGATAAATCAAACAAGTAGCTCCTCTAAAAATCAATCATCGGTACCCAACTCTCGACTTATCTCCCATCCACTTAAGCCCTAAAACGTCTCGGCGGACCCAATCCACGTTTGGACAGGACCCCTCGTCACATGATTTTGAAAAGGGAAAAGCCAAAGAATTAGGCTCGAGTGATTTGGAAAAGCATTAAGAGTTAGTAAATCAGACGTTCACCGTTCACCTGTTGGCCTAATACTGAACGAATGAATCAATCATTCAATGAACTAGAAACGATTTGTCAAGACCTCCTTTGACTAATGATTTTCATTTGTTTTTTTTTTTATATATAATGATAGATATTACAAGGATGAGTTTAGGCGGGAAAATGTAAAGTTCACGTTGTCGATTTTATATTATTTTTCAAAACTTGAATTTCTCCGAAGTTTGATGTGTAATTATGGTGGATAATTAACCATTAAGTGTTCGTGAACGTGTGAGAGTGTAGGCAAATGATATAAAATTGAAAATCGTGACTTTTTGGGTTCACACCTAAACTCCATCGAAGCCTCAATAAAGTTTCTACCGTTTTATTGGGGCAACTGAACATTATACTTGACACTGGCGAACACAAAAAGTGTGGTGCCATAATACAATCCCATGATGGGAAATATTAACTACTTGATTATTCTAATACTTGACACTGGCAAATACACAAAAAGTGTGGCGCCATAATTAAAAAAAAAAATATTACAAGGATTAATGATGTTTGACAAAAATCTTCTATTTTCTTACCGAAACTAATTGGAGAAATGCTTGATTAATTTGATTTTCGCGTATTTGACAAGATAAATATCGCTTTCATTCAACTCATTCGGCAACATCAAGCATTTTCCCCGATGCATTTAACTTTGCCTTGCTTATCTAAAACATTATGCCAAATAATAACAAATCATAAATTAAAATTACATGAATAGCAATTAACTCATATGACTTAAACATGAGCAACATTACTAACAAACAAATACTCGAAACACATCTAAAGCCTTCCCTTTGTCCTTTTCAAAGGACACTTTTGTTTCGTAAACAAACCCCGATTATGCGCAGATTTGCTACAAAAATGATAAGTAAATAACAATATTTCAGGCAAACAACTTATATATCCCCGAGCTAACATTGTGGGAGCCCACGGGCCCTGTTTTGTGAGAGAAATACCTACATCTTACAGTTCGTTACGCCGACTGGAAGACCATCTGTTATTTTTGCCCGTTACATATTTTAATGCTCCCAGAGGTTTTCTTCCCCTTAACCGTTTCCAACCCATTGGACGACTTAAATGAAACATTTGAATGCAATCTTGAGCTCTGATCTGCAATTTTTACAGATTCAATGTCTGTCGACATCGTCATGATATTTATTTTTATTCACTTTCTTGAAGTGTCATCTATCTTTATTTTTAGGCTTGTGTAAAAAGCGGAACTATCCTATTGAGATAAAATAATGTTTATACACTTGCGTTTAGGAGTGAGCTAATAGGGAGAAACAATTAAATATAATACTACCTACTCACTGTAAATTAAATGTTAATACCGCATTGTAAATTTTCTTTAAATAGATTTTCTCCAGCTGTCAGTTCTAATTAATATAATGTATAACTTCCCATCTCACAGCAGGACTTACTGACTTGAGTCGTGACATAATACACTAAGTCCTGCTGATGGTGAGGGTGTGGCATGTACTTACCGTGGTAAGTAAGTACATGCCAACATCATTATCATTAAAATTTGCAAACCATCATAATTGCGATGATTGCATAAGTAACACTAAATCATGAAGACTCTTTAAGCGTTACCTACCTTTATTCCAGGACTTTACTACAGAAAAAAAAGGATCCCCTTTAGTTTCGAGATAATAGATATCCGTAGTCAATACAAACAAGACATCCGAAGCACAAATACCTACCTACATGTCTCCACGCAATGGAAGTATGCAGTTCAAACAGTGAATAAGAAAATTTCTACAATGGATGCTACTATACTGAATATTCTATTTTAATGGCAGTACATTTGTCTCAAAAGCTTTCCGAGTCAGGCATCATAAGAAATGCATAAGGTCGCAGGATATTCGGATATAAGAATTCAACAATCGCAAAGCAAAATATGAAGATGAATATTAATTTTTTTCATGTTGGAATGAGTGTATAATGTTATACTTAAGGTTATTTTTATTGGACAGTTTGGATGAGTCTGCTAATAGGACAATATGACTAAAAACACTTTGCAAGTAGTTTACCTATTAGTCTATTATATAATACGGATATACACAGTTTAAAAACACCAACATAAGTGCAAGAAACGTTACATCGGTGGTCACTTAGGTTGGTAATTGGAGCCAGAATCAGGCGATCTGAAATGGCCATTTTTGATGAAACATAAGTCTAGGCTTTAAGGACAACCTCATCACGGATAGCGGAATCGGGTCGCTAAATGAATACCACATCAATTAAAAGCGCCCTCTTGACGAGAAATTAATATCAATACTTACCTAGAAATTAATATTAATACTTACCTATTCCGCGCGAAAAATAAAAATATTGATTGAAGCGATTATATGAATACATTAAATATAGATAAAAATAAATAAATTAAAAACAATAATACAAAACAAGAAATAACAGTGAACAAAAAAGTAACAGAATTTGTTTAAAAATACAGATTTCTAGTAACAACGCCATCTGTACGTTTTCGTCCGTACTTGCGTATAAAGCGAACTGTACGCGTGTCCTGCTTCTAAATACGAACCATCCGTTGGTACGTTTGGTCGACACCAGCGCCGCATAACATTGCGGAACTTAGGGTAAATTAAAGTTAGTAAAGTATTCGCAAGTTCAAGTTTGTTTTCCTTCTTCGAAACAACTTCACTTACTTACTCTGTTTTGAACTTTCTCGTACCTGTGAACAAAGCAAATTAAAAATTAATATAGGCTTTACTGGAATCAATTCCGTAGTTTCCGGTGCAATGGGGAAAAAATTAGTAGAATATCAATGCGGACACGGCAAAAGCTCTGTAGGTACACGAGTAAGTAATTAATATTCTAGTCAACATACGTCCGTCCGGTCGCGTCATCCCTCTCGCTATCAAATATTTACTCTCGGCTTTTATTTCAAATGCAACGATGCGACAGAGTATGTTATGTACTTATAGCTGTACCATATTTGAATTTTGATTCCACAAAATATGACAGGTCAATGACACTGGTAAATACAATTTTGATGATAGTAGGTACCTAACTAGTAGGTGTTAGAAATTGCATGTCTACACTAATTATGGAGAAAAGATTTGATTGTTTGCGAAATTGTTTGTAAATGGATAAACTCAAAAACTACTAAGCTTTTTTAAAATTCTTTATTTTCCAAGATTTTCAAAAAAATTTCAATTATGAAAAGCTACATTATTTCGGAGTAACATAAGCTATAATATTGTTAATTAAGTTAAACATAACGTCATTATAGGTCACGAGTGTTTAATTTGTGCAATGGAAAAAGAACCAATTGCCACATTAATCTAGTGGCATAGGTTAACCTAAGCGCTACTGCTACGCTAGAGGTCCTGGTTTCGATTCCCAGGTCGAGCGGTGTTATTGGTATTTTCTATGGAATTGTCAGTAGCAACTTGGAGTGTGGATTTGGCAATAGTGTCGTGATAACCTATTGATATGATGTTAACCATTGGATAGACCATTAATCCATTGGTAGGGATAGCGGTTGATTATTATTTATGGCCCTCTTTTGAATGGGACCTAAGCGTACTGGCAAATTGGGTGTGTTCATGGCCCCCTATTGCATGGGAACTAAACGTTCCGGCGAATTGTGGGTGTACATTATTACGCCTCTGCCTAACACTTTAGGAATATAGCCGTTATTGCGTTTACATGTTATTGAAGAAACTAATCAAAAAAATGTCCCAGTATATTTATTATTATTTATATTATTATTGAAGAAACTAATCGCTCTCCAAAGATAAATAGGTACCCAATTAAATTTCCTACCATCGCCATTCTGTCGAGACACATACAACACCCGCTACACATACCATATACCATATAACATTGAACTGTAAGACAGACGCACCTTGAGACGCTAATACGCATTACAGTATTCACAACGGTAGTTACATCTGCGTCACTCGTACAATTTACACGCAATTGCAATGTATTGCTCGCTTACTGACACCGAGATAAACGCACGCTGTATGAGGTCTAATATGAATCATGCTGTTGTTAAAGCGTTCGCATTAAATTAAGTATAAGTACCTAATATAAAAATATAAAAAATAAAAACGTTATTAGTAAAAAAAAACGTTGTAATCGTTTCAAATGAAATTCGAAATTCAAAGTGTTAATTTATACCATACTTTCAACCTTCATACGTTAACCATAAACAAAAGGTGTGTGTCAGTGTGTGTCAAAGGCACGGTAGTGTGTGTAATGTAATATGTGTAATTTCGTGTATTTTTAAGCATTTTAGGTATTAAAAAAAATTATTAGGATTCTGTCCTTCACTGTACCTCCATATAAACTTTAACTATGAACAATCTAGCACTCCTCCATGAGCGCAATATGCTTGAAAAGAGGTACAAAGTATAATTCTACTAAATAAACATTCATTAAATAAGGATTCAAGTATGTTAAGTTAGGTCTACCTGATTGCTCACGGAGGTGATCGATAAAGAGGCTCGATACAAAGCCAGAACTATTTGACAAAGACTCAAAACCGCTTTAAAATATAACCTACTTCGAGCTTTCCGTGAATCTTCGTACAACCACAAAGTACTGTACGTGTGAGACAGACAAGTCTATAAAGTTTTATGGCAAAGCATGAATAAGCTAATGCAATTCAGCACAACAGGCCTTTACCGTTTGTGGTTACAGAATAGAAGAACACTCGATTACTTCCTGCAGGTGACGAAATAGGTGAACAAGTCAGGAACCGTTTGTATAATTAGGTATATAAAAGAATAGTTACCTATATTCCATATAATAACTAGCATTTTACCTTCGACTTAAAGCCATGAAATTAATACGGATATTTATATGAATGTTGTGCACAGTATCATGAAATATTTCATGAACAATCGTTTAATTAATATAAATATCTGTACTTTAAGCTTTTTCCGTACTTTTAGGCTTTAAGGCCCACTTGCACCAACTTTTTAAATATGTTTAAATTCCATTTAAACAAAATTTTTCATAGTAAATTTGTGTTTAAATACAGTTTAAATATATTTAAGAAGTTGGTGCAAGTGGCCCTAAGAGTTATATAAGTAGTACACTTTGTTTATAGACGGTCGCCTTTTATATTTAAGTAATGCCGCTATTCGTCTCAAACTACTCACTTCTTACCTACCTGAAAAGATTATTTTTCAGCCTAGAACAGCGTTTATAATAATACTAGCTTCTGCCCGCGACTTCGTCCGCGTAGCGTTAGGATATATAGCCTATAGCCTTCCTCATTAAATGGGCTATCTAACACTGAAAAAAATTATCAAATCGGACCAGTTGTTCCTGATATTAGCGCGTTCAAGCAAACAAACAAACAAACTCTTCAGCTTTATATATTAGTATATAGATATAACGGCCACAAGCACATAAATTCCATTCTCAACTGTTAAACACAATTTAGTCTGTATGCATTCGTCTTTCATCGGCTCTCCGTTTAAATGCAGACTGCATACGAGCAGAATAACCATTCACGAACTCATAAGCATATAAGTACCTACCTTAAACTTGCCTGACACAGAATGTGTAAATGCGCCTTGACTAGACGCGCCTAAGACGCAACTATGCGGTCCAAGTGCTAGTAAATCACAACGGTACACCTACGTCACTCATACACGCATCCGCTAATATTGTAAACAGTTTGCAGCGAATGCATTGGTCGTCTACCGCCTGCACCGTGCCTCGTTCACGCGGAGGACTCGACTTGAACGAGACTTGAATATAAAATTGATTATTATCAGGTGTTATGAATATCTTATGTTAAGGTATTTTAGCGTCGTGATTTCTGTAGGTGTGAATGGACGAAGAATGGGAATAATAATGAAGAAGCAGGAAAAACTGATAATTAATGATGAATTCTTTTACCAGCGGATGTGGTCTCTAACTAAAGAATTAACCGTGACTTATGATAGTTACACCTGCACTGCACAAAATTAACAATCCTAAACAGAGCGAATCCTTCCGCATTTTAGTATCCAGGCTTTTACTATTTGTTAGAGTTCCTTTTACAAAGGCCGCACCTAGACGTCCGTTTGTTAATGAGCTCATTAGTACCTGCACGGCCAGTTCCCGTAAACAAAGCGGACACTCATTCATGATATAGGTACACCTAATCATAGTTTTAAAAGAAACACCTATAAACACGTGGCTGAATCGATCTTCCCCGCGTGTAGGCTTGCTCAAAACCGATCCCAGTTTTTATTACCCAATTTAATAGACGCATACACTACACTTCTCAAGAAACTAATAAGAATAAGATGCGTTGTTGTTTTACAGCACTCGTAAAACACACATAGCTATATAATTATAGTGTTACTTAAATCTATTTTAGTTTTCCGTTATGGCCGATGAGTATCAGGCGAATCGGCTAATGGGTAATAAACCTGCATCTATTTAAACTAATTGTATTATTAGATATTTTAAATTGAGTTTTATATATTTTTTTGCTCTCTAATTACCTAATTGACTTACTTAAAAAGTAAGAAGCATTTAAGCAGCCATTTCAAAACGTTAAAGTAAAATAAATAGGATTTTCTAATAAATCGAGGGTGTTTTACAAACACCTAGATCCGGAATATCTGTCTACCACTTCTGCTACTTTTACTATATGTAAGTTTAACCAATATTAGTTCCGTCCAGGGATCTAACTCTCAACCAGTGGCACAGAGTGACAGAAGCCGATCATTCGGGTAATGCGCCAAAGGAAGGCTCCGAAAATATCAGGATTCATCAATGGAAATCAGGCTTTTTCTGCGGAGTTTTAAATCGGGTAGATAGCCCTAATTGCATTAGACACTGACATTTCATAATATAGACTCATATTATCATCATAACTATCTAATTTTTGTGAGTGAGTGATTTGTTTTTCTGGATATACGATAACCGAGAAACTTTGAATAATCAACATACTTATAAATAATCATAGAACAAAACAATATCGATCAAAAAGCACAATCTCATAATTATTTGTAACGAACGGAATCATAATGAATACTTCAATTAATATTATTACCCTTAATAAGATTACCGAAAGCTGGAATAGTTTGTCGTAGACACGGTAATCCACATCACATGTCGAAACCATTAGTGTGTATGTAGCGCTGTCTGAATAGGCCTTTAGATGGTACTTCAGTTCACAGAGACAACTAAACTACTGGAAGCGCGAAGTAAGCGTAGTTGATGCCTAATTTACATAAAACATTGTAAACTGCCTCATTAGTCTAGTGGTCCTGAGCGCGACTGCTACGCTTGAGGTCCTGGGTTCGATTCCCAGGTCGAGCAGTGTTATTGGGTTTTTCTATGAAATTCCCAGTAACAGCTCGGAGTTTGGAATTTGTGCCCGGTTAATGGCAATAGGCTCGCCCCCTATTACATGGGACCTAAACATACCGGCGAACTGTGGGTGTACATTAGTACGCCTCTGCCTAACCCTTCGGGGAAAACAGGCGTGATGGTATGCTAAGTAAAATTGTACATTGTCATTATCAACCCGTTACATTACTCCGTTACCGTTAATCTAGGTTCCTCCCGTAACAATTCGTCTGCTACTTACTACTTCACCAGAAATAAAGGACCGAAAATTCGTTCCAAACTTTGTAGTTTTCAGTGGTCGATTGTGGGCAAATAGCTTTACCCATTCATCATCACAATTTACCAATTAGTTGTAGTATTTTCTTTTTACTATTGCGTTTTGAAATACTCGAAATATTTTGTACTTTCAATATTTTGACTAGATTTTACAAAACGAGTCTAGACTAAGATTGAATAGATGAGGATTTAGTACTATTTACATGTATAATAAAAATAAGTATCAATTTTACGTAATAAAAATAAGTAAGATAGGATCTTTTTTCATAGCATGCTGCTTAAAATTATTGACATTTCTTTTTGTGGTTATTTGGTACTTTTCAATGTCTGTCTATAGTAGAAATGAAAAAAGTAGCATGTCATAGCTTTTCAAGGCTAGCCACATAAAAATAATTACAATAATACCAATATCTTTTTTAAGTCTTCTCAAACAATACTTAGTACCTACCTACAAGCTTCAAGCTTGACGTCTTGCAGCTGCTTCTTACACTAATGGCCGTGTGTTATTTTTCATTAACAACCAAAATAAATCTAACTGCTACCATGGAATTGTAAGACAAGAAAGTTACAAGTAATAAAATATACAAACACAATACAAATAGGTTATCTTATTTCAGAACCAAGTGTTATCCACTTTCAAAGACCATAAAAGATTACTACATCTCAGCGATAATACACCTTAAACAGATAACGCGAAATTATAAAAGCCGGTTCCAAAACTTGTACATCTGTGTCCCCCACAGCCCGCGGCATCGGACGTGAAGCGTCATACGCAAATGGGGGACATTATAATAGGACGATACGCGATTTCACAGCTCAAGGTCCCAAACAATTGTGGTGTTTTTCAAGGCTTCACATCTTGAATACCAACCTTGGTTACCAAGAAGTCATTTTGAATAAGCTGAATAGGTTAGAAACAGTGGTTGCTAGGCTGTTGTTGTAGAATGAGACACGTGAAATGTTGGAATTTGAACAAAAACCAGTACATTATAAAAACAGGTGTGTTACGTTTATTTTGGGAGCCAAAGAAAATAATACCATTATTGTCATTGGATGGAGATTAAAAGAAAATTCATTTCAAACAAAGACATGGGCCCCAAGTCTACTATTTTACTGTGTCAAAATCGTCCTTCAATGACTTCAATATTGTTGATTTTTTACAGTTTTGCCTATAACAAGATTATACAGTAATATGCTACATAATATGCGACCCACATTGCTAGAACTGTCAATTCTTCAAGAATTCCCAGGTTCTTTAATTATCTTCCTTAAACTTAAATCCAGTCTCCAATAATCAGAATTCAAAGCTGTCACTCGCAAAATCCTGAAGCAAAATATAATCTCAGGCCACAAGTACTCCCTATTCCGTACAACGCAAATGGGCACATAAATAATGCAACTAGCGAGTGACGTCATACGCAGCTCCGTTTGTAAACGAGATCGCATTTGAATTGTTATGGTATGCTCAGTTTAGTTTGGCTATTACGAGCGTGGTGCGGATCGTGGAATCAAAGGATACGTCATCGGACCGCATTAAGCCGGGTTGCTTCAAAGCATCAACTGTCGGAATATTGCGACTCGAAATTTTGATAACATGACGAAATTGATGCCACGCCGAGCTTGAACCTAGTTTCCGCTGTTATCTACCTATATATGGCATACATTTCCTTTAATAATCGATGTATGTTATGATTACAATTAGTATGTACAAAGCCCCAAGGTTCAAATTTAATCTAAGCATGACTGAGAATAGTTAGAAAAAGAAGTTCATCGAGACATTTTTACCTTATTAAATTATGTTATTTGTACAGTTATTGTAATCGTTACAATTAAGATTCAAACATCTAAGATTTAGGGGTAGCAGTAAATTGAAAAATCTCAAGAGTTTTTATGTAAATCCCTATAACAATCATTTGAACCGAATTGTTAAATTTCAGCATACAAAAAAATTCAGATACGGCGGTGTTTATTGTCACTACTTCTTTGTAGAACAACACGTGGGTCATAAAGCTTTGATGAATGAAGATAGATAAATAATGACTGTTTATCTTTTTGTATTTTTTTAATTTTCCATGCTAAGATTATACAGTTATTTTAAGTTCGTCGCCTTAAAAGACGCCTTAAGATTTTAAATTCAGAATATGAAGGAAAATTTCGACCGGGCGGGTGGGATTCGCTTTGGCTTAGAGGTCATAGCGTCTAGTGTACCTATTCAGTCAAATTTTTCTTTCATAATGACGGTTTGATTGATGATGTAAATGCGACATGGAACTATTATTATCGGCAGTACCCACGACGACTACTTTCACCGTTTCTCTCCAGTAGGACCATTTACTGTTTTTTTGAGACAAGGTAGTTTATATCATCGAAATGTCGAAATGGCGAAATCGGCTTGGCAAGGTAACAAACAGAGATAAATAATTACATTTATAAATTTAAGAAAAGGTTTTTATTTACCGTGTGTTGAATATTGTTTAATTTAAGCCCGATAGATGGCGTTGTTAGATTTTAGGCCATTCCTGAATCGCGGTGTTAAGTTTCTCCGCGATTTGACTAGGCTCGCGTTGACTGTTATTTTAGACAAGCAAAGTACTCAATATACAGTTATAACACCGTGTAGTTGTTTTACTGGTATATCCTCACCCATGTTACGGTCGCGAGTGCTGCAGAAAAGTGCGGGAACGTGAACGCTTGTTCATTTTGGTCCTTCGAGCCGGATGAAAGGTCATTGCGACCAGAGTTGTAGAGTCACCAGTAAGACGGGGCTCACTGAACACGGAGGAATTAAGGTCCTCGACCCCACTGATGTAGAAAATTTGACTTGCCTCCTATTAAATGTGAGAGCCAGGCTTCGGCAGGAATGGGTCATACATAACACATTAAGAACTCATTCATAGTGGGAGTAATATATGCTAAAAAATCATGTTCACTTTTATGAATGCATAATGCATGATGAAATTATGATAATGAATATCAAAGTTAGTGAGAAGCGAGCCTCTTTATACAGATATCTATAGCACGCCGCACGTCTATGTCGGCTCGACCGGAGTGATACCATGGTCTCACTGAAAACCGGCGTGAAACAACGCTTAGGTTGTGTTACGCCGAGTGAGTGAGGATACCGAAGGCCGAAACCCTTTTTAAAAGGTGTTGCAGGTGTCCATGGGCGGCGGTAATCGCTTACCATCAGGCAATCCCTCTGCTCGATTGCCCCCTATGCCATAAAAAAATGCAGAATGAATGTGTAATGTCATAAAAATATCATTGTACTCAACACGATACCGAGTCACGCTGCACTTGCAACATGGCACTTTTCCCGGACAATATTATCATATATAAGATGAGCGGTTGACATCACAGACCAATTAGACATGTCAGTGGCGTCTTAACTTTCGAAAATATTACACTTTATCGAAACACACGTAACAGTGACCGGTCACGAATGCGGCTAGGATAAACATAAAATAAATACCATGAGGCCTGTATTTCTGGAAGGGTTTGGCTGTGTTATGTTTAGGTCCCATGTTATAAGAGGCAAGCTTATTGCCATTAACCTAGCACAAAGACACCGAGTTTCTGCTGAGGATTTAACAGAAAAATTAAATAACATTGTTCAACCACGACCTCCAGCAGTCGCTAGGTTATTAAACCAGGTATTAACAAGCAAAGAATTATGCAAGGACAATCGTCAAATTATGCATTATAGCTTCCGCCCGCGAATTCGTCCGCGTGGAATAGTTACTTGGTCTTAGTGTGATGATATATAGCCTATAGCCTTCCTCAATAAATGGGCTATCTAATACTGAAAGAATTTTTCAAATCGGGCCAGTAGTTCCTGATATTAGCGCGTTCAAGCAAGCAAACAAACTCTTCAGCTTTATAAATTAGTATTATATGAATACGATAGATGACACAAGAGTCTTGTTCGTTCCATATTTATCACGGGTTCTGAACAGTAGGCGTGTAAAGTGACAACCCTCGCCAACTAATATTAGTTTTCATTCAGTTGGTTGTAAATTTTACCACTTTACTGTTTTGGCACAGGCGGCGACAAACTTATATTTGCCGCCTCGTGAATTAGTTGCCATTGTGTTTCACTTTACTACACTCAACAATACAAACAAATCGAACGGTTGTTACTTTGTATGCAGTTTTAGTACACGTTTATACTGCATTTGGGTGGTTACGATTCATCAAACAATGTGAATGAGTATTGCGATAGAGATTGGATTATAAAATTGATGGAGCAGACAACAGGTTAGGTGCTTTTCAAAATAGCACACTGTTGATGGTTTCCGTGTTATGTGAAGAAACAAAAGGCGGTCGTACTCTATGTATATAATTATTTCCAAGCTGACCCGGTAAACTACGTACCGCATCAGAATTCAAACCTTCCCTGGACTTCCATAAACATTTCAAAACCAAAATTAGCTAAATCGGCCCAGCCGTTCTTGAGTTTTAGCGAGACTAACGAACAGCAATTGATTTCTATATATATAGATTCTGGGCTGTTTTGTTTTATGATTTTTTCTGCCTTAAAATATCTAAAAAGGCTATATACGGATGTATGGATTAGCTTTCATACTATTTACACAGCTTTTGCTATAATTTTATAAGTATGGTTGCCAGCATATAGCATGTAAGTATCCAAAACTGTCAAATTTCTTCAATGGCTTTGCAATTTAATCTCTATATAAAATAGAGTTTATTATCCACTGGGGAAATTGCAAAGTTTGTGGTAATTTGATGTGTTCGCAATTGTACCAATTGTTGTAAATAACAAAAATATCTACAAGTGTGCCTACTATTACATAGCATACCATCACGCCTGTATTCCTTGATGGGTTACGCAGAGGCACACTTATGCACACCCACGGTATGTTGAAATCTCATGTAACTAATTAGGGGACGAGCCGATGGCCTTTACTCGGGCATAAATCCATTCTCCGATTTGCTACTGAGAATTTTGCAGAAAAACCCAATAGCACTGTAACAACAGGATCTCTAGTGTAGCACTGGCCCATAACACCACTATATTTAGACCAGTATTGTATGCTATTAATCACTGTAAATCGAAAAACGACACATCCAATGTACTACACAAAAAATATTTGTCGTGTTCTAAGCTGTCCGTGAATTCAGTTTTTACGATGTGATGTTACGAAAGGACGTATTAAATAAAGATTCAATATGTTAGGGTGGGCTGGGGCTGCCTGCGACACCATTAGGAAGTGGTGGCACGGAAAACCCTCGGAATGTGATGCATGTTTACATGTGTACTCGACTTGCCCAAGTACTGACACTGACATAGTTTAAGAGTGAATATAGTAACATCAGTGTAATAATTTGTTAGATCCTTGTTTAATTTTACGTTTGCTTTTTCATCACATTTAGTTTTTTTTTTTTATTTACGCAATCCTTATTCGATCGTTATGCAGTTATTCTAGAGTACTTATTTATAAAATTAATAATAATTACTTATTTATTTTACTGATTAGTTGTAGGTTGACGGTTGACTTGTACAAGTTGTATTATGATACATCTCGTTTATATTGACACATAATAATATTTAAAGGTTTAAAAGTTACTTTTTTTGTACACAATCTATAAAAAATACAAATAACATTTCCGCAATTACATTAAACACTAAACCGATTAAACAAACCCATTAATTTACTATATATCATTCCAGTATCTAGACCGAGTGATATTTCAAGCGTACCTACTGGCATGCGTAAACAAAGCACTGGCACAGATTCCAATGAAATGAAAGGATATGCGCGGTGGAAAGCTCTCGACCCGAGGTGGCTCCAGGTGGAAATATCTTAGCTGCAAAATCTTTTAGTCCGGCTAGAGGCTGGAGTTGAGCTTCAAGTGGCAATCTGGCAATAAAAAAGACATTTGACCCACATCGCGGAAGAGGAATTTATTTTCTTTTTATACATTTGCTTGTATCTTTAGGTAAATTAATATTTCATTTATTTATATTGTACATTTTTATGTTGGTTATCATGGCAAAATACTATTTTAGACATATATGCTTAAATACCTACATAGATGTACGAATAAGTACCTACACCTCTGCCTGACCTTTAGGCGTGATATTTTATGTTGAATTTCAACTAGTTTCTGACTTTTCAAGTGTATGTTTACGTTGTTTAATCGAAATAAAACATTACGGTTTTGACTTTCAATAATTTCTGATATTGTTACATAAATGTACGGGGCAAAAATTTTTTCGATTTTAAACAAAATACATACTCCGAGAGAAATGGGTTAACTATTAACTATGGCGATTTTATTTGTTGGAACAACGACATTCAATCATGGTATTCTCAAGTCATCAAATCGGTTAAAAAGCGTGTAACTGGAGTATGGGTTAACTTTCTAAGATCTGCCTCAATATTTATTGTGACAATTCTTTTTATAACTTTGCAATGAGTTCTAGAAACGTTAAACCATAAAGTTATTTTTTTTACTACTTTAGATGCATTCTGGGGCATGCTTTATCTTATCTACAATTTTATTATAAAATTGTAAAAAAGCTGTCTGTACATTGAAGATATTTAAAAAAAAACACGTGGGTTATGGTAGGTATATAAACGTCTCCGAACCCAAATATGTGATTAGTGAAATTCTTGTCTATTTGTCCGTTGGTTACGGGTTAGCGCAAAAACTACTGAATATATTTTAATTATTGTTATGACTGTTAGAAACTACTTATATGCTCCAACTTAAAAACTGGTGAACTTCTTATCTCAATTAATTAAACGGATCCTGAGATACTGCTTGACGTCTCTGATGTATACAATGATGTCATCATCACTGTTGGTTATTGATTATATAATTTTTGGTATCCATTTCTCATCCTAATATAGCTTCAGGTGGGCGAAGCCGCGGGCAAAATCTAGTAGTAGTAGGGTTAGGCAGAGGTGTACTTATTTACACGCACCAGTTGTCAGTACATTTATTAGGTTCCACGTAAGAGGGGGCAACCACTTGTAATTAGGGACAAATCCAGGCTCCTAGGTGCTACTAAGAGTTCGAATTTGCTCCAAAAATTAATATTTTTGATTTCTGGATTCGATTCGAGCCTGAATAGACCATATTTTTTTTTAAGAAATACAGTACCTTACCTTTTTTACATTTTGGTTAAGTTTATGATAAGTTATTCTAAATTTCGTGTTAGTTTTAACAATCTTTGTGTATAGCGATTAATTTCCGTAAAAATGTTTTTCTCATGTAAACCAGAAAACATACCAGCAGTTTATTACAAAACAATAACAAGATGTTGATGTCCTGCTAAATAAATACGGGTGCTCTTTGGAATTTACCTCTAAATAAACAGGATAAAAACTACCCCATCGCTGGACGTGGGCGTATAGTAACTCAATCTCCTTAAGGCTGCTGGAAATAAACAAAAACATCTATTTATACTTTCGAAGTACTTGTTAGAAAAAAGGAACTAGCCTAACCCCAGATTACATGGAACATAAATATACCAGCGAACTGTGGTTGTACACTGTCTAACCCTTCGTGCAATATAGGCGTGATGGTATGTTATGTTAAAAAGGAAATGGTATCAGCATTTTCGTGTGCCATATATATATTTACCGATATGCCTATAGTTATTTTGTTGACTATAAAAGTCAACAAAATAACTATAGGTATTGTTGAAATACCCGCGTTTGTCTGATTACATTTATTAATAAATGGTGATGTGTATTCGTTTGTATGTATCGTGAAATAACGGAGCTAATTAGACGCCTGCATCAAAGTTACTATGAGCAGTGTCAGTCAATTTTTTTAATAACACATGCAGTTGGAAATACACACAAGTTAAGTTCTACGAGATCAAAGTTACGTTAATGATAAGACGATCTCTGGGGTTTAGTGGCTTGAGTACCGGACTGCCGACCACAAGGTCGTGGGTTTGATTCCCACAGGACACAAATATTTATGTGATGAATAAAGTAAACACTTTATTCATCACATAAATATGTTTGTCATCACACAGACGAACACAATCGTGTTCTTCTGTGTGATGTTGCAGATTATAAATACATAAGCCATACATCCATTTCCCACAACTAAAAATATCCTCTAGCGCATAGAGATGAATGAACCGACAAAACATCTTTCCATCCATCAAAATTGGCATCATACATACATTTGTCCGGAATTACAACGTCAAACAGTTATATTGAGGAAACTATAAAATCTGTATAATCGTAAAAGCTGACTTGGGTGTTAGCCAACAGGGCGCGATGAAAAATAATTCGACATACAACTCGATGTTCAATAAATTTAGTTCGGAAGTTCTGGAAGTTGGAGTTTTAGCGTTTATTGCATTTCAGAGGCGACTTCCGGCAGATATTGGATCATCACTGCCTCATGTAATTCCTGTATGCGTGTCTCTCGTGTAAGTTAAGGTATATCAGGAATCCATGAGATGCCTTTTTACATTTCATGTGATGCCCTAGGCTAACGGAAATGTTAATGTTAAAAAGGGATAACGAAATTTGAATTTGGTAAATTCAAATATGGTTTGTATTTCGCAAATTTTATTTCTACAAAACATTCAGGTTAGATATGTCTCTACATAGAAATATTACCTAATTGGTACATTAATTAGACAGTAGTCAAAACTAAAACTTTTGGGTACTTAAAATCATGTTACATTAGTCTAGTTAATTAATGTCGCAATCACTATTACTTTGTATTCCGATTTTTTTCACGTGGGAGAGCCATGCTTCGGCACGAATGGGCCGGCTCGACCGGAGTAATACCACGGCCTCACAGAAAACCGGCGTGAAACAACGCTTGCGTTGTGTTTCGCCGAGTGAGTTGAGGTTATCGGAAGCCCAAACCCTTTTAAAGGCGGGCAACGCACTTGCGACTCCTTTGGTGTTGCGGGTGTTCATGGGCGGCGGTTATCGCTTACCATACTACACTCAACAATACAAACAAATCGAACGGTTGTTACTTTGTATGCAGTTTTAGTACACGTTTATACTGCATTTGGGTGGTTACGATTCATCAAACAATGTGAATGAGTATTGCGATAGAGATTGGATTATAAAATTGATGGAGCAGACAACAGGTTAGGTGCTTTTCAAAATAGCACACTGTTGATGGTTTCCGTGTTATGTGAAGAAACAAAAGGCGGTCGTACTCTATGTATATAATTATTTCCAAGCTGACCCGGTAAACTACGTACCGCATCAGAATTCAAACCTTCCCTGGACTTCCATAAACATTTCAAAACCAAAATTAGCTAAATCGGCCCAGCCGTTCTTGAGTTTTAGCGAGACTAACGAACAGCAATTGATTTCTATATATATAGATTCTGGGCTGTTTTGTTTTATGATTTTTTCTGCCTTAAAATATCTAAAAAGGCTATATACGGATGTATGGATTAGCTTTCATACTATTTACACAGCTTTTGCTATAATTTTATAAGTATGGTTGCCAGCATATAGCATGTAAGTATCCAAAACTGTCAAATTTCTTCAATGGCTTTGCAATTTAATCTCTATATAAAATAGAGTTTATTATCCACTGGGGAAATTGCAAAGTTTGTGGTAATTTGATGTGTTCGCAATTGTACCAATTGTTGTAAATAACAAAAATATCTACAAGTGTGCCTACTATTACATAGCATACCATCACGCCTGTATTCCTTGATGGGTTACGCAGAGGCACACTTATGCACACCCACGGTATGTTGAAATCTCATGTAACTAATTAGGGGACGAGCCGATGGCCTTTACTCGGGCATAAATCCATTCTCCGATTTGCTACTGAGAATTTTGCAGAAAAACCCAATAGCACTGTAACAACAGGATCTCTAGTGTAGCACTGGCCCATAACACCACTATATTTAGACCAGTATTGTATGCTATTAATCACTGTAAATCGAAAAACGACACATCCAATGTACTACACAAAAAATATTTGTCGTGTTCTAAGCTGTCCGTGAATTCAGTTTTTACGATGTGATGTTACGAAAGGACGTATTAAATAAAGATTCAATATGTTAGGGTGGGCTGGGGCTGCCTGCGACACCATTAGGAAGTGGTGGCACGGAAAACCCTCGGAATGTGATGCATGTTTACATGTGTACTCGACTTGCCCAAGTACTGACACTGACATAGTTTAAGAGTGAATATAGTAACATCAGTGTAATAATTTGTTAGATCCTTGTTTAATTTTACGTTTGCTTTTTCATCACATTTAGTTTTTTTTTTTTATTTACGCAATCCTTATTCGATCGTTATGCAGTTATTCTAGAGTACTTATTTATAAAATTAATAATAATTACTTATTTATTTTACTGATTAGTTGTAGGTTGACGGTTGACTTGTACAAGTTGTATTATGATACATCTCGTTTATATTGACACATAATAATATTTAAAGGTTTAAAAGTTACTTTTTTTGTACACAATCTATAAAAAATACAAATAACATTTCCGCAATTACATTAAACACTAAACCGATTAAACAAACCCATTAATTTACTATATATCATTCCAGTATCTAGACCGAGTGATATTTCAAGCGTACCTACTGGCATGCGTAAACAAAGCACTGGCACAGATTCCAATGAAATGAAAGGATATGCGCGGTGGAAAGCTCTCGACCCGAGGTGGCTCCAGGTGGAAATATCTTAGCTGCAAAATCTTTTAGTCCGGCTAGAGGCTGGAGTTGAGCTTCAAGTGGCAATCTGGCAATAAAAAAGACATTTGACCCACATCGCGGAAGAGGAATTTATTTTCTTTTTATACATTTGCTTGTATCTTTAGGTAAATTAATATTTCATTTATTTATATTGTACATTTTTATGTTGGTTATCATGGCAAAATACTATTTTAGACATATATGCTTAAATACCTACATAGATGTACGAATAAGTACCTACACCTCTGCCTGACCTTTAGGCGTGATATTTTATGTTGAATTTCAACTAGTTTCTGACTTTTCAAGTGTATGTTTACGTTGTTTAATCGAAATAAAACATTACGGTTTTGACTTTCAATAATTTCTGATATTGTTACATAAATGTACGGGGCAAAAATTTTTTCGATTTTAAACAAAATACATACTCCGAGAGAAATGGGTTAACTATTAACTATGGCGATTTTATTTGTTGGAACAACGACATTCAATCATGGTATTCTCAAGTCATCAAATCGGTTAAAAAGCGTGTAACTGGAGTATGGGTTAACTTTCTAAGATCTGCCTCAATATTTATTGTGACAATTCTTTTTATAACTTTGCAATGAGTTCTAGAAACGTTAAACCATAAAGTTATTTTTTTTACTACTTTAGATGCATTCTGGGGCATGCTTTATCTTATCTACAATTTTATTATAAAATTGTAAAAAAGCTGTCTGTACATTGAAGATATTTAAAAAAAAACACGTGGGTTATGGTAGGTATATAAACGTCTCCGAACCCAAATATGTGATTAGTGAAATTCTTGTCTATTTGTCCGTTGGTTACGGGTTAGCGCAAAAACTACTGAATATATTTTAATTATTGTTATGACTGTTAGAAACTACTTATATGCTCCAACTTAAAAACTGGTGAACTTCTTATCTCAATTAATTAAACTGATCCTGAGATACTGCTTGACGTCTCTGATGTATACAATGATGTCATCATCACTGTTGGTTATTGATTATATAATTTTTGGTATCCATTTCTCATCCTAATATAGCTTCAGGTGGGCGAAGCCGCGGGCAAAATCTAGTAGTAGTAGGGTTAGGCAGAGGTGTACTTATTTACACGCACCAGTTGTCAGTACATTTATTAGGTTCCACGTAAGAGGGGGCAACCACTTGTAATTAGGGACAAATCCAGGCTCCTAGGTGCTACTAAGAGTTCGAATTTGCTCCAAAAATTAATATTTTTGATTTCTGGATTCGATTCGAGCCTGAATAGACCATATTTTTTTTTAAGAAATACAGTACCTTACCTTTTTTACATTTTGGTTAAGTTTATGATAAGTTATTCTAAATTTCGTGTTAGTTTTAACAATCTTTGTGTATAGCGATTAATTTCCGTAAAAATGTTTTTCTCATGTAAACCAGAAAACATACCAGCAGTTTATTACAAAACAATAACAAGATGTTGATGTCCTGCTAAATAAATACGGGTGCTCTTTGGAATTTACCTCTAAATAAACAGGATAAAAACTACCCCATCGCTGGACGTGGGCGTATAGTAACTCAATCTCCTTAAGGCTGCTGGAAATAAACAAAAACATCTATTTATACTTTCGAAGTACTTGTTAGAAAAAAGGAACTAGCCTAACCCCAGATTACATGGAACATAAATATACCAGCGAACTGTGGTTGTACACTGTCTAACCCTTCGTGCAATATAGGCGTGATGGTATGTTATGTTAAAAAGGAAATGGTATCAGCATTTTCGTGTGCCATATATATATTTACCGATATGCCTATAGTTATTTTGTTGACTATAAAAGTCAACAAAATAACTATAGGTATTGTTGAAATACCCGCGTTTGTCTGATTACATTTATTAATAAATGGTGATGTGTATTCGTTTGTATGTATCGTGAAATAACGGAGCTAATTAGACGCCTGCATCAAAGTTACTATGAGCAGTGTCAGTCAATTTTTTTAATAACACATGCAGTTGGAAATACACACAAGTTAAGTTCTACGAGATCAAAGTTACGTTAATGATAAGACGATCTCTGGGGTTTAGTGGCTTGAGTACCGGACTGCCGACCACAAGGTCGTGGGTTTGATTCCCACAGGACACAAATATTTATGTGATGAATAAAGTAAACACTTTATTCATCACATAAATATGTTTGTCATCACACAGACGAACACAATCGTGTTCTTCTGTGTGATGTTGCAGATTATAAATACATAAGCCATACATCCATTTCCCACAACTAAAAATATCCTCTAGCGCATAGAGATGAATGAACCGACAAAACATCTTTCCATCCATCAAAATTGGCATCATACATACATTTGTCCGGAATTACAACGTCAAACAGTTATATTGAGGAAACTATAAAATCTGTATAATCGTAAAAGCTGACTTGGGTGTTAGCCAACAGGGCGCGATGAAAAATAATTCGACATACAACTCGATGTTCAATAAATTTAGTTCGGAAGTTCTGGAAGTTGGAGTTTTAGCGTTTATTGCATTTCAGAGGCGACTTCCGGCAGATATTGGATCATCACTGCCTCATGTAATTCCTGTATGCGTGTCTCTCGTGTAAGTTAAGGTATATCAGGAATCCATGAGATGCCTTTTTACATTTCATGTGATGCCCTAGGCTAACGGAAATGTTAATGTTAAAAAGGGATAACGAAATTTGAATTTGGTAAATTCAAATATGGTTTGTATTTCGCAAATTTTATTTCTACAAAACATTCAGGTTAGATATGTCTCTACATAGAAATATTACCTAATTGGTACATTAATTAGACAGTAGTCAAAACTAAAACTTTTGGGTACTTAAAATCATGTTACATTAGTCTAGTTAATTAATGTCGCAATCACTATTACTTTGTATTCCGATTTTTTTCACGTGGGAGAGCCATGCTTCGGCACGAATGGGCCGGCTCGACCGGAGTAATACCACGGCCTCACAGAAAACCGGCGTGAAACAACGCTTGCGTTGTGTTTCGCCGAGTGAGTTGAGGTTATCGGAAGCCCAAACCCTTTTAAAGGCGGGCAACGCACTTGCGACTCCTTTGGTGTTGCGGGTGTTCATGGGCGGCGGTTATCGCTTACCATCAGGTGATCCGTTTGATCGTTTCGCCCCCCTATCCCATAAAAAAAATTGTTATAGGAAACAGTAAATATGCAAAAAAAAATATTTGATATGCTAGGTCGAACGATCCACCTACCATAGATGTATTTGTATATAAGGGTAGAACTCTAAAGTATAGATGTATGTACTGTCCTCCCCGAAGGGATAAGGTAGACGTGTTAGGTGCGGTCACAGCTCGCCGGTATGTTCGGGTCCCATGTAGAGCATGCCTATTGGTATTATCCAGATACAAATTTAAACTTGGAGCCGCTACTGGGAATTTAATAGAAAATCCCAATAACATTGTTCTTGACCTGGACATCGAACCCAGGACCTTCAGCGAAGCAGTTGGCCTTGAGACCGCTAGACTAATTAGGCAAAAATCAACACAATATCTTTTTGTGATTTTTCTGCATTTTTCGTGCTAAGATTTTAAAGTTATTTTAGTGAAGGAAAAATTCGAATCGCAGGCAGGATTCGAACCTGCGTCTTCTGGCTGGGTACGCCAGACGCTCTGACCTCAAAGCCACCGCGAGTCCTACCTGCCATGTCGAAATTTGCCTTCACATTCTGAACTTACGTCTTAAAGGTGACGTCAGTAACATCCATTGAAAGGCAAGTTACTTTGCCTCTAATATAATAATTAATCGCAAAAGGTTCACGGGTTTAATTCCGTCTATAAGTTTTAATCACTAGATATTAACAATTTCTCTAATAAAAGTAACAAAAGAGAAATAAATTCGGAGCCTCGAGAGAGTGAGACGCTACTACTTGCCACGTTGTATTATTTTCATTGTTAAGTGTTTTTCTTAGACGACAATGTTTAGTCGGGTGGAAGTTTTCCAGCAATAAGAGCCAGTTAACGGGAGTTATTTTTATACATTTTCCGCAAATAATCTTTGAAGTATTTGAGGAGTTTGGGGCCAAATCAAAATAACGTTGCTCCATCGATTTCTGCGGTTGGGTTATGTATTATGCCTGGTACGTACTCCACCCATGCCTTTCTTTAAAAAATCGGAACTTCCTCATGGATCGTCTGCTACCTGGCAGGCTATATCAAACTCATACCGACTAAAAACCGCACCTGCCTTATATGTCATGATCAAACTGTGTTCTGATATAATCACCAGACAGACACCATCTAGAGGCGAGTGCCTCATTTCCTGATTCAAGGAACATACGTAACACCTATTGGAGCCATTGTGTGATAGAGTTGCGGTCACCCCAAGTCAATCGCCCGTAGGTCACGGCTTATGGAAGCCGGAGATCCGACTTCCAGTATGCCGAAGAAAATAAGCCGACTCTCCAGATTTCCATAAAATACCTATCGTTACGGATAGCGGGGAAGCCGAAAGTAACAAAAAGATTATGAAATTACCTAGAAATTGAGTGATGAAGGTCAAATTTCAGCCACATCGTCAAAAATATTGATAAGTATTTGCATTTAGTTGAACTGAAAGCTGACCCCAATGTGTAGATGGCTAAGACAATTTATAATGAATGTTCAAAGTATTTAATTAAATGTATACATCTAAATGCAATTTTTAGTATGAGAATAACTACTGAATTAATTTATGGTAATACTTAATCAGGTTTTACAAGGTTATCAGTGATCTTAACACATGGAAAGACGTAATTTGAAATAAAATGAGTGTTACTCAAACTGATTCCTTCTTGGAAAACAGGCGAGGAGGAATGAGTGTATAGTGGTAAGAGGTATGTATGTATAGGTATGTAAAGATAATTAAACATTTATTTTAAAATCATAGCAACCTTAATTGGCATCAAAAATTATCTCAACAATCATACAGCAACATTAGGGCTGTCCAAAATACCAACAAGAGTTTCGAATTACGCAATTTCGGGAAATTAATCATTCCGTTTGTGGTTCGAACGATATTCGATTACATTTACGAATGTGTATGTCAATGGAGTTTAATTAAATTTTATCATTTGATTTTGATAACTGATGATCGGCACAGTTATTAAATTGACGTTAATCACCGCGCGGTTTCATCGAAACTCGATAGTTGCGCGGTTTATTGTATTTATTTATTTACCACGTAACTCAACACAACTCATTTAGCATAAACATTGCGGTATTAACAAATCTCAGTATATTTATTTACTGAATCCAATGATTTTCTTATTAAAATGAAATATTTTGTTTAATAGTATAATATTATGTTGTTTATCACAATTACGGGAAAAACAACGTGGGAACCCTACGTAACAGTACCAAGAGACAGGGGAGCGCACAAAACCGAATGCCTTAATTTAATATAAGTCAATTTGGGCCAATTTAATTCCGCGTCCATGCAGCCGCTTTACGACAGTACATCATAACTTGTTTCTGTCTCTTTCGCACTTACGGGAAAGCGCATATGGCCCTCGCATATTTTCAGTGAACGTTGGTATCGAGTTAGTTACAAACATACTCCGATATTGCACGATGCTATATCAGGTTTGCGCTTGACGGTAGTTCGCGGCGACGCTACGTAATTTTGCGGAAAAACAAATACGAAGTCACCGACGAAGTTTTCGCAGTAGAAAACTGAATGGAGTGAAGAACTTCATTTCAGTGGCTTTTCGAATGGATGCGTCAGAACAGATACTTTGTGAATGCAAAGAAAACATTTGGCTACATTTTACGAAAAAAGAAATTCCACACAGCTTTTGACACTCTTTATACTGTGGGAGAGCCATGCTTCGGCACGAATGGGCCGGCTCAATCGGAGTGATAACACGGCCTCACAGAAAATCGGCGTGAAACAACACTTACGTTGTATTTCGTGAGTGAGTGACGATACCGGAGGCCCAAAAAGGCGGGTAACGCACTTGCGACTCCAATGGTGTTGCAGGTGTCCATGGGCGGTGGTAATCGCTTACCATCAGGTGATCCGTCTGCTTTTTTGCCCCCCTACCCATAAAACAAATTTTTATTATTAAAAGAAATTGGCGTACCCTTGACTTCGATCTTGCCCCAGGGATAAAAACGAGGTCGAGGGTGAAGCGAGCATGCCTAGAAGATGCCTGTTCACCCTTCTTTTGAATAGATTCGGGTTGTACGTTCTCAGAAATACAAGCAGGAAAGCAGTTCCACTCCTTGGCTGTGCCCTTAAGATGTTTTATAGCGCGTCGTGCGAATATGTGGAAATCAACCAGGCAGGGATGATATCCTGCGGTGCGTCTGGACCTTCGAGAAAGGGAAAGAGGAAGGAGTTCATGGAGTATTAGCTCATATTATATTAATAAAGGAATATCACTCTCAAGAAACAAGTAAGCGGCGGTAGCCTAATGGCTAGGGCGTCGGACTTACCTACGATCATGCGGTTGCCGGTTCGATACCCACCCATTTGATTGTACTACCGACGTGAACCCACTCGTAACACAATCATTTGGCTTTAGCACGAGGTGTGGTTAACAAGAATACTAGTAATGTGAGACCGAAATTGCTAAAAGTCGGTGCTTAAAACATGCTTCTTTTAAAAAAAACGTAAGTAGAATAATGTTCTAAATTTCTGAATTATTACTTACTCGTATCTTTTCATCCAATAAATAATGGGTAAGCAATAAACTTTATCTGTATTAAAATCCTATTAAAATTTTATGTGACAATGAAATTTATAATCTCTAAAAAGTGAAAGATAATAGGACTTATTATGAATTTGTTTACATTCCCCGTTGAATTAGTGCGTTGATTGCGCCAATTGGGCGAACATTATTAGTCTATTAGAAATAAACTGAACGACCAGAAAATGTATACATTTATTTATAACATTAACACAATATGTTACAACATTACAACTGCCTTATTCGCCAAGTGGTCCTGAGCGCGACTGCTAAGCTAGAGGTCCGGGGTTCGATTCCCAGGTCAAGCAAAGTGTTATTGGGTTTTTCTATGAAATTACCAGTAGTAGCTTGGAGTTAGGAATTTGTGCCCGGTTAATGGCAATAGGCTCGCCCCCTATTACATGGGACCTAAACATACCGGCGAATTGTGGGTGTACATTAGTACGCCTCTGACTAACCCTTCGGGGAATACAGGCGTGATGGTATGTTATATTACAACATGATTAGTTATTTTGTGTTCTGAGTTCAAATTCACTAAATAACACAACATACCATCAATCTCTATTCCTCGAAGGGTGCCTAAGGCGTACTAATGTACAACCACAGATCGTCGGTATGTTTAGGTCCCATGTAATTGTAAGCCTATTGCCATTAACCGAGCACAAATCCCAAACTCCGAGATACTACTGGGAATTTTATAGAAAATATCAATAAAACTGCTCGACATGGGAATCGAACCCCCTCTAGCGTAGCAGTCGCGCTCAGGACCGCTAGGCTAATGATGATAAATGATGATGATGATAAATGATATTTATTTCTGTAAATAGATCTTTTAAAGACACTTTTACAAGTCAATGTTTTACTTTTTTTTTTTATCTAGATGGCGCCGGCATTTTCTAACTGACAACCTCTGAGAAGAAACGCCGAAACAAACTCAGAGAAATGAGACAGTTATTGGGCTCATACTGGTAAGTTATGGCAAGATGTGTCGCCTTGTGTCTGGAATTCACCAGAAGTATTATTCATCTGAAGGGAACATACATATAAGCTGTTTCCCTATTAAAATATTTCCTAAAATAATGTCAAATAGGTATGTAAGAGCAGTGAAAGCCTAGTGAAATGACCATTGGACTGCCAATTCAACGATCTCGAGTTCAAATCCAAGGCATCTCTGACTTTGCGAAGTCATGTTCGTATTCATAGTTAAATAATAAGAGCTTAAACGGTGATGGAAAAACATCGTGAGGAAACCAGACAGATTTTCTCGACCGGGGTGTGAAATCTGCATTTTCCGCATCAGACAAGCGTGGTAGACAGTGGCAGACTATATAGCCAGTAATATAGAGAGAAACCAAACTTGGTTTCTACGATTGGTAAACTTACCAATATTATAAGCAACCTTTTTATTATAACTGTTAGTAACTCCTCTTTAGCTAACTAATTTAGCTTTCTTTGTAAAAATTCAAACATAATATGGTGGTCGAGCAATTTTTGGTACACGTAATGTAATTTTGATAATTTAATAATGCAGTGCATAATACATTACCCCTAACAGTTCGCTAAATAACCTAGATACAAAATAGTCAACAGTTGCGTACCTATACAAATAACGTTAATTATCCCAAGCTTTTAGTTTGAGAATTTAAATGCCGCGGCGAGATTCTTCACCGAAACGCCAGAGCATATTTCCAGCTTTTTCTTAAATTATTTAGTGAACAGCGTTATTAACGTTGTTATTGTTTAAGTGATTAATTAAACGTTATTTGCAACAGTAGACAGTTAATAGCACGTTATGATTTATCGTTATTCATGCGATGAAGTTGCTAATGTGTGTTTATGAATGATATACTCTTGTTGTGATGTGACTGCATTCTAACCGAGTTAATATACCTACAGCTCGCAATCTTGACAATGCATTTCGTAAAATGTTTGGGGAATATATTTTTATGACTCAATCTGTGGCATACATTTTTATTTCTTTTTTTAAAAAGCTTACTAGCAATGTGGGTCACACATTACTAGTATTCTTGTTAACCCCTCGTGCTAAGCTAAATGCTTGTGTTACCAGTGGGTTCACGTCAGTAGTGCAATGGGTGGGTTTCGAACCGGCAACCACATGATCGCATGTCCGACGCCCTAGCCATTAGGCTACCGCCGCTTGAATAATACCATCACACCTGGAGTCCTCGAAGGGTTAGGCAGAGGCGTACCTACTCATATACACCCACATTTCACATGATTTTATTGTTTGATAATATATGGAAAGGAATGGGTAACGCTACTTACGTCTGCGCCTTTCATGTTTGGGAGAAGGTAAAAAGGGATTGAGAGTTGTGAGAGGATGGGTAGGTGCCGGGTATGATTAGGTCTCATGTAACAGTGGCGAGCTGCCTCATTAGCCAAGTGGTCCTGAGCGTGACTGCTACGCTAGAGGTCTTGGGTTCGATTCCCAGGTCAAGCAGTGTTATTGTGTTTTTCTATAAAATTCCCTGTAGCAGCTCGGAGTTAGGAATTTGTGTCTCGTTAATGGCAACCTGTAGTTCCCCGAAGGGTTAGGCAGAGGTGTACTAATGTACACCCACAGTTCGCCGGTATGTTTAGGTCCCATGTAATACGGGGCGAGCTTATTGCCATTAACCGGGCACAAATTCCTTACTGCGAGCTACTACTGGGAATTTCATAGAAAAACCCAATAACACTGCTCGACCTGGGAATCGAACCCAGGACCTCTAGCGTAGCAGTCGTGCTCCGGACCACTTGGCTAATGAGGCAGTTCGTCTAATACAATTTAAGTAGAGAATAAAATTAAGAATACTCAAACCAATCTTAAATTGTATCAAATCTCTTTCGAAGGACTTACCTTGATAGTCTCAATATCTTTGCAATCTTATATATATAAAAGAAAGTCGTGTTAGTTACTTCATTTATAACTCAAGAACGGCTGAACCGATTTGGCTCAAAATTGGTGGAGAGGTAGCTTACAACCAGGAGACGGACATAGGATACTTTTTATCCCGTTCCCGATACTTTTTATTCCACGGGGGCGAAGCCGCGGGCAGAAGCTAGTTAAACATAAAAGCAGGTAAACGATTCTAAGCTACGTAGCTAACATTTAAAATAGATTTTTTTCTGTGCCCCCAGCCCCTTCGTACCCTGCTGAGGACCCGGCTCAGCTGATTGGCGATCTCATTAAAATCAGGAAAGAAGCAACGTTTACCTCCCCGTTATGGTGCGTCCAAAGTGCTCTTTTCATCTTTTTTTATTTTCCCTTCTCTATAACACCGTATATTTTTACCTGTTAAATAATGTTTGCACTTCTTGATAACTTATATATACTGTTTGTTTAATGTCACAGCATAAATAGTGTTTGGCATGTACTACGATAGTAGACATGCAAGAATCGGCACGTGCGATCTGCAGTAAAAGGGGTGAGTACATTATACATAAATATACTTGCTATGATTATTTTGTGTGTACTTTATAATTCGATAACAAGCATCTGTAATGGTCTGGCCACATACTTTTTTTATGAGATAGGGGGACAAACGAGGTAACAGATCACCTGTAGGTAAGCGATAACCGCCGGCCATGGACACCCGCAACACCAGAGGAGTCACAAGTGCGTTGCCCGTCTTTTAAAAGGGTTTGGGCTTCCAGTAACCTCCTTCACTCGGCGAAACACAAGCGTTGTTCCACGCCGGTTTTCTGTGAGACCGTAGTATCACTCCGGTTGAGCCGGCCCTTTCGTGCCGAAGCATGGCTCTCCCACGTCAACCAATCCTCCAGGAAAAAACCGATAAGTTGTCGTGAACCTTAACCGAATGCATCCCTCCCGCTAACAATAAGAAGAAAAAGAGAGCAGCATCGGGAAATATTGTCAAGTGATATAAAAAACTTACAGACCAACTATGGTTACGCTTCCTTGAGATAGAGATAAGTAGAGAGAGAGCTGGAGAGGTATCTGATGTGCCTTTATTGCTTACACAAAACGGCATGGGTTTAGTTATAAACATGATTATGGGTTTCTATATAATTAACGTCAAAACAAAATATAATTTATTATTAGGTGTGTTAGTTATAATAAAGGCTTTGGAATTAATTAATGAATATATAAAAGCAAAATACCATTCACAGACAACTAATCATGAAATCTGAGACTTCAAAGACGCCCGAAAGAAGCCTGCCTAGGCTTCTTTCGGGCGTGGGCATTCGGTAAGAAATTTCCACGGGATTGGTAAACATAGTTATTTATAGAGAACTTTATTTCAGTCAGAAAAGTCTTAAAGGTTAATGATGGTAATAAAGCTTGAAATTTCAGGAAGAATATCCCACTAATATTATAAACTTGAAAGTTTGTGAGAATGTATGGCTGAGAACATCTGAACGGTATTTTTTTATGGGATAGGGGAGGCAAACCAGCAGACGGATCACCTGATGGTAAGCGATTACCGCCGTCCATGGACACCCGCTACACCAGAGCAGTCGCAAGTGCGTTGCTCGCCTTTTAAAAAGTTTTGGGCCTCCGGTATCTTCACTCACTCGGTGAATTACAACGTAAACATTGTTTCACGCTGGTTTTCTGTGAGGCCATGGTATCACTCCGATCGAGCCGGCCCATTCGTGCCGAAGCATGGCTCTCCAACGTTAAAGATTTGGATAAAATTTGACATAGAGATAGATTACAGTCTGGAATAACACAAACTACTTTTACACAGGTTGGACCCAATTCTGTATTACACGCAGACGAAGTTACGAGCAGAAGCTAGTATAGCAGAAGCTAGCAGCTATAAAGAAGTACAATTGTACAACAAACTTCCAAAAGACATCAAGGCAGCGACTACGCTTGGTATTTTCAAAAACAAACTATTTGTTTATATTTTGAATAACGAATCGTTTTTTTAAAGCCGCTAGTAACTTGGACCACCACCTTAAGTAAATGTACCAAGCTTGAGTCACCTGTCGATTTCTTCTTTTTTGTTTGTGAATTTTAAACTACCCACACCGGGTCATTATTGTTATCATAATTAAGTATTCTCATGTAAGTGACAGATTGTCTTAATGAGAAATTAAGATCTTTAAACCAATTACTTCGTTACAGCTTCAGTATTTACATTTGTACAGGTATATAAACAAAATTATACATTGCAGAGTGACCCACTTTATCCATCTCATTTGTATTATTGAAATTAGCCCAACAAACGAAAATATAAAAATAATACACAATCTTCAAATGACACTTTGAAGTTTGAAGAAGGATCCTTTCAATCCAATTTCGCGAATATCTACTTAAAGTATAGGACATATTTTTGATCATCTTATTTTATTTGATAAGATAAAAGTTCCTTCTTTTAAAATAAAACTGCTTATTACGGATTATATGGCGTAATATTCGAATATCTTTATCTTTATTCTAACTGCCTCATTAGCCTAGTGGTCCTGAGCGCAATAAGCTCGCCCCTTATTACATGGGACCTAAACATAACGGCGAACTGTGTAAATAAGTACTCCTCTGCCTAACCCTTCGGGGAAAACAGGAGTGATGGTATGTTTTGTTATGTTATGTTATCTTTATCTTTACTAAAATACAAAGTTGAAGAGTTTGTTTGTTTGTTTGCTTGAACGCGCTAATCTCAGGAACTATGGTTCGATTTGAAAAATTCTTTCAGCGTTAGATAGCTCATTTATTGAGGAAGGCTATAAGCTAATATCATCACGCTAAGACTAAGTAACTATTTCACGCGGACGAAGTCGCGGGCGGAAGCTAGTTATTTTATAAATCCCGTAAATATACGTTTTAGGCTGTCTTATTAGCGTAGTGGTCCAAGGCGTGACTGCTACGCCGGTGGTCCTGGATTTAATTCCCAAGTTGAGTAAAGTTATATTAGATTTTTCTATGAAATTCTCAGAAGCAGGTCCAGAATTCCCTGCTACTACTGATATTTTCTAAGAAAACCCAATAAAGATTTGCATGACTTTGGAATCATATTACACGGAACCTAAACATACCAGCGAACTGTAGGTGTAAATTAATACCCCTCAGCCTAACCCTTCGAGGAATACAGGCGTGATGGTATGAAAATGTCCCTCTTAAAAAGCTACCAAACTGCCTCCTTAGCCCAGTGGTCCAGAGCGCGACTGCTACGCTAGAGGTCCTGGGTTCGATTCCCAGGTCGAGCAAAGTGTTATTGGGTTTTTCTATGAAATTCCCAGTAGCAGCTCGGAGTTTGGAATTTGTGCCCGGTTAATGGCAATAGGCTCGCCCCCTATTACATGGGACCTAAACATACCGGCGAACTGTGGGTGTACATTAGTACGCCTCTGCCTAACCCTTCGGGGAATACAGGCGTGATGGTATGTTATGTAAAAAGCTACCATCTTAGTACATAAAACTCCTTACCCAACACCAGACAGAATACGACACCCTATCTTTCTTTCTTTTTTTTCTTTTTTTTTTTCTTATCTGATGCCATAGAGTAGAAAACTTATTCGCTCATCGAGTAATTTGCTCAATTAGGCTGGATCGCCTTACCGCGTCGCTGGGCCCGGAGATTGCCTGCCTTATGAATCTCTTAATGCGTATTGTCCTTAGAATCGGGCATTCATTACGTAAGTACCGTGTAATTGCCACTTGTGACGTCATTATTGGATTTGGTCGAATGAAGATTGAAGAATATAAAGTTTTAATCTATATACTCTATATACTAATATATAAAGCTGAAGAGTTTGTTTGTTTGTTTACTTGAACGCGCTAATCTCAGAAACTACTGATCCGATTTGAAAAATTCTTTCAGTGTTAGATAGCCCATTTATTGAGGAAGGCTATAGGCTATATATCATTACGCTACGCGGACGAAGTCGCGGGCAGAAGCTAGTTATTAGTATATAACATAAACATCTACATAAGCAAGGTAGATAAAGTTTAAAATAGGTGAATATATCCTGATTTCAGACAAACGTACACATACTATCACGCCCGTACTCCCCGAAGGGTTAGGCAGAAGCGTACCAATACACATTCCCAGTTAGTTACACAGTTGTTATACAGTTCCCATCTAAAATTTCATAGCGTAGCAGTCACGCCTTGGACCACTACGCTACCATCACGCCTGTATTCCCGGAAGGCTTAGTCAGAGGCGTACTAATATACACCCACAGTTCGCCGGTATGTTTAGGTCCCATATAATAGGTGGCGAGCCTATTGCTATTGACCGTGCTCAATTCCCTAACTTCAGGCGTCTGCTGTGAATTTTATAGAATACCCCAATAACACTTTGTTTGAACTGGGAAATACACCCAGGACCTCAAGCGTAGGAGTCGCACTCAGGACCAATTGGCTCATGACATGAAAGTCATGAAACTACCTCCGTATCTTCTGCAAACAAGAAATATACCTAGATTTTATACTTTTCATCACACATTAAGAACTCACTAATAGTGGGAGTAATGTATGCAAAAAAATTAATGTTCACTTTTATGAATGCATAATGGATGATGAGATTATGATATAGAATATCAAAGTTACTGAGAAGCCAGCTTCTTTACACAGATATAATATTCCAAAAAGAAAGGGAAGTGGAAGCCCAGATCTGTAATGAAGATTGGCAGAAATGCTGGCGTTAGATTGGCTCAGATTGGATGAAATGGGAGAACAAGGAAGAAACTACAATGGACGGGCAGGACCGCTTACTAAATCATATTTATATCCTTCGGCCACTATTTATATTTCCCAAATTCCCACCTCGCTAATTTTGTACGAAATTCCATTCATGTATGTACCTCATTAATTATATTCAAATAATTAAACAAATAAAATGAGTTACTTTGTTGCAATAACGCAAGCTAAGCTTATGCATAGCATAATTATGTAACTAACAACAATTATTGTGTGAATTTATTTTAAAATATTATAGTAAGAGATATACTTAGATATTCTATTTCACGAAGGCCGTTAAACTATTGAAATTTGAACTTTATTTCAATTACATAAAGGTCATCATACAGGAATTCGTGAGATAGAATGATTATAACATTCCTTTGTTTTTATCGCGATATAACGGAGCTTTGGATCGGAATCACGATTTGTCTAATGATAAAAATAAATGGGGTAAAAATAACATATTAAGTTGTTACTTTTAAAATATTAATATAAGTATATCTTACTTAATTCCGCAAGGGTTCCATTCAGTCAAAAAAATAATGGTCAAGTTAAACATAACTCAAGTATTATTCCAGCAAAATGTTGACAATACCTGTCCCATTTGTTTATATATTCGAAATCTATCCAAGAATGTAATAATATAATCTGGGTAAATGTTAGTCTTGCAATTCGAATTATACGGCTTAAAACATATGCTGTAACAAGCTATAAAACTAAAAAAAAAACATAATGATTTGCTGCCTACACAAAAAATCTTCAAAGAAGTTTTAAAAGCGCGGTAATCTTTCACGGTACTTGTTATAAAAATCACAGTTTTGTACCATATTGTGGAATGAGTCCGTTCCAAAACTATCGAAAGAACGCGAACAGCTGCCCGGATTAATTTTATCTACTGAATAAAAATGTTGGGTATTTTTGGGATCTATAATTAGACGTGCATGCGACGAAATGTGAACGGATTTATGTGGTGGAATAGTTTATTCTGATAGTCGCGACACGTGTGTCGAAGATTCCATATTGCACCTACAAATAAAGATGATACTGTATATTTGGTAAGTACACGACAACTCTTATTTGAAGCGGCGGTAGCCTAATGGCTAGGGCGTCGGACTTGCGATCATGTGGTTGCCGGTTCGAACCCCACCCATTGCACTACCGACGTGAACCCACTCGTAACACAAGCATTTAGCTTAGCACGAGGGGTTAACAAGAATACTAGTAATGTGTGACCCACATTGCTAGTAAACTTTAAAAAAAAATCCTTCGATATTTGAGGAGGGTGTTATGTTTGTTATGGGTAGGTATATAAATGTCACAAATCACATCCAATTCTGAGCGGTAGTTTCTGGCATTATGCGCATACAAAAATACATAAAACATTACAGACAAATAAAAATGCTAAAGGTTTTGTTTTCTATTGCTTAGTGATACCCATACATTAGGAGCGTGTGTTTCTTAAAAAATTGACATGAATAATTTTCTATCCAACTCTCAAGTTCATCTGCATTACGACAATATACTTACAGACAATATTATCCAATTAGTTAATCATATCATTGTTCACCTAAATCAAGCACCTGTTTATACTTCAGTTCCTAGTCTCATTACCATACACGCACCCGGCATTAATTGTATAATTGACAATGTCACGGCATCTCAATCTCGGAGAAGTTAACAATTCATAGTCGTTTGACAGTATAGTTGCGTAAGCTCTTGCTAAATGTGTGACCTTAATTAATACAGAACTAAAATGTTGTAAAATTTGAAAAATAATTTATTAATATATATAGGTATTCATTCGGCAAGCTAGCGACTGCTACGTTAGGAGTCCTGGGTTCCTGGATTCCTAGGACAAGTAAAGTTGTTTTTTCTGTGAAATTCTCAGTACCAAAACATACCGTCGAATTTTACGCGTACCTACATTAGTACGCCTCTGCCTATACCTTCGGGGATTACAGGCGTGATGGTATGAATGTATGTAGGTACCTGTATCTCTAAAGATCTGCTTTACCCAAATTCTGCTGGACCCAGGGCTCTAAAAGCTTAGCTTAGCTTCATGACCGAGTGGCAATCTTTTGCGATCTATTCGTCTTCAATAAATCTCATAAAGAAATATATTTTTATGACTACTCAAGCTACCAAGTACTTACCCACACATTTTCAGTTTAATTTTAATGGAACTCATATCACGACACGTAGGTACGTCATCACTTTGACCACGCTACGAGTTATGATGGATGCTGCAAATAATAGCCAAATCTGCATTTCGACGTACATTGATAAATCTCTTTTGTGATGGACTACTCGAATAAATGGAATGGTCGCTACGGCGCCGGATTACGACTTACGACAGAACCTCATTACTTACCTACGTCATAGTTATATGACGGCCCAAATAAAAAAATGACCCGCAAATAGCTGACTGCCTAAAGCTCTTAATCACCGTCTGTAAAAATAAAATATCGCCAAGTCTGTCGTTGCTTTGGATTACTTACTATTCGCACAGAAAAATATTTATATTTCTAGAAGGTATAGATAGCTGTTTGTTTGTTTCTTTCAGACGTGTCAATTACATTGATTATTTTGAAGAAATTCGGTAGTTTTTTTTATGCTGTAGTATCACTGCGACCGCAGTCGGGGTATTATGATCGCTACTGGTTGAGTAAGAATTTACCGCTGAATCCTGCAGCTGCTATGAACTGCAGTAACATTTCTTAGGGATGAGCTCCTTTATTTCATCAGGCCTCAGGTATATTTCCCTAGATGAGCACTAGGTACCTACGCGATACGCATTCCCCAAGAAGTTGAAGTACATATACTATACATGTACTTCTATCTATCTACCAATTTTGGTAGATAGATAGAAGTACATAATCAAAACCACAAACTAGACCAGAATAGAAAATATAGGCTGATTTAATGTCTACACAGTGAGTGTAATAAATAAATATTCATCAGGTACTTAAATATAAACATAGTCAATCCATTATACTGTTCCACTGCTGGGCACAGGTCTTCTCCCAGAATACGAGGGATTAGTCCACCACGTTAGCAGACTTCACATGACGTCGAGAAAATCTCTCAGGCATGCAGTTTGCCTCAAGATGTTTTCCGTCAACATTTAGCGCGTAATGTTCATTAATATTTATAAATTAAAAAGCAAAACCGCGGGCAGAAGCTAGTCAACTATAAATAATGGCGTTCTAGTTTCTCACCCAAACAAGATATTACTGGAATCTATTCAAAATGTTAATGCGCAATTGTGAACATCTCCGCGGTTGTCTTACGTAGAAATGTCACATTTTCATTCCCAATCTTAATTGGATTTTTATCCTATGCGCGTGGCTATTTATCATAATCTTAAGCATAAAGAAGAGGCAATATTTCAAGAGCTTAGGCACACATGCGACTGTTTTAAACGTCGACAGATTTCTTATTACACAAGGTATTAATTTTACACATATTTCAAAAAGCAGCGACATTTATCATGACTGTGTGTCTATGTCTTCTGGCTCTCCCATCGGCATATAATGTTAAGAAAACCCTTAAGACCCATACAGGTATTTTTGATACCTAACCTGTAAGGGTCGGACAGGGTTCTGTTATCCGGTGCCAAACGGTTATATAATGGGTGCCAAACATATTAAGTATTAACATTAACATATTTTTTTTAATGGCATAGGGGAGCAAACTAGCAGATGGATCACTATGGTGATAAGCGATACCGCCGCCCATGGACAGGTGTCTATGGGCGTCGGTATCGCAACACCAGAGGAGTCGCAGGTGTGTTGCCGGCCTTTTACAAGTCTCCACTGTCACAACCGGAAACACAACGTAAGCGTGACGCCGGTTTTTATGAGGCCAGGGTATGGCCGAAGCATGGCTCTCCCACGGTAGAAGCAAGCTTGAAGTCAATACACTAGTAATGATTTGCACAAGTATCTGGCCCGAGATTCTCGTAAAACAAATTGTTAGCTATTAAAACTTCCGCGCAAAAAACAGTTGCGTACTTAACGCGTTCCATTACAGATTGGACATTAGAAAACAATTTTAATTCAACAATACGAGGATGAGTGACGCCTGCGTCAGCCATCAACAGTTTTTAGATCTTTTGATCGAATGCCAGAAGCAAACCGCCAGTTGTCATTTTAATAGGTTACTGTGATATAAAAGTGTCTTGCTTCATTTATATTTCGAGCACTGGAGCATTTTCGAAGATATTTCCTGTTTTAGATATACTGGAAACGGTTTAAACATTTCCAATGGATTAAGGAAGAGTAGTTAGGGGAAAGGTATTAAATTCATAGTTTGGTCCAACATTATTAGGTTTTTCAAGCCATGTAGGTACTTACGAAGAATTGTGCAATATGGTTCGTTGCTTGTTTTTGTTTTTAATGACAAAGTTTCAGATTTCTACAGTCAACTTCATAAAAAATTAGTCCGCAGAACAGTGTTTTGTAATTATTAAATGATATTAGTTAATAGAATTTCCCATTCCAACATTTGGAAAACATAAATATTATTTTTTTCTTAATTTCTAAATCGGAACTTCTGTGTAGCTAAATAAATATTAGAATCGCTTGTTTAAGTTTAAATAAGACACACGCGACGAAACAACTAAAGTGAAACAATCTGTCATCAACATTATAAATCGCTTAGAATATCAAAACACAGTTAGGATAGTCACTATTATATATATACATCCCGAGGAAACATTTTTCACAACCCACGATTATAAAGACAGCAACACACTACTGAAATTGTGTTTCACTCTTGTCTTTGTAAATCTGGTCGTCCATTAATATTATTTACGTAACCTATCTTGAAAATTACTCGTGTGTGCACACGGCTTCTAATAAACTATGCTTTACGAATAGAATTTACAATGCAATACCATAATTAATTGTGACGCAAGTCGTGCCCGCCTTTGCGCTTGCGCATCTAGCCGATATTACAGGGATTTTATGTTACAGTTATGGAACGCACATTGATATCAAAACGGGTTATGAAGCTCGTAAACATTGGCTTCAATTGATTCGTTCAGTGTAACTTCGTCCGAATTACCGTGGCGTCTTGAGGCGTAAGTAGCAGCGATATGAGCGTGGAAACATTTTCGACATATTTTCGCCTGCATTCGATACTTCAGATTTTGATTTATGTTTTAAACAATGTTGAGTTCATTGACAACTTACAATACAATATTTTTTACATATCCTACTTCGCAAAAATGATTTTCTGTCAATGTTTTCTTGATTAACTGCGTCATTTACCTACTAAACAGCAGAACTTGGCGCATACCAATTTAGTTAGCCTATTGCAAAACGGATGCCAACTCGTAAAGTTCGTAACAAGATCGAGTGCACGATAAATCGATGCCGTTTGTGCTACTCGATAAAGTTCGAGGGACTTTATTTTCAAAAACTTTGTTTCTCTGCGACACTGTTCAGGAATCTACAACACTAAATTATGAGTCAATGAACACCGCGAAGTGTGTGTTTCAGTCATTTACTTGGCAATGGACACGAAACATAATTATGATTCTAGAATCTAGATGATCTAATTACTGAGCTGTTGTATTTAATAATACATTAAATTATGATGACAATACTGTACGCAATATTTTAATGTAGAACGTTATTAATACGCAGCTTATTAGACTGTTTGTCCGTAGAAGCGGAGCGATGCGAAGCTTGAAATGACCACTTTTGTGACATGTGTGACATTTTCGTCACTAATAGATATAATCTGGATGTCTTTAAATCACAAGTGAATCGGTTTCGGCAAGTGCGATCGTCGAACGCAGCATCAGGGGAATTGGAGGTCAAGCTTACAGGGCTATCAAAATTTAAAAAAAAACTAAATGATTCACGAACACACGGCTACATACTTATTCGTGCTATAAATTTACAGCACTTATAAGCAATCTCTAATATTACGAAAACCTATTGTATAAGCTTTCATAAAATAAGATACCATTTGTAATGAACTTCTCATACATATTTGTCAGCTCATTAATTTAATATGTAGGTATGTTTTCTTTTATGTTTTGTTGTTTATCATTAGTATTTCCTATATCATAATGCTTCTTTAGGCTATATATAGGCTTTTCTTAGTTAGTTAGGTGTTACTTTTTGTATAAGTATGAGTCGGTACAGTTCCGAGAAGAGATCCAATAAACTATTGCGGATGCAAATCGATCAAAGTGCATGGCTAAGACAGATAAACTTAGCCTGTAGTCATCGGTTTGGTTACCGTTGCCTGTCTGTACGCGACTGGCTGTTTGATATAGTGCTTCCTCATCGTTCTTTGTCGGTAACCTGATACTTTGAGACAGTACATAACATTAGAAGAGTTATTTTTAGTGTCAGATAAAGAACTAGCTGACTTAGGCCTTTGAAGGGATCCAGCGAACGCTAGACCACATCTTGCATAATCGTGGCGAACGTTACCAATCCCATGGCTGGTTACAGTACGGTTTTAATCGGTCGGACAATCAATGAGGATCTTCCGTACAGTAACAAAACCGGCCAAGTGCGAGTCGGACTCGCGCACAAAGGGTTCTGTACCATAAATCGCGTTTGTTGTATGGGAGCCCCCTTAAATATTTATTTTGTTTTTAGTATTTTTTGTTATAGCGGCAACAGAAATAGCTAGGTACATAATTTGTGAAAATTTCAACTGTCTATCGTGGTTCTTGAGATACAGCGTGGTGACAGACAGACATCATAATATCGAGTATAAATTAACATATCAAACAGAAACATCCGTTCTAACAATATAGTTGTGACAAAGGAACACAATTTGTTATAGCATCAAACGCTGAATTAATACTTGTGAATGGATCCAAGAAATGTCGTGGCATGACAGACGTCATTGAGATACTAAGTTATACTGTACTTGCAATTCAGTAATGTGATTGACACGTAATTATTTCTGCACACATTGCGAACCGAACTTATTAATAGTCGAGTTTCAAAACATCCCGTATTAATGCGTGTTGATACAGAGGTTTTGGAAATCAAATACGCTGCTAGGCTGCTGATAAACACGGCAATCGCTACTGGTCGCTAACTAACCCAACAAGAAACAAATTTCAGACACAATGCAAAATCGACTTTATATTCGAATTACTTGAATCAAAAATACATTGTTTTTGTATAGTTCTCCAGTTCTATGAACTCATAAGAGTTATTGATTGCCACTTATGAGTTTTTGATATGTGCGTATTAATAACTGAAAACTGAAAACCATGAAGTAAATCAACTTGAGGACACTGAATCCCAGAGAGATGATATCAATGTCGTGTAAAGTCTACTGACCCTGACCCTTACTAGCGTGGTGAACTATAAGCCAATCCTTTTAGTGACTATCTGAGTGGAGACTATTATTGGCTTCCTGAGACTCCTCTCAGGAAGCCAATAATAGTCTCCACGACGAGTCTCCACTCGTCGTACCTAATATTACATACATACATACATACATACCATCACGCCTGTATTGCCCGAAGGGTTAGGCAGAGGCGTACTAATGTACACCCACAGTTCGCCGGTATGTCTAGGTCCCACGTAATAGGGGGCGAGCCTATTGACATTAACCGGGCACAAATTCCTAACTCCGAGCTGCTACTGGGAATTTCATAGACAAACCCAATAACACTTTGCTCGACCTGGGAATCGAACCCAGGACCTCTAGCGTAGCAGTCGCGCTCAGGACCACTTGGCTAATGGGGCAGTTCGTATTAAGATAGTCGATGCTATTTGCAGTACAGATTAAAAACAATTGAAAGTCATCCAAAAAGTTGCAATCCAATTAATTACAATCAAACACGTGTATTTTCGTATTGTTTACACTACAGTATCTACGCTCAGTAAATAAATTTTACTCTACAAAGCTCTAAATGTCAGTGAGCGCTGAAATTGTACTACTTTTAAGCCTTTACAAACGTTTACTTTTCTCCCTCAACTGACTTAGAGCTTGTGCTAAGAAATGTTTTGTGTTTTTGTGGTAAACAAGTACCTTCTCGTACCTACAAGTTACTAATGTTGTTCTAAACTATATAAAGTTAGTTTTACTAAATTTAGGACAGAGATTCGAAGTCATGACACGGTAGGTACCACTGCCTACGTCAAAAGTGCAGTCAGTGCACTTCAATAATTCAAAATATATTCAAAACTGACCTAAGTGGTCTCATGGTTAAATCTTAATGTCAGTCAGTAGGTTTAAAATAAAGTCCTAGAGATTGTGTTATACCCTATGCCATCTCTGATATGTAAGATTATCCTGTATCTTACATTCTTAATTACATTTTGTATTTTACAAGTACGCGAGGATTATTTGAATTTAAATTTTATACAGTGCTTTTTGAAGTCACACTCATAAATCACAATAGTCAACTTACAAAGCTTTAAATAACTAATCCAAGTTAACGCACTATCTGCCAGAGTAATCTATACTTTCTATACTAATATATAAAGCTGAAGAGTTTGTTTGTTTGCTTGAACATTAGTTCATAGAATTTTTCAAATTGCTCAGGAACTACTGGTGCAATTTGAAAAATTCTTTAAGTGTTAGATAGCCCTTTTATTGAGGAAGGCTATATATCATCCCGCTACGCGGACGAAGTCGCGGGCAGAAGCTAGTAAGAAAATAATTTTAATTACGACAGTACTCTTTCCAAGCCCAAAGTCCTTTGAAGTCTCAATCAAATTCAAAGCTTGCTTCTTTAAAATTCCATGAGGTACCTACACGCACACAGTCAGAAGAAATTAAAGATAATATTTTCCACTACACTCTTTGAAATATTGTTGAAGAAAATGTAGAACGTATATTTTTGGGGTAATATTTTTGTATAGAAGAGAATATTTTCGAGTTTCTTAGTATGTAATATGACTGTTACCTAAGTAATGATATTTACATATTCACGTTTACCACTTTAAATATGCAGTGAGTCGAAAGTACCTACAGCATTGGATAAATGCCTCAGAGGCTACGTGACCCGCCGTATTCTATAGTCTATGTCTACAGTCTACACTTAACATATTTATTCTATAGATATATATCATTTTTTTTCTTGATTTTATTTATTTACGACTAGCTTCTGCCCGCGACTTCGACTGCGTGTACTTCAGATAAAAAGTAGCCCATGTGTTATTCCAGACTATAATCTATCTCTGTGCCTAATTTTATCCAAAATTAGGCACAGAGATAGATTATAGTCCAGATCCGTTCAACCGTTCTGGCGTGAAAGAGTAACCAACATCCATCCATCCATCCGTCCATCCTCACAAACTTTCGCATTTATAATATTTTATTTACGATTGAAACACGATGACGACACACTATAGACAACACTAAAACGAATTGAAAAATAACTATACCAACGTCTACCACAAATTCAGTATCCACAAAGAATTTAATCCAATCCCAACTCCACAAATTCATATCTCAAAAAACCAAACGAGATTCAATTCATTTGAATTTATTTATGGAGCAGTCTCCGAATAGCTTTGAATTTGTAACTGATGAAAGAACATCGCCGATAGCGCACCAGATTGTAATAAAAAGACCTTTTTAAATCCGCAAAGAAATCTTACAAGCAACAAAAGGAAAAGCAAGGAGGTTGGACTGCCAAGAAATCTCGTGCAGTCGGTGAAGCTGGGAGTAATCCTCTTAACAGTGGAGTGAACCGGGTTGCTTACAGTGTGTGACTGTGCGCCGGGTGTGGAGAATTAATAAGTAAGGCGGGTTTACATAAAAAATTCTTTGTTTAACACTGTGGCTTGAAATGCGCACTTTATTGCCTCGAGACATGAACGTTTTCGTGTTTGAGAATATTTGCTGTTGAAATGCAGCTACATATTTTAAAATGTAATATAATTAAATTCTAGTACGTATACCTAATGACTCAATTGCGAAGTTGAAACAAAAACTCCTTTTTAGAAACTGCGACATACTCGTTCATTTCTAAATGTAGGATCTTACATCAGTGAGTCTCTTATCTATCAAAATTGTAGTACAAAGTCCTCACAGCTTCAACGCCATGTATGCAATTCACCAACGTCGTGAAAACGACGATCGAACCATGAATCCACCCGACCATCCTCATGTGTGAAGCTTAAGCAATATATTTCACGTCATGGCTTATTAATAACGTCTACAATACTATCCTAGCTATTACATTACATAATTTATTGCCCAAATCCTGCCGTACTAGCGTTTCCTCTCCCTTGGAACGCCAGATGAGAGGCAATAACTAATATTTCCTAGGTTTTCTTTATAAGAAACACATTTGGATTCGAAGTAGACGTACGTGAGTATATTTATTATTTTAGTATTGAAAAGGATTGTACCTACTTTTATTAACCGAGAGACGAGATATGGATATCTACAAAAGAGGGTAACCTATTTTTGCGAATCCTAAACATTGTTTTCTCTCGTTATAAAATTATACTAATAATCATGGACATAGGAGCTGAATTTGTGCAACAAAAGCCTATAGATATTTACCGTGCCAAAGAAAACAAAAAGCCTCATCTAAAACAAGTCAAAGTTGAAAATACTTGCAGTGAACTCGTCCAACTTTTAAGTAACAACTCTTTTCCGGAACAGCAGTCAATATTGTACAAGTAATTTTGTCGAGGAGCGAGTGCGGCTGGCAGGTCATCTGGAACAAATCTCCAACTAGCTCGACTCGAATCTAGTTTAGTGGCATTAATAGCTCAGACCCTAGCAATACTAACAATGGTTTTAATCCGTCTGATTTCATCTGTTGTTGCTGAAATAATTGGAAACGGAAGCTTAATGTTTTGAAGAGAATCGTAAACATAAATGCAGGCGTTCAGCAAGTTCCTGAGAAACTGGCGAGACTGTAATTATTAATTAATGGCATATTATGGTTTCAGCTTTGTGGCATAAGTACCTGTATCATGTTATGACAAAAAATATCTTCTGCTGATGAATGATAATGATAATTATGAAATCATTAGAAAAAGAACCGACGGTCTTGCATGAGGACATTAATGAACGTAAATGAAGCAAAAGTGGTGTGCCTGAATCGTAGCGGAAATCTATAGTCTGTGCCTAACCCAATAAAGACAGGCGTGACAGTATATATGTATGTGTTAAAAAAGTTCTGTGATCCTCCTGAATCAGACCCGAATCGGATGGAAGTCGCATATTTGCATATTCCAGAGATTTTTTTTGCACCCGGTTTATGGCAATAGGCTTTATTATATGGGACCTAAATATAACGGCGAACTGTGTGTAAAAAAGTACCTACGCCTTATCTGATTATCCACCTTTAGGTCTGAAACTGTATTCTAGACGGCGCGGGGCGGTAGCTACGTGAGAGGCTTCCAAGTATAGATTTTTTTTATATAATACATTCGAAAGTGATAAATTATAGGTATATACTCAAGTAGGTTAGACATAGTCGATTGTTTTATTTGAATGAGACCATTAAAATTGCTAGCAAGTCAAAGAGAAGACCTGGCAAGAAACTTCATGAATATTTCTTTAACCTGTTAAGTAAAGAATTAAAGACACAATGATATATAAATAAATTAGTCTTGGTTTATATACTCACTAGCTTCTGCCCGCGGCTTCGCTCACTTGAAGCGCAAAAACCAACAGTGATGATCTCTTCTTTGTATGGGTCTCTATACATTACAGAGGTCAAGCTGTATCTCAGGTTCCGTTTAATTATTTGAGACAAGAAGAGTACCAGTTTTTAATTTGGAGCGCATACTTTCTAACAAACAGACAAGAATTTTAAAAATCACATTTTCCACCCACTTGTTTTTTTTTAATATCTTCAATGTACAGACGCAGATTTTTACAATTTTATAATAGTATAGAAGAAGAAGAGATATATATTTGTGATATAAACTTGAACTTTGTTTTATAAATTTGTTTAATAAAGCAAAGATTATTATAAACAAATCGTCCAATACAAATCTAAAATGAGACTGGTTTATTTATGAAGTTCATGAAGCAAAAAAAATTGTCACTCAAACCAAATCTGATGTTATTAAACCTAATATAATTGTTGACGCTGGGCACGATACAAACTCTTCAAAAGAATGTTTGGAAAAAAATTAAGTATCCAAAAGTTAAATGGAAAAGTTCGCCACTCAAATTGACAGTGTCGGCCGGGTTGGGTCGACCCGAACGGGGTTAATAAAATCGGTTTGTGACATGGAAGTAAAGCGTTATATCTCTATTACAGCTATAATAAAATAACTTTATGCTAAATTTTGTATCTCAGTGAAGGCTGAGACTCTGTTTGGTCAGGGTTATTTGTAGATCCCCTCTAAACATTGTGTACTTTCGGCCATAAATTGTGAAATTTTAACCGCGTCCGTGGACAATGGAGTAATGTTTGATAGCTTTTGAAGCGACCAGCAATAATAGCGTAATTATTTGGACATTAGTCCATGTCAAAGTTCTCGCACCCAAGCCACGCATTTTTCGACGTCATGACGCGTGAAGGAAAACATCTTCAGGTAACCCGCATGCCTGAGAGATTTTCTCGACGGCGTGTGAAGTCTGCCAACCCGCATTAGTCCAACGTGGTCGACTAATCCCTCTCATTCTGAGATGGGACAGTATAATGGATTGTATACGTACTGAAAAAAAAATGTAAGCATGTCTAAGTCTTTAATTTATTTACCGAAAACGTAAAAATATAAAAATAGCAAAGATTCTGATTTCTGACGCTTACGCGAATGTTAGAAATTGAAATGAAACTATTTTTTATGGATTTTATCGCATTGTATTGATATTATTTAATTCCCGACGTTTCGGATCTTTTACAGCATCCGTGGTCACGAGTAGACTGAGGTGTTGGAAGTCTCAATGTTAAAATTACTAAGAGCTACCTAACATTTTTGTTAGTTATTAGCGATCCGATTGACGCAGAATCGGATTTCAGATAAAAAAGTAAAAAGAAGTTTCATTTATACATATACCTACCTAATCTAAAATACCAAGTACAGATACTAAGGTGAGCAAAACTGTATCTACCCACCCTACGGTAACACAATATATTTATATCGAATATTTTGTGTACAACGATTTCTAAGGAAACTCTGCACAGAGCACCTAAGCGTTTGTTTGTAATAGGGATTTCCCCGGTAACAAGTAATAAAAAAGTCTTAATACTTGAGGCTGAGACGGGCAAGTGAAAGTTAACCGGACTCGAGGAGCAATCAAGACTTTGAAAAATTAAGCTTTTAATTAAAAGTGAATTCTTAAACTCGCCTTGTTAATTTACGAAAAATTAATTGCTGGGAAAATAGCAAGAAATTGGATGGGTTTCTGATGAGCGTTTTTGAGAGGATAACTTGTAGGTACATGCAAAACCAGAGTAATATATTGTTGTTAAATAAATAATTTAATAAGAAATTAAGGAAACAGATTTGTTGTTTTTACTTTCTTGAAAAATCCTAAAATGTATCTTAAGAGAATGTAGGTACATAACTGAAGTACCGCTCTTGAAGCTACTTCAAATAAAAATGTGGGGTTCCTTTCATCTTATCTTGTTTTTTTTTTATATTAAGTGGCGGTGGAACACGTGCAAGATGCCATCTGAATACAAGTAGTTTTTATTTAAACGTCCATCTGAGAAATACACATTGCTTGATTTTTACAGTTAGTAATTGTATATGGTGATGGACAAGTGGTTAGGGCACCTGACTATCGTACCCGAAGGTTTGAGTTCCAAGCCAAAGTACTTACGGAATTTTAAATTGTCTAAAAATAATTATTGTAGGAAAACATCTTCATGAAAATTGTCTATAAACCTGCACTAAAATAAGGACAGTTCAGTCTCCTAACAATTCAGTAAGGTATTAAAAACTATGTATTTTGTAAGGAGAAAAATAGTCCTTATCTCCAAGGCCATACCTATCTAGGTAGATCTATAAAGTTTTCCTCGGTTCATAGTTTCATTGATCTTTTTACCATGAATATGTATGCGCACATACGATTTGAAAACGGCAGATAAACTAACGTACGTTTACTTTAGTCTGTAGTCTGCGGGGGCTCCTAGGCGTTTGACCTAGTGTGGGTGTGGTGCACTAGGTCATCTTGCTGGAATAAGCCCTGATTCATCCGCCCCGCCCGTGCTAAATGTTTTGGCCTAGTGACAGGCTTGGAAAATAAAAACCTTTCTGAGAGATAGTGATTTCTGAATATTAGGCAAATACTATCAATACAACGCGATAAAATCCGTAAAAAGTAGTTTCTTTTCAATTTCTGAGAGATAATTGAACTAAAATAGAAATACTTTGAAACCTTAATTCATAAATTCATTTTCATTCATATTTCTCAAACATGAAATAATCTGCACACAGAAAATCTAAAAATAATTATCGTTTATTTCAGTGGAACTGCAAGTCAAGACATCGTTAACGACACGTGCATCGCACGCACCTACATAATGGTAGACGGGCACAGAATAGCAATGAAATGGAGTGTTCAACACAACGCTAATGAATTCTGAACATATATAGGTGACTTCATACCATTTATATGTTAAAATTATTCACATTATATGGTATGAAAAACTGTCATTGTTGATTGTTATTTGTTGAAAGCACAAGTTGTAAGTAAATATAAGCACAAGTTATCAAATAAAATAAGTTTTAAAATACGCCGAATAGTCATGTTTTTAAATTAGAATTGAGAAACTCCTCTTTTTTAAATGGGTGGAAAACTGAAAGTTCTACCATTATTTTTTAATGCAAGAAACCTTCATGGCTCATCTGCCTCTGACTGACTTTACGGAACGCGTCCAACAAATTTCGCACTCGCCTATTCCAACAATGAGACTCGTGTCATTCGCCACGATTAAAAAACGTTTGCCATTAATATTGTTGCGAGTAGTTGAAAATTGCAATAAATAAATTAAATTAATATTTCCGTAATAGTTGCGATTTGTGTTGCGTACATCGTGTTATTCAAATTAATGACTTTATCACTCCATTTGCTCACTAATCCGTGCTCTGGGCACAGACCGTGCATCATTCGAACAATGACAGCTCCAGATATAGACAGATGCGATGGCCTCACTTGCTTTGCTGTGACGTGAGTGAATAATTGGTTTGCGCGCGTAAATCATGTGCGAAATACAAAAGTTTACAAGAACAGCAACTAAAAAACAAGAGAGAGTTACTGTTACTGTTGTCTACATTGGCCCATTGCCTACGTTGAGATCGGCTTTGTCTTGGTTCAGCTGTATTGTAATCCGTATTTGTGAGCAGTATAACCATCAAAATACACCTACATATTATCCGAATATGGTACTAAATGCCTGGGGCCCAAGTCTGCTATTTCAGTTGTATCAAAATGTTCATGTTTTCACGTGGGAGAGCCATGCTTCGGCACGAATGGGCCGGCTCGACCGGAGTGATACCACGGCCTCACAGAAAACCGGCGTGAAACAACGCTTGCGTTGTGTTTCGCCGAGTGAGTTGAGGTTACCGGAGGCCCAAACCCTTTTAAAGGCGGGCAGCGCACTTGCGACTCCTCTGGTGTTGCGGGTGTCCATGGGCGGCGGTTATCACTTACCATCAGGTGATCCGTTTGCTCGTTTGTCCCCCTATCCCATAAAAAAAAGATCGTTCAATGGCACTAAATGATATAAAAACTGACAGATTTCGTAGACAAAACTGTCAAAAATCAACAATTCTGAAGCCATTGAGTGACGATTTTGACACGACAAATTAGCAGACTTGGGGCCCAGATCATTCGCTTTATAGAGTTGTGTACTTCATGTTAATACTACAACGCCGCCAGTCATGTCTGCAGACGGACATACTATCGATGGAGCAGACAAGTGTTAGAGTGGAGACCGCGTTTGGGCAAGCGTAGTGTGGGACGCCCTGCGACACGATGGACTGACGATTTGAAGAAGGTGGCTGGCAGCGGATGGATGCGAGCTGCCCAAGACCGGGATGGTTGGCGCTCTTTGGGGGAGGCCTACGTTCAGCAGTGGATGGCATGTTATGCTGGGCTATAGGCTGATATGATGATTAGTACGTCTCTGCCTAACACTTCAGGGAATACAGGCGTGATGGCATGTTATGTTAAAAATTCTTTTCTTTGTCTGTTTGTAACGAGTTGAAGCAAAAACTACTGAATAAATTTAAATTTTGTTATCACTGCCAAAAATTATGTTCCAACTTAATAAATGAGAAACTTCTTATCTCATTTGCTTAAACGGATCCTGAGATACAGCTTGACCTCTCTGAAGAGATCATCACTGTAGGTTTACGATTAAATTATTTTTGGAATCCATTTCTAATCCCGATATAGCTTCAGATGAGCGAAGCCGCGGGCAAAAGCTAGGAATATTATAAAAGACAAATTAACGTATAAACATATAGACAAAAATAATTGATATCTGGTTCAATGATCCAAATTTATTGCTTATTGAAAATGTGAACTGTGAAGTCTGCCAACTTGCATATGAGCAGCGTAGTGGACTATTTGGGACCCGTACCCAGCATGGAGATGATAAATGGGTTTTCATTTTATTTTAATTAATTTGAGAAAACAAACAGTTACACAATTTTCTTACTCTATGGTTGATGATGAAAAATTAAGAAATTAAAAAAATTAAACCAGCTTCAAAAATTATAGTTTACGTTTTTTTTTTAATAAAGCTTTCTATCAATGTGGGTCGCACATTACTAGTATTCTTGTTAACCCCTCGTGCTAAGCTAAATTCTTGTGTTACGAGTGGGTTCACGTCGGTAGTTTAAAAAAAGGGTGGGTTTCGAACCGACAACCACGTGATCGCAAGTCCGACGCCCTAGCCATTAGACCACCTCCGATTAATTACTATAAAAAGGAAACACTTTTTTTAATGATAAATAAACAAGTTGTGAACTTTGAAGGAAGTAAATTGGTAGTATATGCACATATTTACACACATAGCAACAGCTGTTTATCTCCAAGAAAGTTTCAAGTTGTGAGAATTCACGCAGAGAAATGTTGCTTAATGACGCTTGGAGGCGATAGAGTAACCACAACTCACTTGGCCACTATTACAATGTTTAAAATTGCCTTGCGTGGTGAAGATCTCATTGCCACTTTAAGCGCGCACAAGAAAATGTTGGACTTAATGTATTCACTTTAATTATTTAATTCAACTGCCTCATTAGCCTAGTGGTCCAGAGCGCGACTGCTACTCTAGAGGTCCTGGGTTCGATTCCCAGGTCGAGCAGTGTTATTGGGTTTTTCTATGAAATTCCCAGTAGCAGCTCGGAGTTTGGAATTTGTGCCCGGTTAATGGCAATAGGCTCGCCCCTATTACATGGGACCTAAACATACCGGCGAACTGTGTGTGTACACTAGTACACCTCTGCCTAACCCTTCGGGGAATACAGGCGTGATGGTATGTTATTGTATTCAAAGTGATTATAACGTTAGGCAGAGGTTAAGGTTTTAAGCCACGGATCACCGGTACGCTTAGGTCCCATGTAATAGGGAGCGTTTCTATTGCCAAATCTAAACTCAGAGCTGTTATTAAGAATTTAATTGAAAAGCCCAATAACTCTGATCGGCCTGGGCATCGAATCACGGACCTCTATCTAGCGTAGCAGTCAAATCTTACATTATTATACTACAGATTATTGCTTTCTTTCAATTTCAGGTTTTTGGAATAGTGTCACCTAACGAAAGGCATTCTATTTTACGTATCTTTGTGATATTGTATCTACTCAGATTAAAACAATTTTATTCGAGTAATATTATCGTATCGATAAAAAATATTCCCATACTTTTTATCGATACGATAATATTACACGTTAAAGCGAATTGATTCGTTAATTAATGTCATATATAAAATCCATATGATATTCTCAGTGACATCGAAAAATATCTATCTATTTGTATATCGAGGTCCAGGCATAAATGACATACATACCATCACGACTGTATTTCCCGAAGGGTTAGGCAGAGGCATACTAATGTACACAAAAAGTTCGTCGGTACGATTAGGTCCCATGTAATAGAGGGCGAGCCTATTGCCATTAACCGGGCATAAATTCCAAACTCCGAACTGCTACTGAGAATTTCATAGAAACATTCAATAACACTGCTCGACCTGGGAATTGAACCCAGGACGTCTAGCGTAGCAGTTGCGCTCAGGACCACTACGCTAATGATGGAGCCTTACTTAATACATACATACTTAATAATAGCAAATTAAAAGAGATGATGTTTGCTACGTAAATTACTCGACGGTTACAAGTTTCCAACGAAAAGCAACATAGAAGAAATCGTCGGAAAAAACCTATCAAAACTTGAGAAAATTCAATAAGGGCACTTGGAAAGTTTGTTAAAGGAAGTAGCAGGAATATTTTTATGAAAAAAAAATGGAATCTCAATTTGTGTCGCTGGTATAATAAAAATAACCCTCAAGGCTCGGTAAGAAGAATCGAGTTTGTTTGTCAACTTTGATGATATCCTGTTAAGATTTTCACAATTCATTATCATTTTCAAAAAGTAGGTATTTAGCTATTCCTGATATCAAGCTCTGCTAGACTAGCTATTAACCGAGGTTTCACTCGCGATCTAAAATGACGATGATATGTATTACTAGATTATCAATATAGCATGTTACTCCAGAATAATGTAGCTTTCAATAAGTGAAAGTATTTTTAAAATCAGCTGAGTACCTACCTAGTTTATAAGTATATCTATTACAAACAACAAACTTACAAACATATTAGTGTAGGTAGATGTAGAAAATTTAAATGTTACCATGATGCGACTATAGCATTGCGACTGTTAAAGAGCTTTTAACCTTCCTCAAGAATTGGAACTATAAAATGAAAAAAGATATTTTCAAATCCGAACTCGTAGTTCCTGATAATAGTCCGTTCAAACAAACTCTTCAACTTAACCATATAAAAATAAAGATACAATATTATTAAAATCGTAAAAAGTAATTGCATTTTATAGTTCGCGCAAAATAACTTGACCCAAAAATAACGGAGAGGGGGAAAGTTTGCGCAGTGTATTTGCGTGCAAAATGTACTAAAAAACGACTACTGCGCATACACCATTTTGGTTCAAGTTATTTTGCGCCAACTGTAATATCTAATGTTCGCGTTAGTATTATTAATCCCTAACGTACCTATACGGTGTTATTTTCTGTGTAATCGCAACAAAATACAAAAAAGATAATTCAAAATGGCGGGTGCTCACAAATTACAAAGCTCAACCAATTAAGATAGAAAAGGTTTTTCTTGTATTTCCGGTTTCTTCTCGGTTATAATATAACGACAGGTTATAGTTTATATAAAAATATTAAGTCAAAAACTTTTATCATCAATGAAAATATGTACTTATATCATAAACCCAAGAAGCGCATGCATTTATGATATAAACTGTATATAATATTGCAAAAATAATAAGCGTGTTATAATAACAAACTGTACATGTTTTAATATTTTGCCGACACGATTATGATCTCAAACATATTTCACTATAATAAATTTGAAGCTTGGTTGAATTTTGATGAAATTTACTAGTAGTAATAAAATTTTATTTCATTTTCATAATAATAGTTTTTCTACGTTTACTGATAAACATTCAAACTTTCTTCGGGCTAGTATATATTATTTCAGAAAAATATTTTCAAGGTCGGTCGTAACACAGATCATAATACATATTTTATAATGTATACAAATCTTTGAGTGTACCCCAGTCGATCTAAATGAGGTCACAATGTATGTACTTACATATGACCTTTAACATTATTTACTGGTTACTGGTGATAGTTTTCACACGTACGAATATAAGACACAGAAATGTAATGAGATAGATAGATAGATAGAATATACTTTATTGCACACCAAAACTAATGCTAACTACAAGCTTCCAAGTATTAATTCTAGAATGGTACAATGGGCGGTCTTATCGCTAAAAGCGATATCTTACAGACAACCTTTGTATTTGGATGGACTGAGTAAAGAAATCAATGACAAGGTACTTAGTCAGGTGAGGGTACTTTTTACGGATTTAATCACGATCTAAATATATTGATATTACCTATTGATTTCCTGAATTCTTTATCGATTTACGACTTTTTTTCACACAGCTGTTAAAAATCACATTTCAATGAAATCTAATAATTTCATCAAATTAAAATGAATGAAAAGTAGCAATAATTTCCATGGCTACTGTCCACCCCTTCGGGCAAAACTGGCGTAGGATGGGTATGTTACGATGAAAAGTTGACATAACTTCAAATGGTCTAAAAAGTACAAGATTCACAATTGTATACTCCATTTACAACATCGTTACAACAAGTAGTTTCTGTAAAGGAGTTAGTTTAGATAGGCGCTCCTCATATTACCTACTACATATTATATCGAATCTTTAGTCTGACACGTTAGTCAATTAATCACCTTGTTTAGGTATTAAAATGGAACCTTAATAGCCTTACCTATATCTATATTGTTGGCAAGTAAAGACGATAATCGATGGCTTAATTAAGCTTAGTTTAAGTACATGGACTCCGCTGCTGAAGATCGACTGGGCTGGTAACATCGCATTACCAAATTTGCAATAATGCGCTAATAATATTGTGTTCCAGTTTAAAGAGATGATATTTTTTTAACTAAGCATATACGTAAATAGGCTTCTTTTTTATAGGGACTTAATTCCAATATCATTTTCTTAAGATTCACGGCGTTTGTTGTATCACACAGCTAAGTTAGTAAACTGCCTCATCCTCATTAGCCAAGTGGTCCTGAGCGCGACTGCTACGCTAGAGGTCCTGGGTTCGAGTCCTAGGTCGAGCAAAGTGTTATTGGGTTTTTCTATGAAATTCCCAGCAGCACCTCGGAGTTAGGAATTTGTGTCCGGTTAATGGCAATAGGCTCGCCCCCCTTTACATGGGACCTAAACATACCGGCGAACTGTGGGTGTACATTAGCACGCCTCTGCATAACCTTTCGGGGAATGCAGGCGTGATGGTATGTTATGTTATGTTACAACTAAGTTAGTTTATTATAAGAAATTTGATCTCATTTCGCATCATATGATCTAATAAAAGAAGCGTAAGGCTGATTTTTAACTTGTATATTCTACTGGAGCTACTGCCTTTTTCAGCTGCAGGTGCCACTTACCATCAGACAGCCCGTAGGTACAGTAAGGTATGCGTTTTGCCATCTCATTAAAATAAAAAAATGCTTCATTGCCTTGTGTTCATAAGGGTGGCTTCCGAGCTCGAGTCCTCGATTCGGTTAAAAGCAATAGAATAAAATAAGTAAACTCTACACATAGATATGTTTTAATCATTTCATTTCATTGGAGAAAAACTAATAATATCGTCTTTATTAGAGCAACACAAGCCAAAACAATAATTTTGTCTATCTGTGTCTGCACATATTGTACGTAAAATTACTGCATGAAATTGGATGTGGGTTTCACAGTCGCATTGATGAAGGTCTAGGTACTTTAAAATCCGGTTCACATTTCATCTTGATACGTAGTCTAGAAGACGCTATATAGAAAATCTTTTTGGGAAGCCAGCAAAACCGCGAGCAGCAGCTACTTTTGAATAAATCAAACATTTGTCATCTAGGTAGGTTCCCCTTTTCTCTAACTACTAGATACTTCGAGAGAACTAGAGAGAACAGAAAAACTGCAGTCATCTGGGTCGCGTTCTAGCCTCAATACACTTGACAGCATTTATAAGTTTAACAGACACACTAACTAGCCGGCGGCTCGCAAAGTTTTATTAAACAACTTGAGTACTAAGTGCGTCATACTCGTACTAAATCGAGAAAGTTTCACAATAAAACAAGAGTCTAGACTTTAGAACAAATATTGTGAGAGCCCCTTTTTAATAATATTATATGATTGAGTTTTATAATAAGCTAGGGACTCGTATGGAGTTCTGCCTGAGTTATCTTTCAAAGCTATAATATTTTTTAGATTTAAAAAATCTTTCATATAACCTTCAAATAACTACGAACACAACAGTAAAATCGGTCGAGCCGTTCTCAAGTGGCCATCGTTGATACATGCGGCAATTGATTTTATTAATATAGAATATAATCATATTTATAGACTAGCTTCTGCCCACGACTTCGTCCGCGTGGAATAGTTACTTGGTCTTAGCGTGATGAATAAAGCCTATAGCCTTCCTTAATAAATGGGCTATCTAACACTGAAAGAATTTTTCAAATCGGACTAGTAGTTCCTGAGATTAGCGCGTTCAAGCAAACAAACAAACAAACACACTCTTCAGCTTTATATATTAGTAAAGATATGTTGTGGTTTAAAAATATGCCATCATACCAATATTCTCCAAAGGGTAAGCACCCACAGTGCGGCGGTATGTTTTAGTCCAATGTCGACAGTCATTTACCGGGTACACATACCTCCGAGCTGCTCCGAGAGAATTTTAGTTATATTAAACCAAATAACACTACTCGACTTGAGAATCTTTATTTACTTTAATGATGTGTGTGTTTTCCACATGGTTTATTATTTCTTTTTTATAATGACATTGACTTCTCGACTGCTCAGAAGCTCCTTTTATTAGATAATATCGACTTCGGTCCCAGTTGGACATTATCTTTAAATGTCCGCACATCCTGTTATCGCCTAGGCTTATTTGAAAAAAAAACAACAATTTTAACTTGAATCGAACTCTGAACCTCTTGCTTAGTAGTCGCGCGCTAGGCTAATGATATAGTTATAAAAATATAACATTCATACTTAGTACTGGTTTTTGACACGTGAATGTTAGATATTGAAATAAAAGGTCGGGAATTAAATAATTTCCACACAAAGCGATAAAATCTGTTAAAAATACAGAATCGTTATCTTATTTCAATGTATACTTAGTGTTTTATATTTTACTACATTAGGAATCTTTTAGGTTCAAAGCAATCCTTTTTATAATATCACAATAGACGGCTAAAAAAACACTAAACATAGCACTTTTCATAATAAAACCTTAATGTCTAGCCTATAAAAAAAGCATTGTCGTGGACTACTTTAATAATTACGTGATAAAGTTGAATAATTAATCGTGTTTATAAATGACCTTACTCACGCTATGACACGGACGATGTCGCCAGGATATTGTGTTATGACGCGTGTAACTGTGTATTATGTTCTTACCTGTAAAGCAAAAAAAAAAAGTTAGAATAAAACTTTACCAATCAGGACACTTTCATACCTCGGAGAATATTTTAAAAAGCCACCATCGGAGCCGGTCTTCGATGACACCGCACCCCACTGTCTAGGCAATACATGACATTATTATGTTTATTATGCATTTTGGATTGTTTTTGTCTGCCACTAATCATTTCTTCGTATGACAACCGGGAACGACGGATTTATGTGCTCTCTGAGATACTGAGGAATATGGTCAGGCATCTACAAATTGAACGCAGAAGGCGCAGCCTGATCTTCCCCCCGACCCGTGCTCGAGCCGACCCACGCCGAGCCAGTAGCTTTAAATTCGTCCCTAAATTATTGAACCCAGATCCAGCCGTGCCCTATGCCGAGGTCCGAGTCCCGTTTGGGGACGTCCTTAGCTGCAGTTTAGTTTATAAGTTGCTCCTGGCTGGAGGCATTCGGTGCCTCACCAACAAGTCCGGTTACGCTATAAAGATTCCCTGAATTAACAGCCTACGAACACACCAAAATAAAAAATAAAGCCTGTAATAAATTTGACTGAGACTGAGAGTTTTTCTAGTGCAGATTAGCAGAATGCACTTCCCTGGTAATCTGCACTAGGCCACCGTGATGGACTATCCCTCTTGTACTTAGAATTTGCTGATAGTAATGACAAGGCTCTCAAAAGGAACGTAATGACGTAAGTACCTTAAGCATAATACTGTATGATGCTAACTCATTTTGCGGGAAAGGGAGAACATTTTGTCCCATCTCTAACTGTCCACCTCAAAAACTTGAAATGCTTATATCCGAGAATTGTATTAAACCGAATGAAATTATTTTTTCAGAATACGAATGATAGGTATATAATTTCCAATATTTTTAAGAAACCAAACTCCAGTAAACTACGCTATTGATATCGAATGTCATGAACAGACTAGCTTTAGAACAAATTTCATTTTAATTTGTTCATATACTTAGTTTGACTCCTGTTTAGATATTGACCGAATTCTAGGAAAAATGTTGTGAAAACTAGCGAGTTCATATAAACTTAGAACGCAGCATCGATCATAATCATTAATATAGGCGTCAAACGATAGATATAGCTTAACTTTAGCAGTCTGCTAGATAGAGTATCTTATCCCATGAGCCCCAGAAACCAACTAAAATGTCTTCTTTCTAGTAACAAATCTAGAACAAAACTTCATGCTTAAAATTACCATTTACTTACTTAAGTTTAAAACAATTGTACTTACAGCTGCCATCATCATTATTTATATGACTTGAACATCTTTTTATAGAATAGACACAAGTTAGTGATGTGCCGAGTTTTATCGATTACCGAAAAACAACGGATTACTTTGGCGTGGCGAATCTGACGCACGATCGTCCCCTGCGCCATTAATCAAATCACGACTATGCGGTTTAATGGCAGACTAATTACAGTTTGCGCGCGAATCACCTACACATACCGTCGCAGTAATTACTGCATTAACTCGACTGCGGAAACGCTTAATACGGGATAATGCTGATTACATATCGCAATGCGGGTGCTAACCGAAAGTTTGCCCAGTTCGCCGTCAATCAAACGTCGAACGCAACGTCATCCTATTGTGTTGTCAATGTGAGAGCTCTGCGTCATGTTGCGTTACCGCTACGACATTTAATCCGAATTTTTTGGTACTCGACATCTACATATTGTCATATGAATGATGTGCTAACCCTATACCTTCTGAATTTTGTTTTTTCTCGTATGCGAAGCATGTCGATGTCCATTGCTAATTGATTTCCATATCGATAAAACCATTAAATTTGGAAATTGTGGTGAATTAGTACAGAACTCCTATTCATTGAATATATGGCATGGATTTTATATACCGCAAGGATGTGCAATACAACAATTCCATTTAAATACTAAAATATTTTCGATTTTAAATTAGTTGGTCATGAACTGAGCTTTCGATTTCATTGCCCGACTTATGCAGCCATAATAAGACGAACGATACGACCGTAAGAATTATTGTTATTTATCGACACAAATACATCACTAGCCACAGTCGGAGAAACGAAATCTTATACTGTTCAGTGCTCCCTCTTGCCTCATAAATGAGGTGATAAAATGCTTCCACCCCACCTTAACGTTTACCTCAGAATGCTGCTTTATGGATATTTACTCACTATTCAAGAACATAATGAACTTGAGGACTCATATTACTTTAGTCCACTGGTTTTTATTACGATAATAGCCAGAACAGGGTCAATATAAAATTTTGCCGTAATAAGCTAAATTCATTAATTTTAATAAAGAACTTTGCTAAAGCTTTCTGAAAATATTGCTTTATTCAGAATTATATATATTATTTTTAGCAAGGGTGTTTTGAAATACAGGTATTCAAACATACTCTGGCTAAAACTAGATTAATTCACGGATGTGTGTAATATCTGTGAGAGTATGTATACCTTTTAATAAGTCATCCTTGAAAACAATTCAAAGTCAAACAAAAGATATTTAATTAGAAGCAGATCCAACAGGGCATCGTAATTCTAAACTAATATTCCAATACGACTTGGCAAACATGACACATGGTTACACAGTGGTCTGTACTGAACACAGAGTAGTAATATCTTTGGAGTCTTCACACATAATAATCATATTTTCTATCACTTGTGTTTGGGAGACATGAAAATAACTTTAAACGTCATTTAGTGGACTAATGCCTTAGGGCTGTCCAAAAAAAAATTGAGAGTTATTTTCGGTGGTTTGTACCTAGATATCACTTAGTTTATTCGGTATTTAGATAATAAGATGAATCCCGCTTTCTAACACCAACATTCAAAATATTTCTTCTCGTTTCTTCTAGCTCATTTTAAAGTCTATGCTATGCTATGTTCTTGCTTTTCCTCTTCGCGAGACATAAATATATCTATTCTGTTCGAGTTCATAGGCATAATCTCTCCGTCTACTGACTCATCTATGTCTCAACCACACAAGTATTATGTCAACTAATTCTAAGAAAACCTTGATTACAATTGCTAATTCACTAACACGAGGAGGTAGGTACATGACCTATCTCATTAAGGTGTCGTTAAGACCATTTAAATTGGACGCTTTATGTAGGGTATTAAGTACCTTCACATATGACATATTTGTCGTTGTAATATTAAATTACAGTTATGGCTAACTATTAGACATTAAACGACATATCAAGAGAGTTTGAATGTTATACGCTTATGCAATTTTCGGATCATACCATCATCATCAATCATTCATTGCTAAATATTCTACCTGTTGTAGTTTGAAGGTTTGAGGCTTATTAGTTTTTATACATATATACATATCATCATGCCTGTATTCCCCGAAGGATGTACTAATACTAATGTACCCCACAGTTCGCCAGTATATTTATGTTTCGTGTAATAGGGGGACTAAACTACTAGATAAATCCAAACTCCGGGATGTTCCGAAAAACCCACAGAGTACAATATAATAGAGTATCCCAATAACACTGCTCGACCTAGGAATTGAATTTAGGACCTCTGGTTTAGCAGTCACGCTCAGGACAACAAGTATAACGAGGCAACTTATTTGTAAGTTTATTAGTGTTTTAATAATGCTCTCAGCCTATATTGAGGCTCTTCAAGATTTTTTGTAGGTAAGTGTCATAGCTGAGCATATTTCCAACGAATATTAAGTAAATAAGTACTCAAGTATGTTTTTCTAAGAAAAAATTGGCTTAAAATATCAAGTTAAATTGACACAACTTTGAAATGAGTATTCTAAGAAATTGTTGTAACAAGTCGCAGTAGACTGTCGAATCGTAAAAATTGCCAGTACCTATGTTCTGTCCATAGATAAGTTTCTACCCAAGGCATTTTGGGCGAAAAATAAATGGCGGCAACCCGGACCACAAGATCAAGACCACAAGACCGGACAAGACCGGTTTTAGCCAAGGCATTTCGGGTGATAAACAAAAGTTTAGCATGGCAATCTCTATTTCTGTCTGGCTACCAAGCGTAATATAAGAGTAAGCATGTTTAGTTTGTAAGTATATAATCTTGTGTAGCCGCATTTATTCGGACATAATGACTTTATAATAAGACATAATTAATTTATTCGGACTACGCTCTATTCTACAATCACACGCACTCATACATACCTATATACATATTTAATTTACACGCTCACAAATACTCAAAATTACGCACACACATCAGATATAACTATGTAATATATTAAACAATAACAATATACATAAAATATCTTGTATGTATTATTAACAACTATACAGTACAATGAATTACTAGTTGATTAAGTTTATAAAATCAAAATTGTAACACAGGTTCACCATTTGAAATTCTGTAATGATTAGGTGACAGCGTTGAGTTTACAATAAGTAACATTGTATTAGTTAAGGTTTATATAATAGAGATTGTAAACTTGTTCGTGGTTCCAATAAATTAAAAAAAATTGGGACTTGAAACGCATTGTACGTCTTTTCTCACGCTAAACACCCATCCTTGCATGGCGACCTGCCAGGACACCCATACTTACAGTAATAGGTAATATATTATGTGTAGTGTTCTGTACATATTTCGGTGCTGAGTAGATACTATTTATTTTTTAACCCATTTCTTATCACAGCTGGTGTTGTTTGAGCGAACCAATCGGTCCAAGATACAGTTTAAAAATACTAATTAAAATACTACATCTTAATGAATACCTACCTACTGCCAAAAAACATTGCTAAGCTCTTTTAGACATTCCCTAAAGTCATTTTTATCAAACAATGTTTTTAATAAATCGATTGAAATAACTCATAAATGGCATAAACGATATTTTCAGTCCCTACACAGTCGTGTTCAATCAACTATTAACGAAAAGCAATGGTGTTTTAATAATTATACATAACTTAAAGTTAGTACGAGTATTAACTTGCTTATCATCAATAATAAATTATGTAGTTCGGTGTAACAGTTGCTCACAATTTAATAATAGGTACCAAAGCAAGTCTAATATAATTTTCACGCGTCACAATACATAATCAGTTTCAATCAAATATTAAATACTTATATTGTATGTTTATAGCCTTGTATGTTACTCAATAAAGTAATATGACTTTACTATAAGTATTATACAATGTGTTAAGAAAACAATGTGCGACCTGTTCTACATATTTATTACCTATCATTTCACATTACAAGAAAAATAGAATCCCATTTTTAGGGTTCCGTACCCAAAGGGGACCCTATTACTAGGACTTCGCTGTCTGTCCGTCCGTCTGTCTGTCACCAGGCTGTATCTCAAGAAACGCGATAGCTAGACAGTTGAAATTTTCACAGATGATGTATTTCTGTTGCCGCTATAACCACAAATACTAAAAACCGGTCAAGTGCGAGTCGGACTCGATAATGGCACGGGACCCCTTGTGCGCGAGTCCGACTTGTGTGGCAATACTTGCGGTGGCAGCGTCACCGTCGCTGGGTGCCAGTAACACTAAGGGCCACTTGCACCAACTTCTTAAATATGTTAAAATTTTATTTAAACACATTTTTTCATAGAAATTTTGTGTTAAAGTACAATTTAAACACATTTAAAAAGTTAGTGCAAGCGTTCCTAAGTGTAGGTTTTATCACCACGTTGTTTGTTAAAAATGTTCTATATTTCAGAGTAATTTCGGCAATTTGGTTAGGTACACAATCGTAAAATTCAAACTTAATTATTTATACATAACTTTCATTAATATTTAATGTTTATTATTTTATTTGATGCTATTGGGATACCTATATATGCCCCTTTTGTGTGATAACATATCTAGTGAATAGGGTGTATTCCGTGCATATTTATATTATAGGTATATGTATATCCGGGTCATGTTGCAAAGCAAGGGAAGGTATGTTGAAGTGCGGTTTTTAACCGGTACGTCTGTCGTACATCGTCGCCGCTTCCTAGCGGACGACGAGCCATGGGAATTTTCCGCATTTCAAATTCTGTCGAAATCCAATAGTTTTCGAAGTAAGTAAGCCTAAGCACGAAAAACTATCGATTTTTTATCGTAAACGTATCCAGTTTTTTCTGCTACAAATCGCATACAAATTATTCTTGATTTTGACACAATAAAATAAACATTCCTACTAAGTACACACCTTCTAAACCGACAATAAACACCTAAAACTATGCTTTTTGGACGCGCAGCACTTGTAAGTAAGGTATTCAAACGTGTAGGAAGCGATTTAGCGGGCATTAGCGAGGCTATCACGCTCCGGAACAGTGATAAAGTAACAGGTGAATAAATTTCAGTAGCATCTACGGTTATTTGCTCTTGTAGACTAATGTGTAAATATAGGATACAAGCAATTTTAAGTTTATTTAGGTATTATATTAGTATCAAGAACGTTTATTATTCCATTGCAACAAGTTCTCAACAGATCGGATGTCACGGAGCGACTAATTGGCTTGTTAGTGACGAGTCCGTAACAGATTGGAGCACAGCGATGTGCATTGTGCAGTTGCAAATCCCTATTTATAACAGTTGTATAAGCATTAAGGTTAAGCGTTGATATTCTTGGCCAAAAAATGTAGTCAAAGAAAGAACACATGACTTACATCCATTCACGCCTTTCCCCAAAAAACTAAATAGTAGTAGTATGTAGTTGCAGACAGAGAAATCTAACATAAGTACGTTACTTATTTCATTAGCATAATTCACAGCTCACTTGATTTAATCGAAGCTTAAATAAGTAATATTTAAGCTTAGTTTAAACCTTATTATTATTAACTAACCTTAGTTAAAGCGTTGTGTAATACTTAAACTTCTGTCATCATCAATTCATTTACTGTCCCACTGCGGGACACGGGTCTCTCAGGAGTTAGGTTAGGCCGTGAGAGAGATTATCGGGTCCACGGACGAATGCTACAGCGCTCCCGTAGGTCTGGCGGCACCAAAGTGGTGACGCGAAACGCCGAGGTTGGTTTTAGTCGGTAGATCGCTCTTTTCAGAGCGGAGTCTGACCCACCCCACCGCTCTACCCGGAGTGGTGGATAGTGCATAAAGCATTTCCAACCCCGTCAACAAAAAAAAAGACCGTGAGAGAGACCCGCAGTGTGAACGGTGGTCCACCAGGATACTCCAATGCGGGTTGGCAAACTTCACACGCCTTTGAGAAAAACACCACCACAGACAGACAGACACACAGACAAACAACACCGCACAATGAACCACTGATGGAATTCATTGATACTCTTCGTAAATGTAGTCTTGGTGTAAAATTGAGATATTCAGCCGCATTCGGTAAGTCGGCCCGACCCGTATCTATAGTTCAAGATAATGTTTATTTTTCGAAAAACACTTTGTGGTACGAAATTCACAACATGCTACACTATCGGAGCTTACTGCTTAGTCCAATAAAATTGATTGGAAATTGCGTGGCTCGGAAACAGTCAATCCACGTTCAGTGTTAGTGGATAATGAAAATTAATAAAATTTACGTGCTGGCTACTTCACAAGAGAATTAGCCTGAGCTAAACAGGTGTGCGAGCTTCGTATTATGCTAATAGTTTGTATAACGCATGCGCAGGTAAACACATATCATTAACATTTTGCATAATACTATGCTAGCACCACAATTTTGTTAGTGCATTTTCGGCATTTTGGGTTGAGGGAAACTGAAGGGGTTTCTATTATGGTTACAAATTAATAAAATCTGTCTATTTTTCCATGATCTATACAAAATTTCCTAGATACCTACCTAGTCAACTACCTACCTACCTATGTATCCATCTAGCCTATAAAGTCCCAATTCTCCTCTCTCTTTTCCACATAACTCTGTTCTCTGCTAATGAGGTGTTGCTAGTGTTTTCGGTAGGAGTCAACATCGTTCCTCCATGTTCGCCTTGGTCTGCCACGCTAATGTCTTGCGTTAACTGCGGCAGCATCCTAAAGAATATAGTTACTCGATATTAAAGAGAGGTAAAGCTTGACAGATGCGTCATAATGGCCGTGACAGCTGAGGGGATATTGGCATCGTTCGACGCGTTAAAATCAACCATGTTGTAAGGAATAAAACAACACGACACACAACGTTTTTAAAATTTCAAAATCGAACATAAAAGTCGCCTTATTATTTTATAAACATAAAATATACCATAACGCCTGTATCTCGAAGGGGATATGATGTAGGCAAATAGACCAGACCAGATGATATCTATCTATCGAAAATATCTATTTTTTAAGCTAGGAATGCGTGTTAGAACCGAAATAAACAACTTTATTATTGGTTGAAAATTTTTTAACACTACAGGAAGCGCTAATTGGGAGATATCATAAAATAATTTATTAGTTTTTGTATCAATAACGAAACAACACATGGATGAAATAAAAATGGCGCCGTTAATAAACTTGCTGTAACTTTTTATTAGATATGTTTTTTTTTATTCTTATTTGGCCTACGCTTACCAACAACTATCAAAAGTCAGCAGCTGTAGTTGGAAATTTGGAATCTCCATGGAATTGATGAAAATTTTGGGATACTCTACAAAAATAATGGTTTCGTCTTTCGTTAGAGCTTATCAAAGAAATCTGTAATATATTGATATCGATGCCCACTATACCTCATTACTTAATCAAGATAAGGTTTATAAACGTGGAAGTTTGTAAGTACTTACATAGGCAGTTAGGATTAACTTTGCACTCTAACATTCAAGCAAAGGTCCAACTCTGATATTTTAACTGTATCAGAATGATCGGCGAATTGCCCTAAATGACGTAAGAACTGACAGATTTCGGAGACTAAACTGTCAACAATCAACAATTCTGAAGTCATTGAATTACTATTTTACACAATTTAATAGTGAACTTGAGGCCATGATCAGATATCCCATATTTTTACAAAGATGAGCTTCACAACGAAATGCGGGAAGCAATAGGTATTAGAAGTTTGAGAGGAGTGAACACTGGTCCTTCTATACGTACTCTTTATTCTGTGGTTGCGATAAAGAAACAAGGATCCCATTTCCTAATGGCGACCAAAAACAATTGAGAGTACTTCATGCACATTTTGCTTGCGCGATAACTACCGGCATATCGAACCAAGTTTTATAAACAATTTTAATCGCCGATTGTTCCGCCTCTTGGTTACCACTTGCGTCAAGCCATTGTTCAAGCCGCGGATCAAGGAACTTTTATTTACAGCTGGTGCTTGTCCATTGCGCGAATTGTATCCAGATTGAAAGCCCCAGTCCGAAACTGGCGCGAAATGTATCAATGTCAGCGTATAAACGGTAGCGGACAATCGTAGTAGAGTCGGGATTTCAGCGCGGAATGAAACTTCGCAGAATACTTAAGTGAAAAGAAAAAAACAGTAAGAATAGTTTGGTGTCAGATGCAACGACGACGGTTCGTGGTATGAGTCTGTTTGAAACTTTGGACGCTACCGGAGCTGGCTCGGCTATTGTTGCTGAGTTCCACGACTTATATTAAAAAGTAAAGCTCTATAAACCTGTCTCAAATAAATCACTTTTCACGTACTCAATATGTCATATTTATACACATCTTTGAATAGGTTAATAATCGCGTCTGCCTGTAGTATCTTTTAGATTAAAAAAAACCTATTACTGTTTTTTTGTAAAATCTCTTCCATTCATCTTTTGTCAGATTCATTTTTGAAAATTGCACAAATGCAACAAACATTATAATTTTAATATTTCCAAGAAAATAATATAATGAAATATTTGGGTATTCATTAACTTTAAAAGGCTTAAAATTATGTACGCACTTAACATCAAATAGTAGGTATTCAAGTATCCTTGGACTGGGCTGTGAGAACGTGACGTTGAAACGGACCTTACTTGCCAAGAATTTTTAGATGGCATATTTTGTCCGCACTGTGGCACAGTGAAACTCTTCCCTAAGTGTTAGAGCTCGATTTAGAAAAGCATCCCCAAAAGTCGATATGACATGCCCGCATCGATAAGTCGGTAACGTGAGAAGCGTTAAACGTTTAGGACCCGACATTGTTTATTGAAATTTGGGTCATGCTGCTTTCAGGATTGGGTCTGAAATCGTTTATGACGACCGGGTGAAGATTATTTTTATTTAAAATACGGTGGCGGTGCTCAATGCTGTGTGAAGTGAGATTTATAGCAATTGTGAAACAGTTACGTTTTCCAGGCTGGCCCGTGTACTCTGTATGCATGAAGGCACTCAGCAGTCGTAGAGAATCTTAATTGTACTCCATTGAGAGATTCCAGAGCGCGGCGTCTTTATTTTTGAATAGAGGGAGACTTGTTGCTCCAAACTCGTGTGAAGGTTGACCGTGATTCACGTGTTGCATTGCACACTCTCAAGCAAGACTTTGTTGGCAATGCTTTTGTTCTATTTGCACAAGTACTCAGCTCTAGAAGCAGGAATAAATATTAGTACTGCGCGGTTCAGACTGCGTAAATAATTTGAATGCGGCGCGTAAACGTTATCCGGGGCGTCAGAATCAATAAATGTTCAAGACATCGTCGACATATGTCGTAAAATGTGTCATTTATGACACACAATAATCGTAAATAACAAGAGCCATATTTCCGATACTCTACAATAATGAGTATTATTACTGTGTTAACTTAGAGGCAAAGTTCGCTTGGCTACTTTCGCGATGAGACAGTTATTAGAACGCCTCAAAATGTTTGGTTGTCTTAGAGGAGTTCCTATTGACCCTTCAGGTCGTCTTACACAAGGGCCACAAGACACCGTTCCCTCGAACGTGACCTCTCTATAAGCACTCATTGACTTCAAAGGTAATCTGCCCTGGGACAGCTGTGAGCGATTTACATCCGGACATCCTGTTACGTAGCATACATGTGTAATCAGTTCCATTTGGACGTTGTTCGAGTGGAACACGTAATAAATCGAAATTCGAGGAATGTATAATGTTTCAGTATTACTTATTCGATGTTACACGTAGCATGTATTAATTAAAGAAATTCGCAAACAATAATTTTCAAGAAAATTTATATTTTTTAATAGCGTCATTGCGTATTATCATCAGAGTTCAATCCCAAGTGCCAACTACGATTCTAATTCAAAATACAGCAAAAAGCTCATCCATCTTAATTCACAATTCTTACTCCAATACATTAAATATAAAACAAGTCTCAGTGTCAATGGTTGACGTTCCCCAGACAGCTATGACCCCTTCATCTTCATCAACAAACATTATACATCCACAGACCTGTGCATACTAAACAAGTTAAACAAAACATAAAAATAAACCTTGCGTCACAGACGCAAAATTGAGTTTTGATTGTAAAACGTATGCATAATTTAAGCCTTTATGAGCACACATTCAATTAAAGGACTGTTGTCGAGTGTCGTACGATATTGAAGGGAAATGGATAGGTCTGTTAAATGGAACATGATACCGAATATTAGCATGTTAGATGAACAGATACGTTACTAGCTGTAAACAATTGAACTGATATGTGGAACTGGATAATGTGTGAATCACACAATGATGATACGATTGACTTGTTTAGAGCTAAGTATTGATACGAAGTTACTCCGTAGCTATTAATGTAAAGTAACTACGAATTTTCGTATGATGGAGAAAATATTAGTAAATTATGTTAACATACTGATTTCTGACACTTACGCGAATATTAGACATTGAAATGAAACTACTTTTTACGGATTTTATCGCGGTATATTGATATTATTTAGTTCCCGACGTTTCGGATCCTTTACAGCATCCTTGGCCACGGCAGTCTGCCCGTGACCATGGATGACGTGACCATGGATGGATCCAATTTATGTTAAGTCAATATATTTGGCAATTAGCATTTGGCCTTTTGGAACTCAAGCAGACGGCAGGCCCGTCTTTTGATGGGGGCGCTAACCGGACATTTCTGGACTAACGCTCTCCTACAAAAGATACGTCTGACGGAGACATCAGCCTGCAGGGCCTGTAAAAGAGAAATTGAGAGCATGGAACACCTTCAGTGTAATGCGATGCAATGGGTAGAAAGCGAATGTGCCTTTTAGGTCAGGGTTATCCAAGACCAGAGGACTACAGACTCATACCCCCAGGCTTCTATATAAAGCTCATGGAAGAGCTGTTTGTAGAACTGGGAGGAGATGAGGAATAGTTTATCTAGGGGAAGCACAAAAAATCCCATTGGGTCGATGTGCACTGAGGCCTTGCTGCCTCGGCCCTACACAAGAAAAAGAAAAAAGTCAATACGAGTACATACAAAATATATATTTGTTTAAACACTGAAATCATAGCATTATCTTCAAGTATTCCTTAAGGTTTGTATCAATCCATACTGGGTAATATTATAAATGTGAAGGTAACTTTATTTATGTATATCTAAACAAAACTGAAGATACATTGCATTCTTAGGAAATCTTTAATCTGAAATAAATAAATTTAATAGTCGTTTTGTGTCGCAAGTGCAACGCGGGCAACGCATTATAAATACAATATTTTGAAATATGACGCAAAATCAAGATGGCCGCTTGATCGGTAATTTTTCGGTCGTTTTTACCAACTCTATATTCCCAACTCTATCTATCCCAAGCATAGAAGTTTCGCGACCGGACATCTCACTTCCTGTAATTCTAAGAAGGCGTATATAAACCAAGTTATCGACTTATGTAAATAGGCTACACGTACTATAGAAACCAATAAGTAATGTATGTGAGTATTAACGTATGTGGGTGTATCATCATACCTGATACATTGTTCCAAAAATGATATTGACGGTACGGAATTTTAAGTCGTCAAGCTATATTACCTACGATAGACTGCCAACAAGGGGTTGAGGTCAAACCCAAACCACACCTGACTTTTCAAAATCAGGTAGTACATATTCATTAATAACAATGTCACTATTAAACGGTGAAGCAAACAAACATGTCTGATACCTTGACGAAACCTGAAGCTGAGCACATTTCACATTTACCTAGCGTAGAACAGTCTATGGCTTATGGTAGTAAGCCACTAAATGGTTTGATGATCATAATACAGTAGTCATTATACGAGAGACAGTTCCCCTTTCATTGCTGCGGCCCTGGCAGTTTGGAGAACCCCTTCAGGTTCTTAAGACTTGACAACGGCTGCTATGGGCGGCGATGACTTACCATCAGTTGCGTCGTCTGCTCATTTGAGAACTTAACTATTAAAAAAGAAACTAGGAACAATAGTCCGTATCCTTAACAAAGAAAAAAAATGGCGGAGAAATTAACGCAAAGCTTCGTGGAATTTAATTATAAAGATCATTGATTCCATTACGCCTAGTAAACAGAAGACTTTCAAGCGGTTTAATTCTTCCAGAAAGTTCTATTGTCGGATCAAACTCCGTCATGAATGATAATTCATATAAACATTGCTCCGCATAATTAAACCGGGAAATTTCCTAATTTACATTTTATATTAATGGTATAACGGGAGATATGTTTTTTTTGTAGAACAAGAGGTACTTAGGAGGAATTGTTATTCTCAAGCCAAAAAACTGTGAAAAGGTCAAGTAAAAAAACTGTTTTGTTAGTGTATGTGTGTAGCTTTAGATGTTATTATAATCCCGTATGAGATTTATTCTAGTCGAGAAACCTTAACAGTAGGTAATACTACTTATGCTAAGTTAACTTTTTGGAAACGTGAAATTGATTTTAATTATTTTGGCGCTTTACTAGTTATTAATTTATTATATTTACCTATTCTTAACCCCACGGTTTCACCCACGCTACGCCGTTCCTAAGTGTCGTAGCTTGATGTTTAATAGCTTGAAAGTGAAACCATCCTCATCAGCTCAGTCTATTGCGAACAGACATAGTTTATCGCGAACAGACAGACAGACGCGGCGGGGGACTTTGTTTTATAATATGTAAGGATTTTACAAGGGAAAAGAATTTGGGATTGTCTTGTACCTTATTGGGTAACGGTTTGTTTTCTCCGCCCAACAATGGCTTATGCAAATGAGATACTTATGGCTACATACGACATAAGACGATCATAAGAACCTGCTAAATTGCTACATCATCTAACCTTGGCTTTACGGCCTTCGACATTTGACACGAGAATATTAATATTGTTTCTTTTATTTTTCTCATCTTTGGCCAACATAAGGTCATGTGCACAATAAACATTTTTAATAATTTAAAATGTCATGTCACGTAGGTATGTCAGGGACGAAATAAAATCAATTCGTCATGTTTAATAATGACAGGCAAATGTATGAAAAGGTAGGTCTATGTATTGTTAGTGAGATCATAGACGAAAGTTTAAACAGCATCATAATTACTTAAATATATGCTGGCTGTTATTTACGGATTTAACTTTCAGCCAAAATTATATTTTACTCGAAGTCGGGGTCTGGGGCGTACCTTGAATCCGAACTTCAGTCTTGTCGTGACAGACAAACGTATATGTCTTGATATATCAACTAGCTGCCCGGCCCGGCTTCACCCGTTTTCCCATAGGAATTAATTTTCCCTCGGGTATGTTTATCAGGGATAATGTCGGCGGAGAGTTTTCCAAATCGGTCCAGTAGTTTCGGATTTCCTCCTTCAATACAAACAAACAAATAATCAATTCATTCCTCTTTATAATATTAGTGTATTACAGATTTTTTGATTTCTTAAATATTTTTAAATTTTTTAAACCGACACATATTTGTCCACACTATATCCTGATATACTCTAACCACAAACGACGATACGCAAGTTTGGGATAACTATAATCTGGGCATACTTATATATAAGCACCAACGTCAGTAGGCTAGCAAATATTTCTTGGACTAAACCCCGACCGGTGGCGCCCGAGCCGACCAATTTGCTCAACAGCTGTCTAAACCATTGCCAGCTTCTTTGTTCTCTTGTGTTTGGGTTAGTAAAAAATTAAATAAAAAATATCATTCTTCTCAAATAAATGTATGATGAATAACAGAAGTATTACCAGAACTTGTTATTGTGATCGTTTTGGGATTGACAGACAGGGATGTCGCTTTACTTATTAAATAGCACCCAGGGCTTTCTAGCAAACTATAAATTATAGCAATAACATGGCATATAAAAAGATACCTATAAAAGAAACTGGTTAAAATATAAGAGCTACTGTCATTTTACTGAAGTGTTGAACATAAAGTTGACTAGCGAGCAGTAAAGTCTACGACTATGTTGCCAGCATTCAATTATGATTGTATTCACTGAGTCATACTTAAAAACGAGGTCAGTTTTGTTTCCTATTTCCTCCTTAATAAGACTTGTTTTGGCTTACCACATGTATGCCAGAGAAAACCCTGAAATATTATCCATAGCATACACAACTGTTTTTAAGTATGGGAAATAAATTGAGGGAATGATCAGATTCTATCTTTGGCTATGATTCTATCAACAATACTGTGGGGAAAAAAGTTCCAAAATTAAATATTTCAATTAAAAAAAGTTAAGAAACCTAAGCTATTGTAAAAACAACAAGCACAATAACTTAAATTGAAATTAGAACAAAAGTACTTAACAAATTCTACACTAATAGAATAGAGAATAGAGTTCAATTTAAGTTATTATAGTCAGTCTTTTATTTTTCTCAATTCTGGGAATTATTTCACTGTATTAATAACATTAGATAATTTATACTTAGCGTCCCAGAAAAAATATTGTCGTAAGGAAGTCTCCACTTTTCGTTTCTTTTTCACGGAGTTTAGATAAATTAAATTAGCACTACCTACCTATTCAAATCACTGATAATTATATTTACATTCAAAATGAATTAAGAATGTATACAGTAATGATTCTTACATTCAGACGGATCTATTTTAAACTGGATGGATAATGCAGACTAGTTACACGAGAAAAAGATCGATCAGACATAATAAACCAAACAAACAATACTAAGCGGCCGAATATTTTCAAAACAAAGGTGATTATACTACAAACGTGTTGAGACAAATGATACTATAAAGATTCGTCGTTGTATAAAATTAAAGTCTACAGACTTATGCCAAATACTGTTAAATATGGGCAGTCGTCATTAGGGACATCGCAACTCCGCTCATAATTAAAAAAAAAATGAATTTTATAATTGGTGTCAACATGAGAGGCAAAAGTTATGGAAAAGAGTTACCTTTGCAGTTCAAATGAAAAATAAGTCGATTGAGCAATAAACTCGGTAACTTTTTTCATACCCGGTTTCATCACAGCAACCGACTTAATGTAGTTAATATTAAGCCGCCGGTAATCAAGGCGAGACTCCGCCTCAGCTGTCAACTTATCTGATGTAAATTAATTACAACAGCTATCCATCACGGGGCGACAAACTGAATGTAATCGTTACTACCCGACTATATTACCGTGGCACTTGCTAACAATCGAGTTGAAACGATTCAGATAATGATGATCTAGTACCGATGACTTAGGGCGTGTTTCACCACCTCCGGATAAGCACTACTTACTAGATAAATTCAAAATTGGAACAGAATTTGTATGAATTATTGTGTCAGATAATTTATCGGGAACTAATCAGGAGGCGGTGAAACAGGCCCTTAATGTCGTGGGCTGGTGTTTCATCACTGTGAATAGAAATAGACAAAAATAGTAATAATAACTGCCTTATTAGTCCGTTGCACTCCTAAGCGTGACCCAGAACGACCAAATGTTATTGGGTTTTCTATGGAATTTCTCAGCAGCAGCTCGGAGTTTGGATTTGGTAATCACCGCGCCTCCTATGACATGGGGCTGAAACATACCGACCGGCTACCAGCAAACTGTGGGCTTAAGGACTACAACCCTGCCAAAGCGTTCGTATGTTTTTATAGTTCTTGTGTAGGTATTGCATGTTAACTTTATTTGGAAATTGTTAGATATTTTTTTTAGTACAGCACACTATCGCTCTGTATTCCCTGAAAGCTTAGGCTAAGGTAATATTTTATAGGCAGGAAGGAAAGATTAAGTGTTGCTACACTCTCCCGAAATCTTCGCCTAATAAGAAACATATTTTTTAGAAGTAAACAATATAGGTATAAACATTGCAATATAAATGAAAATTGTATTAAAATAATAAATGAAAACAGTAACTGTCGGTATATTAAATCTGACTGTAGGTACCGTTCGCTAGACACAGTGTGCGCATGATTAATGATTTCGTCGGGAAAAGCCATAAAAATAGCAGAGACGAACTCTGTACCAATTACTATGTGAATAGTTTAACATTATACATGGCGTTGACCGTTACTCTGACACACAAAAGTAACAAAGCAATTAGTTTACGTCTAAATCGTATATTAGGTACGTATTTTTGGACTTAAATCGCCAATTTTATATGTCCCGTATGAAATGTATCATAATAGATGATTAACAAGACGTTGACGTCGGTTCAGAAATTCCCGTTACGAATGTTGCCAACTAATAATGCGTGGGTTCAAATGTATTATTTAATATTTCTTTTCACTCAAAGATAAATCATGAACTTTTTGCTATTTTACTTTCATAGCTTCGAGTGACTCGCGATCATTCAAATCCGTTAAATTATTTTCAGTTACAATATGACAAATATAACAGACAGATTTGCAGACTGAATATATATTTCACTCAAATGAAACGACCATTTAATAACGTCTACATCATTGGAAGCCAGTGTTCATTACCATCGACTACTCTATCAATAAAGCTACAAGCTATAAACATCCCAAAACAATTGAATGGTACGATAATAAATAATTTATGCGACCGCAGTTACATACTGTTTTGATTGAAACTAATGGTATTCTATATTGGTAGCTCATTCAGTTCGATCGGTCTATTTAGTCGTATCAACAATAAGACATACGACGCGTGGGCGCCGATTGTCTTATTGCTTTCTTAATTTTGTTCCTTATGAGGTCATTAACTCAGGAAGTTATTTAAATGTTTATCCTGTTGACTGGATGAATAAATAAATAAAATTTAATAAATTTTCCATCCTTTACTTGTTGAGAGTTTAAAAGGAAATTGTAGTGATTAAATATTTCCACACGATATCTCCCATACTTTTCGTTTTGATACTTTGTGTCTTTGATTCTGAATTATCTAAAACTTTGAATAATTTGACTAATAACTGTCTTTTTATGTTCTTGTCGATTTTTCTCTTCATTTAGGTTGATAAATTTATTTCAAATACATCCCTGGTTAAAATAGGCTTCGTTGTGATTTTTGGAATATCACGCTCAGTGTTGATATTAAATTGTGTCGAAGTTTATTTTGAGATTGAATATGAGAGTGAAAATGTATTTGATGAACATATCAAACAGAACCCGTTCATGAAGACATCTGCCATTTCATTATGTCGCTCAGTATTTTATGAGTTTCATTACTACCACTTTATGAACTAAATTCATATTTGTTTAATAAAACGAAGAGAATAAGTTTTTTGCTATGAGCGTGAGCATAAGTGCTGGTACATTATGTGTTGGGCGGGCAACGCACTTGTGACTGTTCTGGTGTTGCAGGTGTCCATGGGCGGTAATCGCATACCATCAGGTGATCCGTCTCCTCGCTTGCATTTCATATCCATATCAAATATTCCATATAAAAGCAAATATATAATTTTTGAAACTACACAGTTGATAAATTAAAAAAATAACCAGTGCTCATGAAAATTAGCGTCGGTAGTCATTTTAATTCATACATTATTATTCGCTTATACGACACTGATGGTAAAAACTAAAAAATCTTCTCAATCATTCTTCTACAGTCTTCAACAATTTTTTTTTTCAGCCGTTATCGTCCCACTGCAGGGCAAAGGCCTCCCTACCCTTCTTCCACTCCTCACGGTTTAGAGCCTTCTGTGGCCAATCTTTACAATAGATGTCCAGCTCATCCCGCCATCTCCTTTTGGGCCTGCCGCGACGTCGTCTAACGTTATGTGGGTTCCACTCAGTTGTAAGTTTTGCCCACAGCTCGTCTGACATGCGGCAGACTTCAACAATTAGTCTACTGTAATTAATTTATTATTTATAGATCTCCAAAAGTACAGAAAGCATATATAATAAGCGTAAGTACCTATTAAGACGTCACCAAGTATTGATGAAACATAATGTGCTCAATTCCTGGAGCCCAACGTCATGAAGCAGGTCGCATGCTGTTTATTGCTACTCGAGACCGAGCCTCAATTGGGTTATATTGGTTGACGACTGACGTAAACACATTGCAATATGGCCGTTACTCAGTGGGCACCGTGTATACACTATACGCAATTACCAATAACTATCAAGTAATTTGTGTTGACTAACGCTTGATAAATTGATTTTAAGTTTTTTAATATGAATGAATTGATTAGAACTCTGTTGTTAAGTGCGTCTGAGCGGATACCAGCGCATTGTCAAATAATCTGCCATTCAGTAATATTGTGTTCCGGTTTGACGCCAGTGAAATTTCTGGGCAAATGAGGCAACAACTGAGGTCTCAAGAACACTACCACTGGAATCATGAAATCATGGAATCATGGAACATCAACACGCGAATATCATCTCTCATCATCTTAGTTCAATGAAAAAGATCGAATGCTAGTTGCTGCGGTTTTTTATTGTGTGACCACTGATGTATTAGCCGGCGTTGAATTCGATCGAAGATAAGGCGATGGTGGGCTTTTCAAATATTGAATTCTTTGTTGTAGTATAGAATACACATAAAAATGTTATGGGGGTCAGACGACCTCGTGTCTTAGTAATAATTAACATACTAAAAGGTTAAACTGCCCATGTAGTCACCATTTTTAACATATCATCCCTCCGTTACTCAGAGCACGTTCAGCGTCCGTCGCGGTTGTCACAAACATGTATGACAACTGTCGAAAACCTAACAACCAGTTTATCCTTGAAATAGAACTACTCCTCGACATAGTTGGTAAAGAGCTGGAACTATAATGATATACGTTTAAGGGATTATAGACCTAAATGTCAATGTAAACCGGCAAGGGAATTAGCAAAACATCGTGAACGAGATGCATATTCTGTTCTCACACAATAGCAGTTCAAATGATGCATCACCTGTCTTTTTCATGAACGCGATGCCCACTGTTAGAGCCACTTATTTCACTGATGGATCACTCAGTGAACCTAAACGAATCATTTGTATAATGGTTGAACGCTCAATCGTGTCTGATGTTATCATTGTACGTTACTGTCATTGTTGACCAAATTATGTCCAAAAATAATGGGTAAATGGCCTCGATGGACTGCAAGACTTAGAATATAACATAACATCACGCCTGCATTCCCGAAGGGTTATGCAGAGGCGTACTAATGTACATCCACAATTCACCGGTATGTTTAGGTCTCATGTACTAGGGGGCGAGCCTATTAACTTTAACATTAAATTGACTCAGAATATGCAGCGTTATATTCGTAGGTACATGGGAAAAAATATACGACTTTTCTCCTGCATTCAAAGTCAAGGGGGATATTTATAGCATCATCAAAAAGCCACCATGCCCTGATTCGATTATTTGTAAAAGTGTAAGTGAAAGAAATAATAGGTACCTAATACTCTCATATTATTATTAACCCTTTATCTTGTAAAAATATACTCTGTATAATATAACCGATATAATAGACTCGATAAACCGGACTCAGACAGAATTTACTTGGGATAAATCCGACCTGGGCGGTTAGAGGGTTAATTATGATTATGATAATATAATATTTAACAAATTATGATGATTTAATCTTTAAATTAAAAATAAGTTATAATAAAAATAAATTCAGAGAATCATGGTCACTTTGAAGTCTAGATATTGCAATATCGAATATGCGACATATAGCAGCTATGAGTAGTCCCGACGATGGCATTCTTTTGGCGAATAAATCTGTTAGAAGGACTAAAACTAAAAAAATAAAGTTAAAATAATCTTCAGGTGTCGGAAATTCAAGTTTCTCAAAAAATATTTTATCTTTGTCAGAAATCAGGGGTGTTAACTTAATAAATATTTCAGTACTTGGTTATCGCATTGCGTTCCCCTAAGGTTAGATTAAAATCTTAACAAAACGATTATGAACGAATAATTTCCTAACAATTTTCACACTTATAATGTTAATCGGACTATAAAAAAATAATTTTCACGCTTGTCCCGTGAATATCAATTAAGAATTATTACTGTTTTCCGCTTGTTTTTAGGTGATATATTTTTTTACCTGGCGGAAATCTTACGCATTATATTATAAATTATACGAGGAATGTTTGTTATTCAGCAAGGCGAGAGAGTAAATTAAAATAACGATACATGGGAGTTTTTTTAAATATTTTATGTAGTTATATATAGATTATATAATTGTTAGTGATGCATGTTTTGATCTCTACTATTATAAAATTGTAAAAAAGCTGTGTCTGTAAGTACATTGACGATATTTAAAAAAACACAAGTGGGTATATAAACGTCTGCGACCCAAAAATGTGATTTTTTAAATTATTGTCCGTTTGTTACGGGTTCGAGCAAAAACTACTGGATATAAATTTTAATTTTGTTATCACTTTTAGAAAGTATAATATGCTCCAACTTAAAAACTGGTGAACTTCTTATCTCAATTAATTAAACAGATCCTGAGATACAGCTTGACCTCTCTGATGTATAGAGGTCCGACAAAGAAGTTATCATCAGATGTTGGTAATTATATTTTTTTTTTTGAATTAATTTCTAATCCTACTATAGCTTCAGGCGAGCGAAGCCGCGGGCAAAAGCTAGTATATATAATTAATTGACACTTGCAAATAAAACTGTCATAAAAATTTTGTAAAATGTCAAAGGAGACAAAAAACGTTAATAAATATTTAATAAGTACCTGGTCTAGTTTATTTTCAACTAAACATCGCGTACCGATTTAAGATATAAATTGGGTTATAAATAAAATAAAAATTTAGCTTCAATTGGCTAAAAGCTATCCGAGAGTTAGCTCCAAATTGGTTATTTCCATTCCAGCTAGATTTCAAAGAAACGTTATGACCCCTACCATTGGTAACATAGCTTAACCTTGATGACTTCTTAAGGTTGCTTCAAAGTCATCTATTGTTTGGTTTTAAAAACCATTGGTTACGGCGGCAACGATTTGCATGATCACTCGCCATTGTACACTTCATTTGTGAATTTTCCTTTGCCGACGTAAATGGAATAAATTAAAACGATTATAATACGCCGGTCTCATTACAGGGTGAGCGTAAAGATTTTAAAAATGTCTTTTGTGTAAAAATTCAAGCTGTTGTGGCATCTCATCCGTAAAAACAGTGCTTAATGGTCTTGAAAAGATACTTCATCATCATAAGACGAGACGTTTGTTTTTTTTATTGTATTTACGCATGCTAATGCTAAGCAATTTTAAGTAATAAGTAGTTATTGTGAAAGAAAAATCTAAACTTGTTTCTTCGAAACACCAGCGGCGGTTTAATCGATATAATTATGTCACTCTGAAGTTTTCCGCAAGTGGTTTTGCGGAGGCATGTTTCGTGTTCGTGATTATTGCCTATATTTAAATATATTAATTAAAATATTTACTCATATTGATATTTTGTTTTACAAAAAACACTTCGGAACGGCTAACGTCAGACACAAAATCATTTTGAACATGCTGTACCAGGTTTCAGACTACGCTCGATATTTTCTTAAAACAAATTACAGCTCAGTATGATTATGGTTAAATAACAGACAATATCATTAGACAAGACATAGTTTACGCAATACGGAGAGGGTACAGTATAGTTAGTATAAAGGCAGTGAGTTTGAGTTTCCATGGTAAGTGTCGTGGTACTTGTAATTCAGTCCACGTCACGCCCAGAGTGGGCGGTCTAGCAACAATAGTTGAAGGAATTGGCCCCCGGTTAACACTTATTGGTCCACATGTTTGAATTGATTCTTCGGCTACAGAACGTAATTTTGTATGAACGCTATATTCTGTGATTAAAAGAAAATTACCTTGCTCAAACGTTTTGGATACTTTCAATATTAAATCTCTACTATTATAAAATTGTAAAAAAGCTGTGTCTGTACATTGAAGATATTCAAAAAAAAACAGTGGGTTAGGGTATATAAACATCTCAGTACACAAAAATGTGATTTTTAAAATTCTTGTCTGTCTGTCTGTTTGTTACGGGTTCGTGCAAAAACTACTGAATAAATTTTAATTTTGTTATCATTGTTAGTATGTTCTCTAACTTACATATTAATGATGCATTAAATTATATATTAGTGATGCATGTTTTGATCTCTACTATTATAAAATTATAAAAAAACTGTGTCTGTACATTGACGATATTTAAAAAAAACATGTGGGATATGGTATAAACGCCTGCGAATCCAAAGATGTGATGTTTAAAATTAAAATTATTAAAAACTGGTGAACTTCTTATCTTAAATAATTAAACGGAACCTGAGATACAGCTTGACCTCTCTAATGTAGGTATAGACAGAGACACCCATACAAAGAAGAGTTCATTTTTCTTGGTTTTCAGCTTCAAGTGAGCGAAACCGCGGGTAGAGGCTAGTAGGTTATATTAATGATGATGGGATCTGTAAACAAATTATAACCTATTCAGAAACTATACCACGCTATATGATCCTTGAATTATATATTATTTTAAAATATAGTGCAAAATAGTTCATTCAGTTTTTTTGACGAATTACCAAGGTTAGCTAAAAATTTGCTTACTCGTGTTCTTGCTAATTCTTTCAATTGAATAATGCTGTCCAATTAATTAACATTTGAATAACATTCACATGTTTTATAGAATCTGAGTCGTGTCGAGCGTTGGCTTGTCTTTGACTGCTGCCATTTTTCGACTGCATATTCTTAGAAACTATTCTCCATGTATAACTTACTAGCGACCCGCCCGCGGTTTCACCCGCGCTGCCCCGTCCCTAAGAGTCGTAGCGTGATGTTAAATAGCTTAAAACCTTCCTCTTGAATCAATCTATCTATTAAAAAAACCGCATCAAAATCCGTTGCGTAGTTTTAAAGATCTAAGCATACATAGGGACAGGACTTTGTTTTATAATATGTAGTGATTTTCATCTATATTTGCCCCACACACAACAAAGACTATACGTTGATCGACAGACCGGTCGCAGGCACAATAAACCGCAATCAAACTTGGAGAAACTCCTTTACCCGCTTACCTACGACTAACATTGTTTGAGAACATTCAATTTATGCTAAACGTTTCTAGGCACCCGTTGTACAGTTAGAACTTTTAAAGAGTTGGTTTCTGGTCTCCAAACCTTTCGCCACTGATAAACATGGACTTAGCAATCAAGGCAACTACTGCAATACAGTTTATGTAGTAAAAGATAATAACCATCAAACGGACGTGGACGGCCATAGTAAAAAAGTAACAAGTAGTCGTCACATCCCTAGTCAAAGTATTTTCGTCAGTCCAAAATACTAACTTTCTAATAGGTAAGTCAATATAATAATTATAATAACCAAATGGCTTAAAAAATCATTGACGTACACAGAGACCGAAGAACTATTGGAATTATAAGCAACTACCAAATAAGAAATACACATGCGCAAGCACATCCAAAACACACACACACACTGACATACAAACTACCGTTTTCAGTAGGTATTTATATTTTTTTTATATGTTTTATAATATTTAAGTTGGATTAGTTTTCCAGTTTTCATTTTACTTATCTTACTTTAGCAATATTTTTATTTTAAATTTTAATCCGGAACAATGCTCGTACATCTGTGGAGATGGGCGTTGATAGCTGCGCCACAGTTATAGGTATACTATTGTGGCTATCTTCGTTTCATACATGTTTTAGTTTATAAGTGTAGTTGTTCCAAACAAATAAATCTATATATATAAAAGAAAGTCGTGTTAGTTACTCCATTTATAACTGAAGAACGGCTGAACCGATTTGGCTGAAAATTGGTGGAGAGGTAGCTTAGAACCAGGAAACGGACATAGGATACTTTTTATCCCGTTCTCGATACTTTTTATTCCACGGGGGCGAAGCCGCGGGCAGAAGCTAGTATTTATATATAGTTTCAGGAAATTATAGAATACCATTTTATTAACCCCCGACGCAAAAACGACGGGGTGTTATAAGTTTGACGTGTCTGTGTGTGTGTGTGTGTGTCTGTCTGTGGCATCGTAGCTCCCGAATGGATGAACCGATTTTGATTTTGTTTTTTTTGTTTGAAAGGTGAATAAGCGTGAGTGAGTGAGTGAGTGAGTGAGTGTTCTTAGCTATGTTTGATGAAAATCGGCCCAAGATGGCCGCCGCCACAAGATGGCGGTTTACATATTTTTTCACAACTCCCACAATATTGGTATCAAATGAAAGGGCCTGACTAGTAGAATACTATACACTATGAAAAATTTCAAATCCAACATGGCGGCCTCCACGAAATGGTGAATTTATTAATTTTTTTCACTACTCCCTCAATAAAGGTATCAAATGAAAGGGCTTGACTAGTAGAATACTATACACTATGATATAAGATATCTAATAGCTATGAAATAATTGTACAAAAGTTGAATAACTAAACGAAGAAAATACCTAATTAAAACGCAAGAAAATAAAAGAAATTAAACAAAATAACTAAGGAGTCCCTACAAAAAGTGTGAAATAACAAATTAAATTAAAAATTAAAAAAAACCCCCGACACAAAAATAAACCTGAACCCCTATAAAAAGAAAAAAATAATCTTGAAATTATAACCCTTCGTAAGTACGTATGAAGTTTTTTGATTAAATTTTGTCGCGTCGGGGGACCGCTCTCTAGCTCTCGCGTGTCTGCCCGCTCGGGTCGCCAAACTTGAATATGTTACGCTCCGCCCACTTTACGCCCTCCCGCGCGTCGCGGCGATGTACGCGCCATCCACATCAATTCTGAATTCGCGCGATTCACGTTCGGGAAGCAAAAGGAAAGGAAAGGATTCACATAATTAGAGAGCGGTCCCCCGACGCGACAAAATTTAATCAAAAAACTAGTATCAAAAAACTAGTATTTATATATAGTTTCAGGAAATTATAGAATACCATTTTATACCAATAAAGAGACCAATAACATAAGATAACGATCAAGACTGGCAGCGAACGCTATTCCTAGGATCATTTGGTTATTAGCAAATTATCTAATTTCCTAAAATGAATTTTAATACAATATAAAACATAACATCCCATCACGCCTGTTTTCCCCCGAAGGGTTAGGCAGAGGCGTACTAATGTACACCCACAGTTCTCCGGTATGTTTAGGTCCCATGTAATAGGGGGCGAGCCTATTGCCATTAACCGGGCACAAATTCCAAACTCCGAGCTGTTACTGGGAACTTCATAGAAAAACCCAATAACACTGCTCGACCTGGGAATCGAACCCAGGCCCTCAAGCGTAGCAGTCGCGCTCAGTCAGACTAATGAGCAGTAATAATCTTATATATATAAAAGAAAGTCGTGTTAGTTACTCCATTTATACCTCAAGAACGGCTGAACCGATTTGGCTGGAAATTGGTGGAGAGGTAGCTTAGAACCAGGAGACGGACATAGGATACTTTTTATCCCGTTCCCGTGGGATGTGATGACGGACAGAATTCCACGGGGGCGAAGCCGCGGGCAGAAGCTAGTACAATATAACTAATAGATATCCAGACAAAACCCAGGAAAAGTTCTTTAATCTCGAAAATTAAATAACATTTCAATAGAAAAAAATACATAATGTACTTACATCATTTACTTTACTGATGGTCATAGATCTTTTAACGTAGATAAGATCAAATATTTCTACAAAGAAAAACCTCTTAGTGTAATAGGTAAACATGAAATAGTTGTATTCAATCAAATCAATGCTGAAACTCGGACAACTTACGCATTTCTCCCAATATCTTTTATGGATACAAAATCATTGGAATCCAAAATATAAGTATTGGAACTCTTTTATGTCAGTCAAGCGTACAATATTATTTGTCAGTGGATTTCATTGGGTAGTAAACCAGACGGAAACACATTGTTAAAATTGTTGACCGGTCCGTATGTCATGTCCCTATTGTATGGCATTCATTGTAATTCGTTTGCTCTATTTATCGGGATTAGTATTGGATTTGACGTAAATTAAGATGATGAATGTGAAGAGCTTGCCAAACTGTATAGTGAATTTGATTCGTATATCTCGCTCGGGCCACAAAAATGCTATGATGCGGGTGTATTTTAGGCCACTGTTTAAATATTAACAAGGAATGTAGTCGTTATCAGGAAGGGTTGAGAGTTTTTTTGAAAATTTTCAAGTTTCATTGACAAGTAATTCATTATGAATAGCTTTTGTTGATAATTAAACATTTATCTTGTCGGTCTGTGTTGGACAAACAAGAAAGAAATATTTCTAGACCAATTACGTTGTATATTTCATTAAGTTAGCAGCCAAATCTAAGGTTAGTTTGAAATACACCTGAAACTTAAAAATCGTCAGCAGAGAAAAATCTAAACTAGTTTCCAAAGTTCACGTCACCGGAGAAAATCTAATGTGTTGATATATTTATTATTTATTTATTTACTAAATTTGAAAGGTTCTAGATCTCTAAGGTCCACAAAACTGTTCCTATAAATAGTTTGACTGTGGGATCAAAATTAAAAATAAATATTAGTATACATATCAGATAAAACAGAAGTGAGTAGGTACTGCTTAATAAATAAAATCGAAGTGCATGTAGTTAAGGAACCCTAAAAGCGAAGACCACAACTAATTAATACAATGAGCTTGCATCGACTATAAAAGAAGGGGATGTAAACGAATTCTGTTGCGATTGTAAAATGTCCTCCGTTTAGAGATAAATTTTCACTGTCTGAAGCTCGACTGTATTTAATTAGTGTTGTTCCGATACACTTGCATGTTCTTTCCCTTTGAAACTTTAGTTCACTATTTGATGAGTAAACATTTCTTTAAATACAATTCTTTTCCGTACTCAACGATGATTCTTGTTGTTTATTTTATCCAGAAATCAAACACATCACGGCCTTAGCGATTTCGAAGCTTCTCCACAGTGGACCGGCTACTGATAAAGAGATTAGAGAAAGAGATTCCGAGGTGAAATGAGGACATTAAGAAGTCACCTTTCTTCATCCAGGTGAGATTGCCTGGGTGAACAAAGTGGAATAATGCCTTTTCATAGCTTCGGATAGCTTCCACAACAAAGTATTAATCGCAAGCGACACTCCGCATAATGATATATGCTTTTTGCTCCTAAGCGTATGAAGAACATCTACTTTTACAAAGCAAAGCCTTACTATAAGGCCCAGATTAATCCTTCAGTATTATTATACATTGAATTATTAATCGAAACAGCTGTGCGAAGAGTAGTTTCAACTTAATTTAATCCTAAGCCGGTGTTGCTATCTAGGGAATAGTTTACATATTTGAACATGGTCCTTCCCAAACCTACTCTACCAGTTTTATGTTATGTGCACTTGATTACAACATATTCACTTTATAAACTATACAGTTTTACTATATAAACTATAAAAAATGAAGATGTTTGTCGCAGTTTGTAAGGAATTTATGAACACTTGTTACTTCAATAACAGATTATACGAGATTAGGATCACTGCAAGAATAAATATTGCTTTTTTATCATAGAACATTGATTGTTAGGAATGTTTTATTTTCTTTCGCTTCCGTCATAGCTTTTGTAAGCTGGTGGCTCTATTATTGAATCACGGACAATGTCGGGACGATGAGACTCAAATGATATCACAGTGTAGACGTAATGTTTGTGTATCGCAAGATCCTGGAATTAAAGAATTATGCTAGCCATACACACATACATACCATCAAGCCTGTATTCCCTGTAAGGTTATGCAGAGTTGTAGATACTAATGTAGACCCACAGTCAGCCCGTACGTTTTATGACCCATGTAATAGAGGGCGAGCCTATTACCATTAACCGTACTCAAACCCGGACTTCGAGCTGTTACTGAGAATTTCATAGAAAAACACTTTAGTCGACATGGTAAGCGATCATCTGGCAGTGATGTCATCTTAATAATTTAACCTTTTTATTATGCACACCAATTAAAACAGTATGATTTTCTTGAATACAGTCACGTTAGTAATATTGTTTTACTTGTCAACAAAATAAATTGCCCGTGAGACCTAATTATTAACTTTTCCAGCCAGCCAGCTTTACCGCCACATTTCTATTAACGATGGACAACGACCCTCATAAATAGCTATGACAATCATCAACCGTTTATAATATTTCAAGTAGTGCCACTTGACACTTATCTCCAAGAGCAACCAACCAACAATAGAGTTTTATTAATTTAATATGCTAAGAACATTCTGGTACATAGCGTGACAAACTGATAGTTTCCGAGCCTCGTTCAATTGGTCTCAATGAATTCGACCTCGCCCATCGGGACTAAGGAGCATCACTGATAAAGATACCCGTATGACCTAGCCAACAGATGCATTATCCAATACAAGATTTAATATTGGATGCGCCAGGATGTCCCAGTTCTCATGGATGAGAGGTAGTTAGGATAAGTACTTTAACGCTTCAGTCATCGCCCCAGAGTAGGTCATGTTATTACAGTCACAAATTGCAATTGCAAACATCCAGACTCGGTACACACAATCGAACTGTAGGCCATTCAAATATTTACGTAGGGGAATAGTATACGCATCCCTGAATTCTGGAGGCAGCTACTGTACTAGGGAATATCGTGGTAAACATTAATAGTAAAGTAAAGAAGGTACATTTTTGAGTAATTATTGATACTTAAATGATACAGATTTGTTTTGGATCTTGAAACACACCTTATAGTCACTTTGACCAAAGCAAAACACCGCAATAATATAGGGCGGCCGCATCGCATTGAGCAATTCTTCTAGAATCAATTCAAATTTAGAACCCTTATCTGATCCTTAGATATTTTTTAAATGATTCATTAAAAGTGGTATTTTAGCCTTCCAGATGTTGCCCTGTCAAGGAACAATTAGTAGGCACAGTGGAAAAACAATTGTTAAGACCCACTGGAGGGTCTCCATCCTTTGATCTACAAAAATTGTGCAAAGAAACTCTGGAAGTTAAAACTTTATGATGGGACTAACAGTGAATTGCGAAAATGAATTCACTGTCCCATACATTTGGGTTGAATGAGCATCGATGTTTCTAAAGGAAAAGTGATTCTTTTTCTCGAGTTGTAAATTGCTGCTACCAAAAGTTGTTCAGTGTTCGTGTTCACTCAACTGATTTTTCTTAGAGCATTATTTTACCTACCCACAATATGTGCTCCAAAGATTAAATCGGTGCAACGTACAACAATATCGGTATTAAAAAATATTTTGGTATAATACATGAAATTACCAATGAAATATCGATATAAGCACATAGTAACAATTGGACTTTGTAAACCAAAAATCGGAGGCAAGAGGTCTTTCTTAATTATTTTGTTGCAGCGTTTGAGGACACAAACTCTCAAGTTCAAATAAATATTGTATTTACCTGAAGTATTACTTGAAATATACTTTTGAGAGTGAGAGCGATACAGGATAGTGAAAATATTCTTTTGTAACGACAAAGCTTCACATTCTTACATGTTCGAAATTAAAATGGCTCATAAGAGGGGAATTCCTGAACTACGGGTTATATCCAATATTTATCCCGATATTTAATAGATGTTCCCCGGTAACGGTACCTATACTATACCTATACCTATAAGTAATTTAATATCGACAACATCTGACAACGCACCGGGGTATTTAATAATATTCGACTAAACGTGATTGTTATTGATAAAAAATAAGGAATGGTGTTCATTTGAAAACATAAATAGGACGAAGGGCAGTCAAAGATTGAAGGGTTTTAAAAACTGTTCTGTAAGCACATATAATTTCCTCAATATTTATATTAGCTACTTGCTGCAGAATAATAATTATTTCATATTGTTAATAAATAATTATGTAGGTAGTCGCAATAAACTTGCGAGTATGGCGTCATCCCCGCCAACTGTTATAAAACGGGGATGACGCCATGATAGCAAGGCAGTCTTGCTGCAGTCTTGGTACAGTTAACTACGAGGTTCCTGTAGATTATGTAAGTTTTACACAACGTATATTTTTATTAATATTCAATTAATTATTTTGCTATTTATACTATTTATATTGTTTTGCCATATTATTATGTTATTGTTACATTATTGTTATTATATTATTATATGAATTATATGGATATAGATGAACAGGTTGTCCGATCATTTATTACAAGTACCAATATTAAGATCATAAGTGGAACAAATGTGAAAACCCAGTAGTTTATAAATAAGTATTAATAATAAATATGGTCGAGAAATATAACCACCTTTTATTTTACAATTCAGAAGTGGGATGTGCAACTCCTTAATTTAACTATTTTTTTTTCTTCCCGGTCGAGTACCATGGATAACACGAGAACATCTGCCTCTCCAATTTTGGGGAGCATGCAACCGCTGACGACTGGAAGTACGCACCGCATGAATCCTAACTCGCGGGTACCGCCATCGCACGGTTCACGACAAAGTCTTCACCTGTCACCGGGCTCGGCGATGGGACACTATCTCTCAAGAAATCGGCTGTCGCGCAGCATTTCGCGCAGTCCAGTTATGGCTCGACGATTGCGCCACCGATCGCGCAGCCCATCACAGCGTCGACGCGTCCGGTCTTCGCGTAGCAGATTGCACCGTGAGACCGCGCGCGAGCTAGACCAAAGCAATCCGCGGCTTCACGCGCACCGCTCACGTAGCGGTGAGTCACGCAGGCACCGCTCGCGTAGCCGGCAGTCATGGCGCCATCGCTCGCGGAGCCGCCAGTCATGGCGACATCGCTCGTCACCGGACAGGCAACCGGATATACAAGATTTGCCTTCGCAGCACCGAGCTGAGACCATCCAGATTCATCGCAACAGTTCGTCACGTCGCAGCTGGCGGTGCAGTAGCCAGAAATGCAGTTCGAAGCGTAGCCGCGACCGCCACGCGCCACATAGCCCGGAACGAGTACTCGTGGCAGCTACGCAAGGATCTGGAGGTAACACCACTGCTCCAAAAGGGGGCAGTGGTGACTTAAATATACTAGTACAAGCATTAAAATCCTTAATCCCGGATCACGAAAAAATAGGCTCCTTCAATAACACCATACCTGAATTCGACCCTGCAAGAGCAAACGATGGCAATGTGGTTGCATAAAGTCAATGAATGTGCCGAAATTTATTCATGGACGGAAAGGCAAATAGTACATTACGCATTACCAAAACTTACGGGAGTAGCAAAACGGTGGTATCAAGGGTTGCCATCAGTGCTCTTTTCTTGGAGTGAATGGCAGGCAAAATTAATGTCGGCATTCCCCTCTGATGAAAACTACGGTCAGATGTTAGCTGATATGTTAGCAAAACGCGCGCGGTTTGGTGATTCTCTCGAAGAGTACTTTTATGACAAGATCGCTCTCATTAACCGATGTAGTATAACTGGCAAGCGAGCAGTAGAGTGTGTTTTACATGGTATAGATGATAGGGCTGTTAGGCTAGGAGCTGAAGCAGCTCAGTACGAGGACTTGGATAAATTGCTTACTTATTTAAGGAATTCAAGGAGCTCGAAACATCATTTAGAAAGAAAACCCGCTAATAAAAATCAGTTTTCTACTAGCTCCTCTGAATCCCGAACAAAGAATCCAAACGGGAAGGATAGGTCTCTCCGTTGTAATAACTGCAAACAGGAGGGTCACTTTGTGGGTCAATGTACGCAACCAATAAAACGATGCTCGAAATGCATGAGAATTGGCCATGATGCGGAAAGTTGTTATTCTAAAATAACCCTTAACCAAAAGTCTGTTAACAGAGTGAGCAGTAATGGTGCGGTCTCGGACAAATATTTTAAAACTGTTCATATCAACGGCATAGAAATGGATTCATTTGTCGATCTCGGCAGTGAATGCTCGATGGTTAAACAATCTGAATTATACAAATTAGGAGATGTGCATGTAATAAATAGTGATTTACCCGTGCTAAGAGGATTTGGTAATGCTGTTGTCCATACTTTAGGCAAAATAAATGCCCTAATTGAAATTGACGGGGTAGGAGGCAAAGTAGAGATATTAATCGTACCAGACGATGTTATGCAGGTACCTCTCATGATAGGTCAAACTTTCACTGAACAACCACACGTAATGATCCAGAAAACATGTGATAATCTTAAAATTTTGCATAATGAGTTTGACATTGTCCATTCCAGTAAAATTAAAGTTTTTACCCATAACACTGTAGAGATTGTTGGGTTAACTATTATAGAAGTTTCCACAGAACCTAAATACTCTGGTGACCTTTTCGTTGACGGAGGCTTGCGTAACATAGATAACTGTATTCATTTTATTTTAACTGGGGTTTATCAATTTGATTTTGAAGGTTATGGGCAAATTGTTGTTAATAACTTGAGTCCTAACCCTTTACGTCTTAAAGAGCACACCTTACTAGCAAGAGGCATTGTTGCTAATCTAGAAATTACCAAAAATGTTCTATGTATTACTAAACCAAATCTGCAGAATCGTCAGATGAATGCCATTTCGTATTCTGATCTCAATGGTTGTGACGAGCTTGACCAAACTGTAGTTAATGATTTGCTCACCTTGTTAAACAGATATCGCCACTGTTTTGCGCTTTCTCTCTCTGAGTTGGGACACTCCTCGGTCTGTGAAATGGGTATTGACTTGCATAGTGACAAACCGGTAGTCTATAGGCCCTATAGATTAGCATTCAAAGAAAAAGAAATAGTCAGAGGTATGGTAGATGAACTTATTCAACATAATATTGTCCGCCCCTCGGTTTCCCCGTTTGCCAGTCCTATTGTCCTTGTACGGAAAAAGACTGGTGACTACCGACTTTGTATCGATTATAGGGCCCTAAATAAAAATACTATACGCGAACATTACCCAATGCCCCTTATAGACGATCAAATCGATGCGTTAGCTGGTAATACTTACTTCACTGCCCTTGATTTGGCATCTGGTTACTACCAGATACCCATCAGAGAGCAGGATAAGTATAAGACGGCGTTTGTCACACCGGAGGGTCATTTTGAATTTAACAGAATGCCCTTCGGCCTGGCAAATGCTCCGGCAACATTCCAGCGCATGATGCACCAGGTCCTTGGGAGTTTACGTCATAAGGAAGCATTGGCTTACTTAGATGATATAATAATTCCATCCAAAACTGTCGAAGAAGGTATAGGACGATTAGAATCTGTATTACTTTTGTTATCGAATGCAGGGCTTACTCTTAAATTGTCAAAATGCGTTTTCTTTGGTCGTTCAGTAACATATTTGGGATTTAATATTTCAAGTGGAGGTATCCAACCAGGGTCTGCAAAGATAGAGGCTGTAGAAAATTTTCCAGTACCAATAAATCAGCACAATGTTAGACAGTTCTTAGGACTAGCAAGTTTTTTCCGAAGATTCGTAAACGGATTTTCAATAATTGCGAAACCCCTAACACAACTCTTAAAAAAGGATGCCGTTTGGTCATGGGGGCCTGATCAACAAAATGCCTTTGAAACTCTAAAGACCACATTAGTCCAAAAACCGATTTTAGCACTATACAATCCAAGAGCTATTACAGAATTACACACTGACGCCTGTAAAATAGGTATTGCCGGTATATTATTTCAAAGGAACGACCAAAATGTTTTAAACCCTGTAGCTTATTTTAGCAAACAGACCACCCCTGAAGAACAAAACTATTGCTCTTATGACCTAGAGACCTTAGCAGTTATAGCCTCATTACAAAAGTTCCGTGTTTACTTAGTAGGGATACGGTTCAAAATTGTAACTGATTGTAATTCATTAAGATCTACTTTCATGAAACGCGATATGATTCCACGGGTAGCTCGATGGTGGACCCAGATGCAGGAATTTGATTTCGAAATCGAATATAAGGCAGGGAGTTCTATGGCTCATGTAGACGCTTTAAGTCGCAACCCATCTAGTAGTAGCAATACTTGTGAACAAATGATAAATACAGTTACGGAATTAGATTGGCTTACTACAGTACAGAATTCAGATTCTGAAATTCAACGAATTATTGGAATCTTGAAAAATTCGGAATTTGATAACATTTTGGAAATAAAACAAAACTATAAGATTAAAAACGGTAAACTGTTTAGAATTACACCTAATGGAGATAGATGGGTTGTACCTAAGGGCGTTCGGTGGCAAATTGTTAAACAGAACCACGACGATATCGGACACTTCGCTTTAGATAAAACATTAGAAAAAATTAAATCTCACTATTGGTTTCCAGATATGCGTGCTTTTGTTACAAAATATGTAACTTCTTGTCTAGAATGTGCGTATAGTAAAACACCAGGTGGGAAAAAGCCTGGCTTTTTACACCCAATACATAAAGTAGATATCCCGTTTGATACTATTCACATGGATCATGTAGGCCCGTTTGTACGTAGCAGTCGAGGAAATATATATATTCTTGTCATAATTGATGCGTTTACAAAATATAGTTACTTGAAACCAGTTAAAAATACAAAATCCAATACTTCACTCCGTGTTTTACGAGAGTATATTAGCACTTTTGGCGTACCTAAACGCATTATATCTGACCGTGGTACATCATTCACTAGTGACCTGTTCAAAAAATTCGTATTAGATAAAGGAATTAAACATATTTTAAATGCAGTTGCTACTCCAAGGGCCAACGGGCAGGTGGAAAGATATAATAGAATTATCATTGAGTCACTAACAGCTAAATGCATTGGTTCGTCCGAGAATAAATGGGACGATCACCTGCCCGATGTCCAGTGGGGTATCAACAACACTTTTAACAAGGGCATAAACAAAACGCCTGCAGAGGCGTTATTTGGAATAAGACCTCATGGCCCAAGTGATAGCAGGGTCGTTTCTGCAATAGATGACGATATCACTACGGCAAACAAAAGTCTCGTAGAAATTCGAAGTGAAGTATCTTCTCACATTAAATCCACACAAGACTCCCAAAAAACAACCTTCGATAAGTCCCGTTGTAAGCCTATCAAATACAATGTCGGAGATCTAGTAAGGGTTGAGCGCCAAATACCCGCCACAGGTAGTAGTAAAAAGTTAATCCCAAAATATCAAGGCCCTTATAAAATTACACAGGTTTTCAATCATGATCGTTACCAAGTCGAAGATACACCATTAACACAAAAGGGCAAAAAGAAATACTCTAGTGTTATCGCTGTGGACAAGTTAAGACCTTGGATTTGTTTTAAAAGACCTCATGATGACACATTGCTAAGCGAGGACTGTCATACGGATTGATAGTTCTATTATAGTCAGAATGTTATTAAAAAAAAAAAACCTGTTTGGCCTTACTGTATTCAGGTTAGTAATGGGATTTTGGTGTATTCCGGCGAATGGTATCTAAGTGTGTCCAGACCAATGGGGTCTAAGTGTCCAGACCAATGGGGTCTAAGTGTCCAGACCAATGGGGTCTAAGTGTCCAGACCAATGGGGTCTAAGTGTCCAGACCAATGGGGTCTAAGTGTCCAGACCAATGGGGTCTAAGTGTCCAGACCAATGGGGTCTAAGTGTCCAGACCAATGGGGTCTATGTGTTATCAGACCAATGGGGTCTATGTGTAATCAGACCAATGGGGTCTATGTGTAATCAGACCATTGGGGTCTATGTGTAATCAGACCAATGGGGTCTATGTGTAATGAGACCAATGGGGTCTAAGTGTTTTTAGACCAATGGGGTCTAAACGTATTAATTTAATTTAGACTTATTTAATCGTAGATATAATAGGCATGTGTGTGTTTCGTTTATATTATGTGCACCAGTTTATATTTAGCACGTGGATTATAAATCACATTATTTTGATTAGAGTATAAATCACATTATTTTGTCTATTTACAAAGTACGAGGGCGTACAGTGTACTCGGATGGCCGACTGTAAGCACATATAATTTCCTCAATATTTATATTAGCTACTTGCTGCAGAATAATAATTATTTCATATTGTTAATAAATAATTATGTAGGTAGTCGCAATAAACTTGCGAGTATGGCGTCATCCCCGCCAACTGTTATAAAACGGGGATGACGCCATGATAGCAAGGCAGTCTTGCTGCAGTCTTGGTACAGTTAACTACGAGGTTCCTGTAGATTATGTAAGTTTTACACAACGTATATTTTTATTAATATTCAATTAATTATTTTGCTATTTATACTATTTATATTGTTTTGCCATATTATTATGTTATTGTTACATTATTGTTATTATATTATTATATGAATTATATGGATATAGATGAACAGGTTGTCCGATCATTTATTACAAGTACCAATATTAAGATCATAAGTGGAACAAATGTGAAAACCCAGTAGTTTATAAATAAGTATTAATAATAAATATGGTCGAGAAATATAACCACCTTTTATTTTACAGTTCCATACTCATATTATTGTTTAATGGAACATTTATTAACGCAGTTTAAATCTAATCAATCTAAATTAACACAACAGAAAAACAATTGTTTCGACAAGACCTTCTGGAAGGTGACTGTTTTTTTATGTCAACTTAAAATATATACTTAGGGGCCTAAGTATATATTTTGCACCAACTTTTAAATGTGTTTAAATTGTATTTAAACACGAAATTTCAATGAAAAATAGTGTTTAAATACAACTTAAATATAATTTTGAAGTTGGTGCAAGTGGCCCTTAAACTTCGACTTTTAATTGTATTCAGTAACTTAACAGTTGAAGGGTTACCAGTTTTTGAAGAATGAACGAAATTGAATGAACTTAAATAATGTACTTACATGAACAAAATTTTTAAGTAGGTATATTGAATAGCTAGTCTTCAAAACACAATATAAACTATTAAAAATAGTAGAATTTGTTTCTCAGTAGTAAGTAAATCTATAAAATGTCAAAAATTACAAAAGTAAAAAAAAGTTAAATTATATGTTTTTTATTAGAAGAAAATAGAAAAGGAAATTACTTTGATTAATTATTCTTATATTTTACATCTTGTTTACGATTTTTTAGTTTAATTTTATATTAAACCATTTTTATTAATCAATCTTTACACAAAATCATTCACTACCCCAACACTATTAGTTGTAGTGTAGTATCATTATTTCTCATTAATTAAAAGTCGAAGTATAGCTTATTTATTAGGTAGTATTTAATAAATTAAAAAATCTTTCTCGTTTATATAAAAAAAAATACCTTTCCTAATCCAAAATACTGATAGCACATTAAAATAGTTACGTCAAAATATTATTATTTTTAAAACAATTTGAATTCGTAATGCATCGCTATTAATTGAAAAGCGGAGCTTCATATGTGCACAATTACTACAATTCGGTTACGCTGCCGCGGACCCGCTCGCTTGGCTCGCTCGGCTCGTGCATTTTGTTGTGCAGTTCTAACCCAACTGATATTTGTATTTCTCACTGGGTAATTTGATGTGCAATCAGTATAGGTGTAAGTTTTTAGTTTAAAAATAACCCTTATTTATTCATGATAAATATGATACAAATAACATCTAAAATTACATTATAATATGCCTGAATGTTTGGACCATTTTTCATGGCGCCTTCCGCTCCCTTTACCGCGTATGATGCATGACCCATGGGCCGTCCTTTGACATCCGGCAAAAGGCACGTCTGTCGACTAGAGAATTATTTCCAAGGGTCGCTCCCACTTTCCGCGTCGTTTACTGTTCTTCAATTATGTGATTTTCTTAAAGTGGTAAGACCCTTTTTGTCGCCCTTCCAGGTCGAATTTATTGATAAATGTAGATCGTATTGATTTCAATGTTGTATTTATTAGTTACGTTGCATTGTTGGAGAGTTACGAAAGAGATAAACACATTAAGAACAATTTAAGATTCATTTCACAGACGCTTAATCATTACTTCAACCAATTTTTATCAGCATCTCATAATATGTTTTCCATATTATGTATAACTTGGTCTTGTAATGTAACGATAAGTTGAAGTATATCGTTACATTAATACAAAGCCCCCGCCGCGTCTGTTCTCGATAAACTCAAAAACGACTGAATGGATTTCGAAGCGATGGCCTTGGTGGTGCTGCTGCAGCAGCCTTGCGATGGCTGACGGGTCTATGCACTATTAAAATTAAGGTATATTAATAAATTAGAAGGTATATTTTGAGTATTACCTGAGGCAATCTATTAGTAATTCGTCAGGCAAAATTCACACTCGTCCGGTAAGTAGTATTCGTATCGACACATATTAGAATTTGGACACCAAAAGTAAGCACTGTTTATAATATAATTAATGTTTATTCCGAAACTAGATCCACAATGAAATGTTCCGGCTGACCTGGCACTGTATGTCACAATTATGGCAACTGTTCGGTCTCTCCACGGCCAAATGCTCAAATGCTCCTGCAATACTCTGGTTGACGCACGGTTCTTCGTTATATGTTTCAACCATCGTCTGAAGCCACTAAGGAGTAATTATATGAGGTGTGATTGGTGGAGGCTGGCTTCGCACATGTCCTTCGCTGTCGTACCGTCGGAACCATAGACGGATAGTCGTTCTCTGTAGAAAGTAAATTAACTTTACTAAAAAATATTTTTTACTACAATGACTGCTTTATGACCGCCTATTAACTTATACAACAACGCAACAGTGAAAAAAATGCGTTAACAAAAGAAAAGGCATAAGTAATTACTTTGAGTTTTACATCTGGAGAGTGAAAAAAAAACTTGTTCATTGCGAATGTGTTGTAATTTCCACCTTCAAAAAGAACACAGAAATGTGTTTTGTGAAGCAGTTTCGAAACTTGATGCTCCTTATTTGATTGGGCGTCAACTTTTAATGAAGTCGAAATCGTGTAGATATCTAATCGAATAAACAAAAAAAAATTTAATTATATCTACTTTTTATGGATTTTATCGCGTTATAAGTATTTATATTATTTAATTTTTCAAAGCCAATACCGCCGTTCCTGACATCAGTTTGTGAAAAACTCTTGACTAAGCCCAGCACTGCATATTTGATAAACCACAAATCCTTGCAAAGGAAATCCGATTATTAACCAGGTCAAGCTGTGTCTATATAAAGAAGAGATCAGAATTATACCTACTTTTTATGGATTTTATCGCGTTATAAGTATTTATATTATTAAATTTTTCAAAGCCAACACCGCCGTTCCTGACATCAGTTTGTGAATAAACTCTTGACTAAGCCCAGCACTGCATATTTGTTAAACCACAAATCCTTGCAAAGGAAATCCGATTATTAACCAGGTCAAGCTGTATCTATATAAAGAAGACATCACCACTGTTAATTAAATTATTTTTGAGATCCATTTCTAATCATAATAATACCTAACTTCACGTGAGCGCGGGCCAAAGCTAGTATTTAACAAAAATTAAAGGTATACATAGTAATTTTAACATTAAAAGTTCAACACCTTTGATAAGATCGGTGTAGATCGATCTTACCGATCTACACCGATCTTATTGGCGAAGTCCTTCAAAAGGGCAGGTGCGTAGTACTCGCAATCGGCGCGTATGTATGAGAAGATGTATGAATGTCGCAGAAGCAAAAGAGGCATGCAAGAATCGTAGCAAGTGGCAGTCTATAGTTTCTGCCTACCCCTGTGGGAGAAAGGCGTGAGTGTATGTATGTATGTACACCTTTGATCCGAAACGTCGGGAATCTTTTCTACTATTATAAAATTGTAAAAAAGCTGTGTCTGTACATTGAAGATATTTAAAAAAAAACACGTGGGTTATGGTATATAAACGTCTCCGAATCCGAAAATGTGATTTTAAAAATTCTTGTCTGTTTGTTACGGGTTGGAGTAAAAACTACTGATTAGATTTTAATTTTATTATCACTGTTAGAAAGTATATGCTCCAACTTTAAAACTAGTGAAATTCTTATCAAAATTAATTAAATGAATCCTGAGATACAGCTTGACCTCCCTGATGTATAGAGGCCCATACAAAGAAGAGATCATCAATATTGGTTTACCATTTTACTCCTTATATAGCTTCACGTGAGCGAAGCCGCGGGCAGAGGCTAGTTGAATAATATTAATATAACGCGATAAAATTCCTTAAAATTTGTATATTCACATATCGGAAACAAAAAAAAATACTTACTGTTGTGTGCAGCTCCTCGACAATTTGACAGATGTTTAGTCCTTCCTCCCGTAGAAACAAGATTTCATGTCTCTGTTCTGTAGTGAGCCGGTACGAAGACATGGTTAAAATGTAATGTAACGTAAATGTGCTACGTTAAAAGCTTTCTCGTCCTTAGCTTATTTATTTTTATCTATTTCTATAGTCTAGTCTAGTCGTCCCAAAAGGATCCTTTTCTGTTTTAATGCTATTGGTTACCGAAAAAAGGGCGGTAAACAGATGTGGTCATCGTGTGCACGGGATTTTGTTTTAAAAATGGATAGATATGGATTTGCCTTTCTATTTCGATTTACCATCACCACGCCTGTTTTTCCCTGAGAGGCTTAGCAAGAGGCGTACTAATGTACTTACACCCACAGTTCTCCGGTATGTTTGGGTCCCATGTAATAGGGGGGGAGCCTATTGCCATTAACCGGTCACGAATTCCAAACTCCAAGCTGCTACTGGGAATTTCATAGAAAAACCCAATAACACTTTGCTCGACCTGGGAATCGAACCCAGGACCTCAATCGTAGCAGTCGCGCTCAGGACCACTAGGCTAATGTTTTAATGACTATAATTTCATTTGCTAGCACCCAACTCCATTAAATACGGTATTTATATGTTGTGACAGTTCTATTAGTACATTAATTTAGCGATGGAAAGTTTCGGATATATCAGCAAAAACTAAAACGGTGTCGAAAGGTATCACTGATGCCTCCATATCTATTTAAGGATTAACGCAAGATCGGCTTAGGCTTCGCACTTTCACTTCAGTTTTACATGTACCTAATAGGTCAATGTATTTAGACACTAGTACCAAACTTCTTATAAAGCGCTTAGTAAATTTTTTTGGAAATTGTCAGTAGCAGCTCGGAGGTTGGAATTTGTGTCCGGTTAATGGCAATAGGCACGCCCCTTTTACATGGGACCTAATCATACCGGCGAACTTTAGGTGTACGTTTCTACGCCACGGCCTAACCATTCAGCAATACACACGTGATGGTACGTTAAATATCCTTTACAGGTATAATTTTTTTTTTTTTTCAAGTGAATGTGGATGGCCAATTCCTAAACTA